>OZ024818.1:46822750-47275750 GCA_964017055.1 Chloromyia formosa | reverse complement strand
GAAAGGAAAGAAAGGAAAGAAAGGAAAGAAAGGAAAGAAAGGAAAGAAAGGAAAGAAAGGAAAAAAAAAAGGAAAGAAGGAAAGAAAGGAAAGAAAGGAAGAAGGAAAGAAAGGAAAGAAAGGAAAGGAAAGAAAGGAAAGAAAGGAAAGAAAGGAAAGAAAGGAAAGAAAGGAAAGGAAAGAAAGGAAAGAAAGGAAAGAAAGGAAAGGAAAGAAAGGAAAGAAAGGAAAGAAAGGAAAGAAAGGAAAGAAAGGAAAGAAAGGAAAAAAGAGAAGACAAGGGAAAATAAGAGAAAACGAAGGAAAACAAAAGAAAATAAAGGAAAACAAAAGAAAATAAAGGAAAACAAAAGAAAATAAAGGAAAACAAAAGAAAATAAAGGAAAACAAAAGAAAATAAAGGAAAACAAAAAAAATAAAAGAAAACAAAAGAAAATAAAGGAAAACAAACGAAAATAAAGGAAAACAAACGAAAATAAAGGAAAACAAAAGAAAATAAAGGAAAACAAACGAAAATAAAGGAAAACAAACGAAAATAAAGGAAAACAAACGAAAATAAAGGAAAACAAACGAAAATAAAGGAAAACAAAAGAAAATAAAGGAAAACAAAAAAAAATAAAAGAAAACAAAAGAAAATAAAGGAAAACAAAAGAAAATAAAGGAAAACAAAAGAAAATAAAGGAAAACAAAAGAAAATAAAGGAAAACAAAAGAAAATAAAGGAAAACAAAAGAAAATAAAGGAAAACAAAAGAAAATAAAGGAAAACAAAAGAAAATAAAGGAAAACAAAAGAAAATAAAGGAAAACAAAAGAAAATAAAGAAAAGGAAAACAAAACAGCGCTAACGGTACACAAAATATTTCATAAAGAAATTGCATTTAAGGTTAAAAGCACGACGCTGGGTCTCCTTGTCCATGGAGAAGTGCCAACGGTTCTTCTCGCAGACATCCTGTGCGCCCGCAAGCCCCGGGCTGCAACTATTACTGGCAAGTCAGTATTAGTTTGATCTTGTTCATAGACTAGCAACAACGGTCTTTGCCGCAGAATCGCTGTGAACAACTGGACCACTATTTGTTCGTATGAGTTCATTTACTTTTGTAAACCAATAGTAAAGTGTTGTGTGTCAAGGCAACGTGCTCGACTGGACATCATTGGAACACGATAGCAGTGGTGAGTACTAAATTGTCTTCGTAGAATCAATATCGTTTCGACTTGGGACTTCGATTATCCCACACTTGCAAGTGTGGGACATAGGTCGATGTTCTACACTTTTGCGAACGTGGGGCTGCAGTTATCCCACATTTCCAGGAGTGCGAGGACCGTTGTTCCATACTTTCAAGTGTGGGACACTGTGGTCAACACCTGGCGTGTCGCACTTTTATAATATGTACGTTTTGACCGAACCTGTACTGCTTTTCAGGTATGCACCACAATGAAAAGTTCAAAGCTGACGGTGGCAGCTTCGGCTCCACTCTCGGAAGCCCATTGTTTAGAAATAGATTGGTTGAAGTGCTCCTTATGTCATAAAAATACTTCTGAGCCCCTTACCCTGTTGTGAAAAATAGAAGTTTAGGATATGCTTCGCGTGGCGCTAATCTGGAAAAGTTCAATCGACCATTACATGTTAGAGTCGGGGTTCAAGGTCAATGACTTGGACGAAGGCAATGGCATTCAAGACACCGAAGAATCGAGGTGTTAAGTATCAAGAATAGTTGCGCTCGCCAGTTTTCAAAGAGTTAGGATTAAAAATTAAGCAAGATGAAATAACAGATAAGGTTGTTGCTGATGGAAATAACAGTGGTACAAGATCTTCAAGTGAAGCTTTGAAAATGAAGGACGCATGAAGTGGAACCAGCCAATGCAATTGTGCTACAAAAGAAATTTATGAAAATGTAAAAAGCTCCAGCTCTCCGCCTCTTTCACAGCTTGACTGGGTGTGACACAGTAAGCTATTTTTCTTCAGCGCGGAGGAAGAATCAGAGGCTTTCTTCAAGCTGAGCCATCCAATAAGTCGATCATTGCCAGATGATGTACTTCGTGCCGTCGAAAAGTTCGTCGTTCGAATGTATGGAAGGACTAGGAAACTACGACAGTGAACGGCACCCGCCAGTACATGTTTGCCACGTTGAGTCATCCGTTTCAGGCAACTCCTCCCTCCGTGACGCTTACCAGACTGGACAGGTCTGGAGAAGGGCGGCCGACGGCAGCAAACCTCCCTCGCCGGAGTTCTGAAGCTGGGCACTTCAGGACGGCAAGTGGAATCCTGCGTGGACCAACGAGCCGGCTATTTGTGCGGAGCCCTGGACAGGTGCGGTTGCAGCACCAACTGCGGAACTCAGAGGTGCTTGCAAGATTTGCAAAGGTTCGTGCAGAAACCAGACGTAAATTTTAGGTTTTTTTTTCTTCTGTTAAAAAAAACCTTAAACTATTGAGTGATACAGTGAAACCCGAAGAACAAGAAGAAACGAAAGAAAATGTAGATGGGAACCTGGAATGACATTTGTATTTGTATTTTTTAAATAAAATATTATTGTTTATAAGCTTATCCTGTGCATTTAATGTTGGTCCCTAGGTCTGCTACAATTCATTTGACATTAGATTCGTGCTCAGCGATACCGAATT
Organism: Chloromyia formosa; assembly: GCA_964017055.1. Lineage (NCBI taxonomy): Eukaryota > Metazoa > Arthropoda > Insecta > Diptera > Stratiomyidae > Chloromyia > Chloromyia formosa. The sequence goes on along the minus strand of OZ024818.1, from coordinate 47,273,128 downwards.
AGTCGGAAACAACACCAAACTTGATTTTTTTACCTCCAGTTTTTCTCAAAATGTAATTCTGATGACTTTTTTCCATTCAGCACCATCGAATCACTAGAAATCGACTCTAATATCGCCGTGAAATTGATGTTGCAAATTTGTCTAATTTTGGCCCAAAAAACGCCTATATGCCCCTATATATGAAACATTTCGTTTCGGACGATGAAAATAACTTGAAATTCGAACGTAACGACCACAAATTATGCGCAAACGACTCCCCGATGGTCAAAATCGGTCAAGAATAGCAATTTTACGATTTTTGGGGTAGTTCACCCCCCACCCCCAAAAATCACACCCAAAAGGAAGGTACTAACCTCCGTTTTTCGTCCGAAATCTCATACAAAAATTATCAAAAATCCGGTTCGCACGAAAATTTTCTCTTTTCTCGGTGCTCAGTTTTTTCACGAAAATCTCATACACAGAGAAAGTCTCCACACCGTTGTGAACAATTTCCACGCGAAAACAATGACTTTGCATTTTATTTCGTGTGGAAACTGGTCATTACAGTGGCGATCGCTTTCTTTTGAGTGAGAAGAGGGAATCAAGAGTCGTGTAGAGCACCGCGGATATGTGCTGTGTGGAAATTTCCACTGTCACTTTTTCGTGCAACATCTTCGCAGGAAAAGGTTAGTACCAGCCTTAAAGGACGAACCAAAAATCACTACGGGCAAAATCGTTCTATATGGTCCCAACAACTGTACCAAGCGGCTTGCTTTTATCATTAAATGCAATAGTTTTGCGTGCCGCTATCACTAAAAGGAAAACAAACAAAGAAGGAAAAAATAAAAAAAAATAATAAGAAAAGGAGAAATATGAAAAAAAGTCATCAGACTCTGGAGACTGATACTTACGCCCTCCACGTGAAAAAACTCGGACAATTATTAGCATAACTTACCACTTGTATATTTACGCTTCGTAAGGCATTTCTTAGTGTTGTACGAATTCCAGACGGTGGAAGCCACCAAATTTTTGGTGGCGGTGTTGCAATCATTCGAATGTGTTTGAGAACCTGAAACAAACGAAAAATCAACAAATACTTTGTAGAGTCCTCCCTCTCCATCTCTCTTTCTCTTTAGAAGAGCGTCGTCTTACCGAAAGTGTTTTCTGACGAAAATCATTTCTCTCGGCGGCAGTCTTTTTATTCTTCTTCAATGTTCCGTCAAAGAATGCATGAATTTCAATGTGAGCGTTTTTGAAGGCTGTATTTAGTAATTGTACGAATTGATAGGCACGACTCCACTGTCCACCACAGGCCCAATCTGATTATTGACAAGTAGGTAGAGGGGGCGGAAAAAGGGAACATTTATTGAAACTGAAGACAAGGAATATGTATTTGTACAAACCGGAATAATATCCGCCATAGAATCTGTCGAGACAATCCTCCATATCGAGTGCTACGCGAAATGAGCCATTGTTGAGTTTGCTGCTTTTGCTACCACCTGGAACGAGGATTTAGTGATTTTGTTTTTATGAGTTGGAAACATTAAAAGTGAAATAAGGAGCGTATGACGTATGACTGAAGTGCATCGTCATCAATTTTAGTCCATTACATAATCATGGTCATGGCCTCTGGGTTTTGTCCCTAGTTCTCCCAAACAGACGAAGGAACTTTTGACGCAAAAAAAGAGTGATAACTAAGCAAATCCTTTTAGGCTAGCCCAAGTCAGTTTTAAGTAGAGAGGGCCCTAAAAAATTGGAAACTGCTAAGAGACCTTATGGCTGGTGATTTTTGCAAATAGGAAAGAGGAAAAAGAGGAAAAAGAGGAAAAAGAGGAAAAAGAGGAAAAAGAGGAAAAAGAGGAAAAAGAGGAAAAAGAGGAAAAAGAGGAAAAAGAGGAAAAAGAGGGAAAAGAGGAAAAAGAAGAAAAAGAGGAAAAAGAGGAAAAAGAGGAAAAAGAGGAAAAAGAGGAAAAAGAGGAAAAAGAGGAAAAAGAGGAAAAAGAGAAAAAGGGGGAAAAGAGGAAAAAGAGGAAAAAGAGGAAAAAGAGGAAAAAGAGGAAAAAGAGGAAAAAGAGGAAAAAAGAGGAGGAAAAAATGAAAAAACCGAAAAAGAAAAAATCGAAAAAAAATCGATAAAAGGAAAAATCGAAAAAGAAAAAATCCAAAAAAGGAAAAATCGAAAAAAAGGAAAAATCGAAAAAAAAGGAAAAATTAAAAAAAGGAAAAATCGAAAAAAAGGAAAAATTAAAAAAAGGAAAAATCGAAAAAAAGAAAATTCGAAAAAAAAGGAAAAAAGGAAAAAAAGAAAAAAAATCGAAAAAAAGAAGAAAAATTGATAAAGGAAAAATTGAAAAAAGGAAAAATTGAAAAAAGGAAAAATCGAAAAAAAGGAAAAATCGAAAAAAAGGAAAAATCGAAAAATCGAAAAAAGAAAAAATCGAGAAAAGGAAAAATCGAAAAAAGTGAATTGAGAAAGTATAGTAAAGTGAAATGAGAAAAATGGAGCAAAGTGAAATGAGAAAAATGGAGCAAAGTGAAATGAGAAAAATGGAGCAAAGTGAAATGAGAAAAATGGAGCAAAGTGAAATGAGCAAAATGGAGAAAAGTGAAATGAGAAAAATGTAAGAAAGTGAAATGAGATAAATGTAAAAAGTTAAAATGATAAAAATGTAGACAAATAAAAGAGGGTAATTGCAAAAGAAATGGAAAAATAAATAATAAGAAAATGAATATAATTGAGAAAATAGGAAATGAAAAAAAAAAATCAAAATTAGAAAATGGGATCCGAAAAAATGGAAAATGAAAATAAAATAAAAATGAAGAAAGAATGGAAAAAGAATAAAACAAATGGGGAAATGGAAACAAAATATGAAATGAATAAAATGAATGGAAAAAAATTCACGAAAAAGAGAAATGTAAAAAAAATGAGAAATGACAACAATCCTCTTATTCGCCAAGGATTAACTAATTAAAAAAAAAATTTATTCAGTGTTTCTGCGGGTGGTTCTTATTCACAATTACAGTTTAGGGCAACCTTTTAGTTTCCGAGGCACCGGCTGGGGAAATCACTTTTCACTTGGATTTTTGTCACTTTTAACTCGCGTCACTCTAAAAGTCAAGAATTTGCAAAAAAAAATTGTTTTAATTTTTAATTTTTTTTTTTAATTTTTTCGTTTTATTTTTTTTTTTTTTCATAATTTATACTGAATGTTTAGAATATTGGAGGCATGAAAAACTGATATATTCGCAAATCGCCTTGCGTGGAATCCGCTCGCTACGCTCGCTCCGTGCTTAAGGGATCGCAACCCTCAGTATCGCACAAACATGAACGCCCGCTTCGCTCGCTCTGCGTGCGACAGCGTTTTAATCAGTTTTAAACACACCAAACATTCAGTATAAATCATTAGAACAAAAAAATAAGGGGAAAAAATTAAGATTAAAAATAAAAAAAAAATTTAAAAAAAAATTAAAAATTTTCCAGTTTGCGAGTCTTAAGGCGGAATTCCACCAAGGTAACAGTGACCGACAAGAGGCATGCTACATGTTGCCTAGTGTCGCCTGTTTTCAGTTTTTTCACACATTTTCAGTGTCGCATGCTACAAGCCGCACCGATCCGTTGGCTATTGGATAGCGGCGACATTGTTCGACATGTAGCATGCGGCAATGTTGCCTCAGTGGAATTCCGCCTTTAGGGTGACGCGAGCGATAAATGACAAAAAAATCCGGATGAGAAGTGATTTTTTTCATTCCGGGCCCCGGAAACTCTTCGAAGTGGTTCATTTTATGATCGAAGAAATTTTCAGTATTTAAGGGTCGCGTGTACAAGGATGTAACGGCCTGAGAAATTCAAATTCGAGGAGAAATACGACTGTTGACCATTAGGTTGCGGTTTCGATTCACAGCGTGTAGCGTGTAGCGAGTACTAGCGTGTACAAGCGTGTTTATAAATTAGTACAAATACGTTGGTGCGGTTACAGTCAAACTTTTTTGGCACGCGCGAGTATTGGCGTGTAAGAGCGAGCAGCGTGTGGTATGAAACATTTCTATACACTCGCGCGTGTCAGCTGATTGTCATCCAAGACAATTGAAGTATCCTTTGCTATCATGGAGAGCGAAAAACTCACCAGCGAAGTTTTTTCGAGAAAAGCATTATGGGACATGTCCAGTGCTGAATATAGCAGAAGAGATCTAGTGCGAAAATTGTCGGCTGAAGTAGCAGCCGCTATGAATTCTGATCATAAGTACAGACAGTGTTTTTTTAAAGATTGTTTATTTAGCCTGTGAAACAAAGTAATCCCTAAAAATATTCCGTATACCTGTTCCTGAAAACGTAGGTTTGTTAGAAACACTTGCAGAATTTATGTTCTCAGAGACCGTGCTTTGAATTCGTAGTAGAAGTGCTCTATCAATGCCTTTTTTGTCAATAATTATATTATGAAGCAAGCATACGGTTTTGGTTAGCAATCTTGTTGTAGGAATACTTGTTTCCAATGGTCTTGTAAGTATTCGCAATTTAGCTGTTAGAATACCAAAAGCGCATTCAGTAACTTTTCTTGTCTTTGAGTGCATTTCATTGAAAATAACTTCTTCAGTGCTATTTCGACGATATGGTCTCAACAAATAATTTTTTGAGGATAAGCTTCATCTCCTAAAAGTACGAATGGTCCAATAACATCTGTGCCTGGTAAATTAGTTAGTTCTGGAGCATTGTAGTTGTCACTCTCCAAAAGTTCATACAATGAAGATTCTCTGAAGATTCCTTTATCACTCTGCCGGCCCAAAGCCCCTACTGAGACATCTAAAAATCTGTAGTTTGCATCCGCTACTCCCTGCAACACTATTGAAAAATAATTTTTATAATCATAGTAGAGACTGCCTGAATTTGGTGGTGCTTTCACGTGGATATGTTTTCCGTCGATGCATCCAATGCAATTTGGGAATCCCCATCGACAAAAAAATTTATCCGCCGTTAACAGTAAGCTTTATCGGCAGCTGTATCTTATACACGCTTTGACACGCTCTAAACTGAAACCACGCTACACGCTTATCGTCACTATTTCAACTCGCTTATACTCGCTACACGCTTTGAATCGAAACCGCAGCCTTAGGGTAGATACATAGTTATATCAAGTGTGGAACACTAAGGTCACCAGACAATAGCGTTAATTCTGACGCGGGAAAAAATGTACGCACTCCAAGTGTCCCCCGTTCAAATTTCGGGGACACACTGCGAGCCACACGGCATTTTATAAGTCAAGTTCGATAACGAACTCAATTTTCACTTCTCCGATTTAATTTCACGCACCGTCAATTGCATTGCAAAAGTCTTGCATAGATACACTCTGGTGGCCGTCAGTACGTAAAAACGTTTTCTTTGTTGCTATTTAACACTGACAACACAAAACATAAACAAAATTTGACTCCGTTAAATTCGGGTTTCGCGCACAAACGTCGCGGCAGTCGGGTGGATTTTAGGCAAGCTGAATATCCAACTTGGACTGCGATGGATTCCGCAGCTCTCAACTTAAAGTTGAACCCCACACACTAAGGACGTTTCCCAATTTATCGGCACGGTAGCGGTGCGGAATCGGCATGCTCGGTATACGCGGTATCGAACGCTCACTGAGCGCCTTTATTTTAATGAGTGTTTCCTGATTGGCTCGGTATTCGCGGATGCGGGGGAGGGCCTGAGCCAATCAGGAAACACTCATTGAAATATAGGCGTTCGGTAAGCTTTCGGTACCGCGTATACCGAGCATGCCGATCCCGCACCGCCATCGTACCGACACGTGAGGAAACGGCCTAAGAATTTAGGACTGGACGCGGGACAAACTGAATTTTGGACGCTAGTGCATCGAGGGGGGTTGAAAAACGGGTCGTTCCGGTACGAAGAACCGGCTGCTGCAGGAACGCTAGCTCGCCACTGGCGCTTTCTATACGAGTACAATTTTAAAGTAATTGTCCCGCATACAAAGCTCGCTCGCCACTGATTCTTTCTGCTATAATCTCGTGTATTGTGCGTTCCATGTGAAAGCCGCCTTAAGATACATGCGTATTCCGCCTATGAAGATGTGTGGCAATGAAACCAGCACGGATCATAGCTGAGAACGACTAGCGAGCGAGCGTTGTGTTGTCTTCGGTTTTGATTTGATTTTTCGTAGATAAACGCACTGTAAAAAAGTGAATTGAATGAGATAAGAGGGGTGCAGTTCATCTAAGGCTGCAAAACGGTAAGTCAGTTTTTTTTTTAAAGAATAAGGGCGACCGCAGAGTAGTGATGGGCACTATCAAATAACTATCGGAAAGTTATTCATTCTGGTCGGGACTATCGGTTGATAGTTATTCGAATAACTATCAGCCTATCGAAGCTATCGGGACTATTGGTCAATAGCTATTCGAATAACTGTTGTCGTAGCGATGCTTCAAATACTGCAGTTCTTCTTGCATCGAGGGGGTTTGGCAGCTCTTGGCCGTTGAAAAACGGGTCGTTCCGGTACGAAGAACCGGCTGGCGCAGGAACGATTCGAATAACTATCGGGACTATCAGTGGATAGTTTCGATAGCCCGATAGTATGCTTTGAATTAAAAGTTTATTCAACAGCCCGATAGTTTGCTATGTAGGAAAAGTTTAGTCGAATGAATGACTATGTACTTTGGCATGTTGGCTGACTCAATACCATGTGCATGTGATTTTAGATTTATAAATCAGATTATGTGTATGATTGGTTACAAACTTGAACTTGAATTTAGATCTTTTCATGAACGGAATCACTTTTTTAAAAAACATGGCTTTTATTGCTAGAAAAAGCTAGTAGACTTTTTTTGGGTCGCTGATTGCGAAACTGAAGTCCAAATGGCAAAAAAAAACCAAATGGGGGATGCAGAATGGCAACACTTTTTTTATAAACACACCCAATTTCGCTGGAAAAATCTGATAGGAGGTCGATTGGGTCGCTGATTTCGAATCTGAAGTCCGAATTTTAAATAATCAAAAAATTAAAGAGTTTCTGAGCGGCAACCCTTTTTATCCTCAAAACACGGCCAATTTTGCTGGAAAAAGCGAGTAGGGGGTTTTTTGGATCGCTGATTGCGAATCTGAAGTCCAAATGGCAAAAGAACAAATGAGAAATTCTGAATGACAACACTTTTTTTTATAAACACCGCCAATCTTGCTGGAAAAAACTGGTAGGTGGTTGATTGTGTCGGACTCACAATACCATCAACAGTTGTCCAGTACATACGCCTCATTACTCCTACCAGTCCTTATGATACCCATCTGGCGCACTTCATCGCCAAGAGTGTCTTTTTATACCCTAGACTTTTAGTATAGGGTATATTGTTTTTGTCACGACGGAAATATGTAACACCTTAAAGGAGGCTCCGGAGGTATAGCAATGTATATATATAAATGATCAGGGTTACCTCCTGATTCGATTTAGCCATGTCTGTCTGTCTGTCTGTCTGTCTGTCCGTTCGCACGATAACTTTCGATAGAATGAAGCTAGAGCCTTGAAATTTTGGTCAGATGTTGGAAGTATGATCTAGTTGGTTGGTATTGAAAACGGGCATGATCAGGCCAAGAGAACGCCTACCTCCCCTATATATGTAAAATACTTAAATGTATCCATAACTCCCGATTAAATAAACATGAAAAGCTCTAGCTTTGGTAGATTGCTCGTGAGGGTAATCTTATACTCTCTTGGAAAAATTAAATCGATCAGTTGAAAACTAACGGCAATTTTCTTACAAAGAGTCCCGTACTACCCTACTTTTCAGGTTTTTTGTCCATAACTCTTGAACAGATTGACGTAGACATCTGATTTTTGGTATGTAACCCTGAGGTGAGAAGCTGCTTGGGTTTTAGTAAGCTGCGCATAATCAGATCAAAGGAACGCCTACCTCCCCTACAAAATTTAAAAAATTAAATATTTCTTTAATTACGATAACTTTCGATAGAATGACACTAGCGAGTTGAAAATTTGGCAGAACGTTGGTAGTAACATCCTGTTAGTTGGTATTGAAAATGGGCAAGATCCGACCCAAGGAACCCCTACCTCCCCTACAAATGAAACTTCAAATAAGCGATAACTTTTGATAGAATGAAGCCAGCGACTTAAAATTTTGGCCGAATGTTTGAAGTGAGATTTGGTTAGTTGGCATTAAGGATGGGTTAGATCCGACCTAAGGAACCCCTACCTCCCCTAGAAATGAAATTTTAAATAAGCGATAACTTACGACAAAATAAAGCTAGCGACTTGAAATTTTGGTCAAATATTTGTAGTAGGATCCAGTTGGCTAATACTGAAAATACGTATTTTAAAATCCGACCAATGAAACCCCTGCTTCCCCTACAAATGAAACTTCAAATAAGCGATAACTTCCGATAGAGTAAAGCTAGACACCTGACATCTTTTTTTTATGTTTGTAGGGTGATCTAATTGGTTGGTGGCTATGATGGGCAAGATCCGATCCAAGGAACTTCTACCACCCCTACAAGTGAGACTTCAAATAAGCAATAACTTTCGATAGAATGAAGCTAGCGACTTGAAAAATTCGACAAATATTTGTAGAATGGGTTAGTTAATTGATTTTTAGAATGGCCAAGATCCTCATGAATGTATGCCAACCTCCCCTATAAACTGGCCATATAGGAAACTCACTTTTAAGACATATGGTCGTTGCCAATTTGTACTTTTGGTATCACCACTAGGTCTGTACAAGTCTAGGGTATATACGCTTCGGACACCGGGCCGAAGCGAAGCTTCGGCCTGGTTTTTCTTAACATCGCATCTACCTTCACAATGTATAAGCAGTCATATTCATTCATTCATGCAAGAAATGTATCCATCGTCCGCCGAATTTTCCTTGAATTCATTTGAAAAAGTTATTCGATAGCCAACTATCCGGCTATCGAAACTGTCGGGACTATCGGAATTTTCGTCCGATAGTTATTCGATAGTTTTCTACTAGTTACTAGTTTTTTAAACTATCGAATAACTATCGATAGTGCCCATCACTACCACAGAGTGAAAGCTGGTGCTTTACCTGGTGTTCTGATTGTTAACAATCAGCGAAGAAAAACGTTCACGTGAAACGTGCTCATGGAGCTTTCCCTGCCCATGCAGAATGTGATCTTGAGCATCATGGGCAGGGAAAACTCCATGAGCACGTTTCACCAGTACAAGCACCAGCTTTCACTCTGTTATCGCCCTAAAGGTTTCGCCAGCACCTTGTGAAATTCCACCGATCCACTTCTTAATTCTATTGCGGGAAAATCGTGTGTAGCGTTACTGCACAGACCTCAGATTTGTCGAAAATTTTTCAGCTGATGGAGAGTGGCGTTCAGCAGGCACTGACTGCATAATCGAGCGATTGCGGAACTGCTACCAAACTGTGTGGCATTTTGGATGGATTCCGAACCCATACCAACCCAATGAAGCACAACTAAGGCCTAATAGAGACGGGGGAATACAAAAGACAATGTACCATCCAATCAAGACAGATCCATTCCCTTGCAACTTGTTTGGGACATTCAGCCCTTCTTTGCCATTAAAAACTGTGGACTCCACGGTTTTACCAACGGAGACCCACTTAGCCGAAATCATTATTGGGGGCAACCGGTAGCGCAGTGTATCATGTTTGACTACCGGCGTTTCGGGTTCGAATCCCGTCGACGATGTTCGTGGCCATTGATGTGCATGCTGGCAACTGCATTCTCCGAAACCAATTTATGCCGACGAAACGTCAACTGGGCCACATGGAACAGTTGACGCGATATGCCCCACAAGGCGTTAGGGCAAATGATAGAAAGAGAAATCATCAGAGAGACTCTCTCTCTCTCTCTCTGTCCATCTCCCAAAAGAAGCGACATCAGAAGTTACATCTACACGTGTTGATGTGTGTGGCACTGCAGGATCCTACCTTTTCCTTCAAGTACAACGTAACTGAAAAAAAAAACAAATTCACACGCCAATAGCAGATGGAAACTTAGAACGTTTATCCTTATACCGTCCTGCACTTGAACGAAAAAGGAGCCACCAAGTAGCAAGCAAACGTGGAAGTACATTTACCCCCCTTCCACCCGGAGAGTCAAGGGACGTTTTCAACCACCCTGCCTTCGTGCATTCCCATGACCTACCTACATCAGCCGACCCGTGTATGTAACGTCGTCGGGAGAATACGCGCGCATGATGTAGGTCATCGACACAAGTGTCTTACAAATTGAATTAACCCACCCCATGGGCCGCGCTTCCGTGCCACCCACCACCATCTCCCACAAAACGTATCGAAGGGAAAACTTTGACCCGTCGCCGGCAATCGCGAATTCTGCAATCGCCACTAATCAGGCATCAGACAGAATATTAGAAAATCGATAGAAAAGTTCTCGCAAGGGAAATGGGAAGCCGCAACTTGACCCAAAAGGGTTTGGTCCTGATGAAATGTCACGACCCCCACGGGGGTTGCATCCCAACATAACTCACCGGCATGCTGCTGATGGTAACTTTGCCCAATTTTGCATAAATCCACGGGAACCGCGCCGCCTTTCGAGGCCAGAAACGCTTGCAGATCCGCCGTATCGATCATTTTTGCCAATTTTGCGCCCGTCCGGTTCACTCCTCACACGAACTCTCGCTTCGCTCGATAAAATGCCGCGGCGAGACTCTTCCGTGTTCGGGATTCCGGTGTGGCACACACACACGCACAAAATGTCCGGTGCCCCGACCGCCTGTCAAACTGACGAACGAAAACGCCTGTCGTGCACTTTTTTTTCGCAGAACAGAGAAAAACGAAATTTTGCACAAAACTGCACTTGAGACACTTTTCACCCGGGGCCCGGGCTGTGACGTCTGTTAGCACGCAGAAAATCACTCGCGACGACAATTCGGAAACGTGAAATGAGCGCGGTTCAGTCTTTTTCGCTGCCGGCCAGAAAACGTCTTCGCAACTTTTCGACTTTTACAGGTTTCGACGTGAAAATGTCAGCAAAGCGGCACACCGCCCGTAATGTCTGCAATTCGCTGTACACCGCACACACACAAACACGACTCGTTTCAATATCGTTCCGTATCGTCGCGATTCTGACAGACGAATGCACACACACTCACACAAGATGCGGAACGCGGCGAAACTACGGAACAGACAATTCAAAAGAAAAACAAATTAAGTCCGTCTCGTTCACTCGTTAGCATAATGACGGGAGCATCGGGAGATGCAGCGAATTAACGCACCGAAAAAACATTCGTGGGGGATCCTTGCGAAAAATGTTTAGCACTTGACGTGAGCGACCGGTGGGAATAGCAAAAAATAATGACAGCCTGTAGCCAGAAATTCAGCGAAACAACTAGGGACGAATTATCGGCGATTACGCGGTCGATTGACAGCCCGAGAAACGAGTGGGGAAAAAATTTGCAACGATGCAGTTTGTGTTCGCGCGAGCCGGTCTTCGGTCTTAGCGCATTTTCACGCGGCACTTCTTGTTGCGCGATTAAGGAAGCAGCTCGACCGTCGAGAAGGCCCCTAGAGCGCTTGTACGGGTCGGTGAAAATTAGAAATTTTTGAGACGATATTCAGTGTAGAGCGCTTGCCGACACGTTCGACGTTTATTGCAAAAACTTTACTAATTGCTCGCGCAGGGCGAGGGTACAGGCGCGTGCAATGACAGAAGAGGAAGGTAGTTTGAGGAGCGCTGTGGTTGCTTTGAAAAGCAATGGCGATTCTCGTATATCGGGTGAAAGGATTCGGAGTACTAAGGTGGTAGTCTAGTCGCCACATTATCGGATACATAAACATGTTTGGAGATAATCTAGCTGAAAATATCCTGATGATATCGCAAATTATCGCCGACCATCTAATCTAATAAAAGATAAAATAAAAATATCATTTTAAAGCGTTCGAAAAGAAATCTTTCTGGAAACAAAAATTAGATATCTTCATTGCAATAGAATTGCGAGACTGAGGAAACATTCTTTAAAACTTATCTCTTTCAAGGCTAGAAGCAAGATAAATTGCATCGGACTAACGCGATCAAAATAAATTGGCAACAAAGCGCCTGGCCGGCCACATATTGGACGTAGGCAGGGCAGCGCACATGGCATTGTTGTTGTAAAATCAGATTTTGACAATTGCTACAACAACAATGCCATGTGCGCGCTGCGCTGCCCTGCCTACGTCCAAGATGCGGCCGGCCTACCAAAGAATTACTTTTGACAAGTGTCTAAATTTTTTATAAGTTGTTTAGTGCAAATCTGGTGTTTAATTAGTAATAACGGTTATCCATTTCGTTTTTCGGAAAGTAAAGCCCTGCCATTCGACATCTGTCAAATGTCAGTGTATTCCAAACTGGTATTGGTTTATTTGAAGGTTTGCCATTTTACAAGATGGAACGTTTTACGACTGAACAACGCGTTAAAATTATTAAATTATTCTACCAAAGTGGTGAATCTGCGGTGGCCACGTTTCGTGCATTACGCGCAGATTATGGTCGACATAATCGTCCCAATGAGCGCACAATTGCCTACACAGTGAAAAAATTTGAAGAAACTGGATCGGTGACAGACATTTCTACACCTGTGCATCATCGTTTTGCTCGTTCGACCGAAAACATCGCCGCTGTGAGTGAAAGTCTGGCCGAAGACCCGAATTTGTCGATTCCGCGCCGATCCCAGCGTTTAGGCCTATCTTACGGCACATTGTGGCGCATTTTGCATTTGAACCTTCATCTCCATCCTTATAAAGTCCAGCTCACGCAATAATTAAAGCCGACTGATCACAGATTGCGTCGTGAGTACTCAGATTGGGTCTTCGAACAGCAGGCCACCGATGCCGATTTTTCGAAGAAAATCTTCTTTAGCGATGAGGCCCATTTTGCTCTCGGCGGCTATGTAAACAAACAAAATTGTCGCATCTGGGGCAGTGAGCAACCGCAAGTGACCGCTGAGAAACCGTTGTACCCGCAAAAAGTGACAGTTTGGTGTGCATTGTGGGCCAGCGGCGTCATTAGGCCGTTTTTCTTCGAAAACGATGAAGGAGCCGCCGTTACAGTCAATGGCCAGCGCTATGGCGCCATGATTCATGACTTTTTGGTCGGAAATTGAAGATATGGATCTCGACAATATGTGGTTTCAACAAGGCATCCGTGAAGGAAGACGGTCGATTTTCTTGATCCAGGACCGAGCAATGGTCGCTTGGAATTTTTTTTAAATATAATTTAAAAGTAGTTTCTTCAGTAAGAAGATTAGTAATAGACTAGCGATTAAAGTAAGGCGCGATTTTGTTTGGTGCAGTGCAGTGACAAATCAGTTAAGATCTCACCGAACGCAGAGTGGCCAAATCGAATATTCCGAGTCTTCACCAAAAATAAAGGGAAACAGACGAGTGGTTCAAGAAATAACCAGACAGGGAAATACTCTTAAAAATCAGAAAACGCGATTGCCTTTAATGCAAACTAATCGGCGCTTTTCTACTCGCTTGGTTGTTTTTTTGAAGCGATCTAATATTCGCTTCCATTCTCGGTCCAGTTAATATGCGCTAAATTTCCTAAAACGTGCAAACGCATGCACCGTTATCAGTCAATGCGCCTTTATTAACATCACCAGAGAAGGACCAGATAAAATCGTTTCTGGCGATTACGACGCCACAAATTGCAACGTTCAATAACCGAGGAGAATATCGTAACGGAAAAGAAGAAAATTCGCTTCATGAAAATTCATTCCCGAATAAGCCTCAATTCAATCTTATCATTTAAAACAATTTAAAGCTAAAAAAAAAAAGATACTTGCGTGTAAACCTATTAATTTTCTTAAATAGCCATAGCCAATATACTCGTATGCATAGTTGCATGACATAGTTTTTCTTGTAAATTTGTCTGTAATACCTTTTCCCCAACGGCCGTTCCGGAATATTGGTAAGTCTATAATTTTATAACTTGTAACTGCTAGGAAATTTTCAGAAAAACGAAGTGTTATTTAGAATTTCTCTTAAAATTCTTTCCTCTTTAAATAAAAAAAAAAAAAAAAAAATTATAATAATGCTAAAGTTAACATTAATTTGATCATTTGAATTCAATTGAATTTTATTACACGGGCTATTGGTTCAATTCACTTTCTTGTATGAAACTTGTTGTAAAACCACCATGGCATTAAGAATAATAATGGAATAGTTTCTTATACCCCGGTCTTTTCTTGTTAAAGCGCCCTTCTTCCCGTGATGTAGTGCCAATCCGCAGAGTAATTCGATTCCGTTCGGGAAGTCCCCAAAGTTGCCGCGGGACTTAAAGGTTGAGGTGGGTTAAGTCGGCAGTGCTCCATTCCATCCGGACGCACAAGCATGAGTCATCGGATTCGCTTTGGTTGCTATTCACTGTATTTTCTTCGGTTACAGGTTGTTCAGTCATTTATTTTCTTTGGATTTTCAGCTTACATTCTTTTTTTTCTCTTTGTTCCGGCACGTGAGTGATTTTTTTTTATTAGATGTAAAAGGAATATGGGAATCACAGGAAAGAAAGACCCCACCCCGCGACTCACGAACGGAGCTAGTACAAGCACGTGCCATCCCGCTTTCCTGCCCTCGCCGCACCATGATGCTTGGCTCAGTTCTCTTATTACACTATTACACTACAATTCCCAGGACGCGTAATTTCGAGATTCGGCGATGTGGCTTGACCAGCAAGGTCTTGCGATTTAACGCCATTAGATTTCTTTTTGTGGGGCTTAGCGAATGACCGTGTTTATGCGAACAATCCCACGACGATTGGTCAATTGAAGGACGAAATCCGTCGAGTTATAGCCCGAAATGTGTGAAAAGGTAATCGAAAATTACCCCAAAAGGATCGAGTCCTACAAGCGGTCCCGTGGGAGACATTTGACAGATATTGTATTCCACGTATAATGGCATAATTCAAACTTTGCTATGAAATAAAAATTCCTTCGAAATCGAATATTTACTGTGTTTAATTTAAGTTTACTTTCCGAAAGAGAAAATGGATGACCCTGTATTAGTGTCTTTCACAAGCCTAAAGTGCCAACTATCGGTAAAATTAAAATCTGTGCGAAAAACCGTAAGTTTCGACTTAATTTTTAAAATTCTTTCTTGGTCGCTTTCAACTGTCGGTAACGGTAAATTTACAAGAAATTTTCGATTTGCAAAATATCTGAACCATGACAACAAATCAAACTAGTGCTCAAGTAGTTGACAAGTCGGGGGCAAACACCTGCCCAAAGTGCAAAGAAGATGTGAGCAATGAACAAGAGGCTCTCCTTTGCGACGGCTTTTGTCAGAAATGGTTCCACTTAGGCAGTGGCGGCTCGTAGTAATAAACACTGGGGGTTCACTTTTTTTTGGAAATTAACAAGCATATGAGATTGTATTATACATATTATGCAATTAAATACTAGTACATGTATCTAATTATACTTTACAAAGTAGTTTACAAAATATAAATTAATTAGCGATTATTCCAGCAAGTTACGAAAATATAAGTAATAATCAAAATCAACAAGTGCATCAGGTGCAGTGTTTGAACATAAAGTCTTCTCGCCTTTCTTTTTTGATGCAAGCTTATCAATCACTAAGTCGTTAAAATTTGGTATCTCCTGCAATATTTTTTTCGATTGAGATCATAGCCAAAGCTGTTAATCTCTCTTGGGACATTGTTTCACTTAAAAACCTTTTTATCTGTTTTTGTGTAGAACATGGCTTTCTGCTTCTGCTGTTGTCATAGGAATAGAAGTAATAAGTTTAAGGAGCTGGAAAGTGGCTGGAAAAATGAGTTCAAGACTATTGTCAATTATGAATTTCATATGGGGGGCAAAAGACCTTTTCCATAGTCCTCCGCGTGGGCGCCCCCTAGTAACAGCAGTGTATCAAGTCGCCGACGGCCAATGTCTTAGCGATAAGACAGTTTGGAAAAAGGCAGATAGCTGTAGCCTGAATGGCTGACCAACACCTAAGCGTCTCAGGTTTAGTAGGATGGGATGGAATGACTTGCGTAGTTGGACCTGCAACATAATTGTGTGAACTCCAGCACGTTTATTAAACCATCTGAAGAAGCTATCTTTCGAGGCCATCCCCTGAATCGGGTTAAGCGATGTGCTGACAACTCGTCGTTGTAAAAAGCACTCCACGTCAAGAAACCTGGAACAAAAGCTTCGGATTGGACGAATCAACAACGACGACCACGCAAACGATTAAAGGATTATTCTTTCGGATCCTGGAATGTACGCTCCCTGAACAAACCGGGGGCCGAGAAGGCCCTCCTTCAACAGGTCGAAAAGTACAAACTGAGCATTACTGCAGTCCAGGAAACAAATTGGCTTGGCAGCGAGATCAATGACAAGAAATCGCACACAATTTTAACAACTGGCAAACCATCGGGCCGCAAGGAGTTTGGAGTAGCATTTATAGTGAACAATCACCTCAAACCGCATATTACTGACTTCAAACCCATAAATGAACGGCTGTGTGCGATTCGCATTAAGACTCGATTCTTCAATCTCTGGCTCATCAATGTGCACGCCCCCACTGAAGTTAAAGAACACGCAGTAAAAGACGAGTTCTACGCTCGCCTTGAGACTCTCTTCGACTCACTTCCAACAAACGGCGTCAAATTGCTGCTGGGAGACTTTGACGCCAAAGACGGAAATGAAAGTTGGCACCGGGGACCACTGGAGGCTACAGTCTCCATGAAAAATGTAACGACAACGGCCAGCGACTTATCGACTTCGCCTGCAGCAGGAATCTAGTCGTAAGCTCTACGTGTTTCCCGCATCGACGCATTCACAAGCAGACCTGGAAGTCTCCAGACGCACATACCGTCAACCAAATTGACCACGTCCTCATTTGCAGGAGATGGGCGTCTAGTGAGATGGATGCCCGCTCCTATCGAGGAGCAAACTGCGACTCAGATCATCACTTGGTGAAGACAACCTACAGATGTAGAGTTTCCTCAGTGCACGCACCAATCGAGAATCAGCCCTCCCAAAATATTTGCGGTTGATAAGCTTCGGAGTGATGCTACAGCGGTGGCGTCTACTGCCGCCCTTGAGGAAAGACTATCACCTATACTACACAACATCAGCAACACAGGCGTCCATGGGTTCTGGGAAGAACTCAACGGTACCATCAGGGATGTCGCAGAGAAGGTCGTGGGATATAAAGCCCGGCGAGCGCGAAATGATTGGTTTGACGAAAAATGCAAGAATTTATTTGACACGAAAAACGAGGCCTACAGACAATGGATTCGACGAGGAATCTGAGCCAGAAGAGAAAAATAGGACGAGCTACGGCGAATATCGAATAGAATAATTAAACGTAAGAAACGTAAATACTTTGACGAGCAATTTCTGAATACAAACGAAAACTTGGCTAATAGGAACACCAGACAAGCGTACAAACTAGTAAATACAATTAAGAACGGCTACCAATCCAAGACTGGCCTTTGTAAGGACAAGGATGGAAACATCATCAGCGACACCGATTGTATTAACAAACGATGGGCCTCTTATTTTGAAGAGCTTCTGAACCTACCATCTAAAATCCCCACACAAAAGGCTTTCGACGATATTGTTGATCTAGGCCCACCCATACAACCCCCAAGAGTAGAGGAAGTTGATCTCGCGTTGCGGTCACTAAAACGAGGTAAAGCGCCCAGCGCTGACGAGATTCCTGCTGAACTGCTAAAATTCGGTGGAACAGGTCTAGCTAATGCCATACATCAATTACTCCTGCTAGTATGGGAGGACGAGGAGATCCCAGACGATTGGTGCAGAAGCATCATCTGTCCAATTCACAAAAAGATAAACTGCGGTGTGAGAACTACAGGGGCATGTCACTAGTTTGTACGTCCTATAAAATTTTGACGAAAATTCTGGAAAATAGGATAAAACCGTACGCAGAACGAATCATTGACGAATATCAAAGCGGTTTCAGACCTGGTCGCTCCACAATCGATCAGCTCTTCACAGTCAAACTGATACTCCAGAAGTGCTGGGAATGCAACGTAAACGTATACCAAATCTTTGTCGACTTCAAGCAGGCAGACGACAGTATCGATCGTGGAGTACTGTACTACAACATGCTGCAATTTGGTATACCGGCCAAATTAGTGCGACTGACAAAGATGACGATGACCAACTTCGTCTCACAAGTCAGGATCCAGAATAGACTTACTGATCTATTTGAAACACGCACTGGTCTGAAACTCTGAAACAGGGCGATGGACTGGCACCGACGCTCTTCAACCTAGCACTGAAATACGCTATTCGGGCTATGAATGTGGACAACAGCAAGACGCTACTCATCAAGTCGACACAATTAGCAGCGTACGCCGACGACATCAACATCATGTCCCGAAGATTGACCGACGCAGAAGAGCTTCTGCATAGGCTCGACACCGCTGCAAAAGAAGTTGGACTACGTATCAACGAGGGTAAAACTAAAATAATGATGCAATCGATGACAAGGACACCTGCACAACCGAGCATCAATGTGGGGGACCTCAACATCGACTTCGTGAACAACTTCATATACCTGGGTTGCAACTTGTCAAGAGACGCCAACGAAACTGACGAAATCAAGCGACGGATACAGTTAGCTAATGAGACTTTTTTCTCGGTTCTACCCATCATGAAATCGAAGCATGTGCACAGAAACACGAAGCTCCGCGGGTACAAAACCATTATACGACCGGTGCTATGCTACGGCTGCGACCCTAAAAGCGACCCGGAGGCTTGACCCTAACTCAAGCCTCCGGAAACATGTGTAATGAACCATATTCTGGTCTGGTTGTGCTGCTCCCGCCGGCAGATCGAAGCAGCACCTGATGAGTAGTGATCTGTTGGTGGTACGAAACCAGAGGCCGAGAGTCCTATTACACCCGGACCCAGATTCGACCGCCTGGGCGTCTGATCCGTCCGCCAACCATTCCATCCTTATCGACTATTTTTTTTTCATTCCCCATTTTTACCTCCCCTGTTTGTGTTGTCTTCCCCAGGCCTATGAATTTTTGTTAATACGTAAAGGACAGGGGCAATGAGCGGCGAAAACCCCGCCCACATCTCCCGAACTGAGCTACAACAAGCATAGGCCGCTGCTTAGCTTGTTGAGGGGCCTTTTTCTCCGCTATATGGCACGGCCCGACCTTCACGGTCATTATGCTACCTTAGGCTCCGCCCCCACGGGCATCTTCGGATGCCCACCAAACCGTCCGTTACACATGCTAGACACATTTGAATGTAAGGTTCTACGGCGAATTTACGGGGCTGTTTGCGATCGAGATGGATGGCGCATCCGGTACAACCATGAGTTGTATGAACTGTACGATGAGCTGTTTCTAAAATCGTCAAACTACAACGACTTCAATGGCCTGCCCATGACATGTATAGTATAATAAAATACAACGAATGGACGATGATCTCATGCCAAAGAGAGTGATGAATGCAAAAACGAGTTGACGGAGCTAGACTGCCTAGACGACCGAGATCTCGTTGGGGGAGCTCAGTATATATGGACGCCGAGCAGCTACTGGGCTTACAAGATTGGAGGATCGCATCCGAGATAATTGGAGGACAACGATCCAGGCAGCCAAGACCCGACGTCGGGCTGTCGCGGCACGATGATGATGATGATTAATCTCAATGACCCCGAAAACCACTGACACTAATTTCGATCAGTATGGAGAATATTCCATGGACGCTCACTTACCCCCATGTGGGGGTCGAGATTAGTGGATGCGGCCTAATCGAAAAATTCAAATCGCTAGAGCCTATTCTGCATCATTACGAATATTTATGAAATTTTCGTGGAAATCGATCGAGTTATTTGGCCGCAAAAAAATTAACAAACATACATACATTGTTATATATAGATAGAAGATAGATGGAAAATAGATAGATTCATAGATAAATAAGTTAATAGTTTCCACGGGTGTCCGTAATTTTCGTAAACCGAGGTGACGGCGGTCTCTTTAGTATGTTTAGTCCGGCCACACACTGTCGAATACGAACTCGAACATGGTATACGAGTAAGTGTCCTCCGAATGGCTCAAGACACACACACACAATTTACACAAATCTGAAGAAAATTATCCACTTGTATCATGTTCATGTTCGACAATGTGTGGCCGGGCTTAAATTGGATTCTGCCGTATGTGAAA
This sequence comes from Chloromyia formosa, assembly GCA_964017055.1. Taxonomy (NCBI): domain Eukaryota; kingdom Metazoa; phylum Arthropoda; class Insecta; order Diptera; family Stratiomyidae; genus Chloromyia; species Chloromyia formosa. The sequence goes on along the minus strand of OZ024818.1, from coordinate 47,253,000 downwards.
ACATTATGCAGTCGCTAACCATCTTACTTTCATTCTCGCCTTCCCAAACATTCTCGTGTCAAATTTCGTCATCCGACGACGCGCCGACGCCGCGACTCTTGGTTCGGTAAAACGGGGTTTTACTGTATGTGGTCGCAAACCACCTTACTATCTATTCCAGCTCGCCAAATATACTCCTACAAAATTTGGCGACAATCACCCTAGTGGTTTAAACGTTTTTGTACGACAAACATACAAAAGTAATCTTCGCTTTTTATACCCTAGACTTTTAGTATAGTTATACCCTAGACTTTTAGTATAGGGTATATTGTTTTTGTCATGACGGAAATATGTAACACCTTAAAGGAGGCTCCGGAAGTATAGCAATGTATATACGGATATGATCAGGGTCGCCTCCTGATTCGATTCAGCCATGTCTGTCTGCCTGTGTGTCTGTCTGTCTGCCTGTGTGTCTGTCTGTCTGCCTGTGTGTCTGTCTGTCTGCCCGTTCGCATGATGGACAAATGCTGGAAGTATGATCTAGTTGGTTGGTATTGATGGGCATGTTCAGGCCAAGAAAACGCCTACCTCCCCTATACATGTAAAATAATTAAATGTATCTATAACTCTCGATTAAATAAACATGAAAAGCTCTAGCTTTGGTAAATTGCTCGTGAGGATAATCCTCTACCCTCCTGGAAAAATAAAATCGATCAGTTGAAAACTAACGGTAATTTTCTTACAAAGAGCCCCGTACTACCCTACTTTTTGCGTTTTTTGTCTATAACTCTTGAACCAATTGACGTAGACACCCGATTTTTGGCATGTAACCTTGGGGTAAGAAACTGCTTGAGTTCTAGTAAGTTGGGCATAATCAGATCAAAGGAACGCCTACCTCCCCTACAAATTTCACAAAATTAAAATTTTTTTTAATTACGGTAACTTTCGATAGAATGACACTATCGAGTTGAAAATTTGACAAAATATTGCTAGTAAGATCTACTTAGCTGGTATTGAAAACGGGTAAGATCCCACCCAAGCAACCCCTACCTCCCCTACAAATGCAACTTCAAATAAGCGATAACTTTTGACAGAATCAAGCCAGCGACTTGAAGATTTGGTCAAATGCTTGAAGTAAGATCGGGTTAGTTGGTATTCAAGATGGGTTAGATCCGACCTAAGGAACCCCTACCTCCCCTAGAAATGAAACTAAAAATAAGCGATAACTTACGACAAAATAATGCTAGCGACTTAAAATTTTGGTCAAATGTTTTTAATAGGATCCAATTGGCTAATATTGAAAATACGTAAAATCCGACCAACGGAACCCCTACTTCCCCTACAAATGAAACTTCAAATAAGCGATAACTTTCGATAGAGTGAAGCTAGAGACTTGAAATTTTGTTTAAATGTTTGTAGCAAGATCTTATTTGCTGGTGGCAATGATGAGCAAGATCCGACCCAAGGAACCCCTATCTCCCCTACAAGTGAAACTTCAAATAAGCGATAACCTTTGATAGAGTGAAGCTAGAGACTTGAAATTTTGTTTAAATGTTTGTAACATGATCTTATCTGTTGATGGCAATAATGAGCAAGATCCGACCCAAGGAACCCCTACCTCCTCTACAAGTGAAACTTCAAATAAGCAATAATTTCGATAGAATGATCTCAATCAAATCTTTGTAGAATGGGTTAGTTAATTGATTTTGATAATGGTCAAGATCCTCCTGAATGATTGACAACCTCCCCTGTAAACTGGCCATATAGGAAACTCACTTTTAACGCATGTGGTCGTTATCAATTGGTACTTTTGGTATCACCACTAGGTCTGTACAAGTCTAGGGTATATACGCTTTTTACGAAAACGTTTATAAAATACCTTTTACAAAGAACATTTTCTTTTCATTCGCACAAAGATCAAAAGTGGAAAGAACGACACGGATCATACGTAACAGCCACCATACAGATGATTCGCCGCGTGGGAGGCGAATTGCGGACTTTGTATACAAATGTACGGAGCGAACTATCGAGAAACTAGTTGACTTCCAACCAATTCACTTTCAACTCTGATCCACAAATGTATTTTTAACCCAATCGATTAAAAAGTTTTCGTCATCGAAAGACACCGAACCAGATATAACGCGAAAGGTCTATGATATCAGTCTTTTGATTGATTTGCTTATTTCGTTTCAGTCCCCAAAATAACGTTCGAGTGTATGTTTGGGCAAGCGACACGGTGCGGGCGTCTACTAAAGGAAAATTTAATTAAAATGATCAGCGACGGCATATTCCAGGTAATTAGCTAGATAATTGGCCTAGTCCGTCGTCGGACCATGGCCGTCTGAATAGTTTTCCGGTCAAATGACCGCGTCCTCCAATTTCGAAAGCCCACCACCAGATTTAAGTAGTTTAGTTGGGATCTCATCTGCATTATCTTTACAGAGGCTAGTCCCGACTTGGTAGCATTTTGATTTTTTCCATTTGGCCACATTCCGCACCCCCTCCTTTACATGAGGGTTAGCACCCATGACATTGTGATTAGTATTAAGTCAATGCGTGGTATGCATAATAATGAGGATATACTCAAGAGTGAAGTCTATTGAGGACATTCCTGAGTCTGCTATGTTCGGTGAATCGAGTGAAAAATTTGTATGCATAAAACTACTTTCCGCTCCACAGTGAAAATTGAGTCGAATTCTGTCAACTCAGCTTTACTCCACTCGACTCACTTTATGCATACCACCCAATATGTCGCACCCGATGCCAATCCGCCACTTCCTTGTTGTTGTTGTGGTAATGATGCTTCAAATACTGCAATTCTTCTTGCATCGCCACTTCCTTGAGACAGTCGACCTGTCAAGAAACCCTCAAATTCAATCAAATATCGCAATGAATTCATCTTACACTTCATCTTACACATGCTTAATACAATTTATTCAATTAAATGTCCTAACCCTTAAGAGAGATTACAAAATATTCAATATACTCAAAGAAACGAACCTTATTCAGTATATTCACCCTTAAAACCTATCAAATAGCTTATCGGCTACACGCGGCAATGCGATGCAATGAAATCAAGAGAACAAAATGTATGTACAAAATGAAATGAAATGTTTCCATGATTCTACTCGACAACACCTACAAATAATAAAGGGTACACGTAAAGTTACTAAATATACAAAAAACGAACGAAACGCCTTCCATACACATAACAGGGTAGAGGCGCTCCATTTCTTTATTTTCTCTTACTGACTCGTCCGTTGCGCACTTTACGATTTTCAATTTTTTCCGTTGTCGGCGTAGCGGGCGTTTTCTTTTTTCCCTTGCGCGCCTTGCCCAATTGATCGAGGGTAAATTCTTCGGTGTCATCATCGCCATCACCATATTTTTCCAGGAGCTTCTCCCACAGCGAGCCCCGTGACGAGGCACGCTCCTGTTGTCGCTTCATAATTTGCTGTTCGAGACTTTCCGTTGCGCCGCTTTTGTTTTTCGAGATTTTCTTTTTGATTGCTGCCGCTTCGCGTGATTCGCGAGCGTATTTCTTGTGACGACGCGCTTTTTTGGTTTCCGGTTCCGCGGTGAAGATTTTATATTCGGGCACTTCGCCGGCGTCAATCATTTCTGGAAAGAAAGAGTGCGGGGGGAGAGTGAAAATTAAGGGGGATATGACCGCAATTTGCCTCGCCAACCACGGGTGCTGGCGAAGTTAGTTTAATAGTCGCCACACATGATCGCGCACAAACCGGACCCATCATCAATTTCATAGAACGGTGCGCGATCATGTGGAAATGAGGAAAATAATTTTTCCGTACGTTCTATGCAATTGATGTTTCGATGGAAGTGGTCGTAATTGTGCGCGATCATGTGTGACAACCTTAAGAGACGCTGTTACGGGGGTGCAATGAGGTGATACGGACGCGCTCTACGATGCTTGAATCGTTAATGAAAAAAACTACCAGTGGGTGCTATTAGAGCTCCCACAGCGGTTCAAGCTTATCAGTTAAAGATGGCTTTGCGAATATGAGGTGCATGCTAGCAACAGCATCATCTGAAATTTATGTGCTAACGAAAAAACGTCAACAAGGCATAGAAATGCTAGAGATGTTAACGCGTCCATGCCCCACTGGAGGGGTTTAGACAATTAGCAATGAGTTCATACGGCCAGTATCACGCTCATTCCGCTTTTACTTCCAATAATTTTTATCAAATCAATGTACTCATTGCTGCGCTCGGTGGCCGTGTTCGTTCAGTCGCCGCTCTACGATCTGGAGAATGAAGGTTCGATCCTCGACACGAACAAAAACGGCCTGTGGGTATTAATAGAATATCTACTGCGCTCCGGGCTTGTCAGTATAAAGACGGCGCGGGTAGGAGGTGCCAGCTAGCAACTGCACGTCCGAAAAGTAGATATGCTATCGAAACGTCAACAAGGCATAGAAATCCTAAAGATGTTGACGTGCTCATGCCCCTGGAGGGGTCAAGGCAATTAACAATGTACTTATTCGCAGCGACGTCGACTAGAAGCCGTCGGGGAAAAGCAAGAGTTGCTCGGGGCATGATTCGCTGGCGATGATGGGCAACTTACTTTGGACGATCTCTTGAATGCGGGGCTCGTCTTCGACCGACATGAACGGAACGCAATTCATCATGTGATTGATACATCCCTTGGCGTTGAGATAGGCCTTTTTGATGTCGTTCCTTTCGAGTTCGGAGTCTGAAAAAAAAAGAGAGGACGTTGTTAAATAGTTTTTCCTGAGATAGCAAGCTGTGTGTAGGAAAACTTTTATATGCACGTTTCGGGTAACGATTCTTAAGCTGCAATCAGAGAGATTTTGTATGAGTTGAAGATGCCCATGGAGACGGAGCGTAAGGTTGCCATAATGACCGTGAACCTGAGAAGAGAGAGAAAGAAGGAAGGATAATCCCAATCTATGTACACTAAATTCTCTGAAGCAATTCCACCTCATTCCATCCCGTGGAAATTAAACAGAGAGGCACACGCCCTCTACCCTGGAACACCCGCCCGGTCCACATATTCCAATCACTTCCAATATCACTTGGGCCAACGTGTCAAACTCACAATGGCCTTGAACATATGGTCGCCGCGCGAAACGAACGATTGTGTATAAAAATCATTTTAAAGTGAATAAAAACAATAGTTGTGAATGATAGTGATAATAAAACAATCGATAAGAACTAGTTTCACTCATCACATAAGACAGTGAAGTGTCTTTAACAATTTAAATGAAGTGCTTTGTGAGTGATTGGAAAATCGTGTACACGCGAAAATTCAAAGGAATTTCGTTTTTCAGATAAGAAAATAAGGTTCCGTATGCGCATTAGGATGCAGTGTATATGGCCCGCTATCAGTTTCATTCAGAATTTCAATAAAACCAGCGAAATTCTGAATATGTAAACATTGTGGGCCAACCTGTCAAATGAATATCGAAAACCGGTTTGGCCGTCCATAGGCGTAGGAAAAAGGGGAGACATTTTTTTTGTTTTTTTTAAAGGTTTCCGAAAAATTGAATTTTGAATGCGCAATGGCTAAAGGTGGCGATACATGAACGAGCACAACCACGACCGAACTTACATCGAACCATCAATTTCATAGAACGTGCTGAAAAAAAATTCCTTCTTTTTCCACCGTTCTATGAGATTGATGGTTCGGTGGAAGTTGGGTCGTGGTTGTGTGTGTTCATGTGTGGCGACCTTAAGAAAGAAAGAATTTTACATACGGCAGAGATTTCATTAAGGTTGAGCGCATGTTGTTCGCGCTCGCGTGCCGCGTTCGCGTATTTTATGTCAAACGGATTGAATCTTTGCTAAAATGATGCTGTGTATGTCCACCATAAAAGGCGCTGCAAACTTCACCATGAACGTGAAAATTAAGAAATATTTTCTTGGAAAATATCCATGAAAATTATGGGGGGATTCACGTTCGCTGTTGCAAATCGTAAAAGCGTCGTAAATCGTAGACTAGTTCACAATTTCACTTATTTTCCGAACCTACTGTAAGCTCCCTGATGATTCATCGGTTGGTATTTTTTATAAGACGATGTGAAACAAGAGTTCAGTTATTCACTTTAATATTAACGGGTGGTAAAAACATGTGGGAAACGGTAAATAATTAAGTGCATGCCCAACATACTTATCGTCAGCTCTAAATTTAAGTATTGAACGCATTTGGTATTTGTTGTTTATAAATTTTCTAAATCAATTTTATATGCTGCCCCCAATATAATTTTTGAATATTTCAACGACGCCAATTGCAGAAAGCAACCCGTTCCCTTTATACTTCCCCCCTATAAATACTAATGGGTCACTTGAGTAAAATTGCTTCAACTATCTCTTCCTTATTTTCCATCTTCTCAGTGTATTACATACATATTTTCTGCTTGTCGTTGTTATTAAATTGGATTGATAAACACATTACACAATTTTTCATATCAATAATCACAATTAATGTGTTTGCAAAACTATCAATTTCAAATTTCGCGCCAAGCCCCCAATAAAATTGTACATAAGTTCAACGACGTCAATGGTACATTCCAGGCCATTCCCTTCGCACTTCGCCTAATTCCAAAATTACTTCAATTCTCTCGGCAAATTTCCCTTCCTTCTTTCTCTCTCTTCATAGCCGTGAACATTGAGCAGTGCCATCTGGCGAAGAAATAGGCCCCTCAATGAGCTAAGCAGCGGCCTATGCTTGCTGTAGCTCGGCTTAGGAAACATGGGCGAGATTTTCGCCGCTCGCTGCCCCTGTCCTCTATGTATTAATCAAAATTCATAGGCCTGGGGAAGACAACACAAACCATCATCATCGTGGCGTGACAGCCCGACGTCGGGCCTTGGCCGCCTGGATCGTTGTCCTCCAATTATCTCGGTCACGTGACCGCGTCCTCCAATCTTGGAAGCCCAGTAGCTGCTCGGCGTTCACATATGTATACTGAGCTCCCCCAACGAGATCTCGGTCGTCTAGGCAGTCTCGCTCCGTCAACTCATTTTGCATTTATCACTCTCTTTGGCATGCGATCGTTGTCCATTCGTTGTAATATTATAATACATGTCCTGCCCGTTGAAGTCGTTGCAGTTTGACGATTTTCGAAACTTCCAGCTCATCGTACAGTTCATACAACTCATGGTTGTACCGGATGCGCCATCCATCTCGATCGCAAACGGCACCGAAAATTCGCCGCAGAGCCTTACTTTCAAATGTGTCTAGCATGTTTCCGGAGGCTTGAGGCTTAAGTTAGGGTCCATGCTTCACAGCCATAGCATAGCACTGGGCGTATAATGGTTTTGTACACGCGGAGCTTCGTGTTTCTGTGCACATGCTTCGATTTCATTATGGGGAGAACCGAGAAAAAAGTCTCATTAGCTAACTGAATCCGTCGCTTGATTTCGTCAGTTTCGTTGGCGTTCCTTGACAAGTTGCAACCCAGGTATATGAAGTTGTTCACGAACTCGATGTTGAAGTCTCCCACATTGATGCTCGGTTGTGCAGGTGTCGTGCAGTAGAAGTTCTTCTGCGTCGGCCAATATTCGGGACATGATGTTGATGTCGTCGGCGTACGCTGCTAATTGTGTTGACTTGATGAGTAACGTCTTGCTGTTGTCCATATTCATAGCCCGAATAGCGTATTCCAGTGCTAGGTTGAAGAGCGTCGGTGCCAGTCCATCGCCCTGTTTCAGACCAGTGCTTGTTTCAAGTAGATCAGTAAGTCTATTATGGATCCTGACTTGTGAGACGGAGTTGTTCATCTTTGCCAGTCGCACTAATTTTGCCGGTATACCAAATTGCAGCATGATGTTGTACAGTACTCCACGAACGATACTGTCGTATGCCTGCTTAAAGTCAACAAAGATTTGGTATATGTTTACGTTGTATTCCCAGCACCTTTGGAGTATCAGTTTGACCGTAAAGAGCTGATCGGTTGTGGAGCGACCAGGTCAGAAACGGCTTTGATGTTCGCCACTGATTCGTTCTGCGTACGGTTTTATTCTATTTTCCAGAAATTTCGCCAAGATTTTAAGGCTCAAACAGACAGAACGCGTTATAACGCAGCGCTCACGGAACGCCACTCAACGCGGCGTTCGGCGATATTGGCTACGTCACACACGCAGCGTTATCTGAGCGGGCGATCCAGTACTGTGGTTGAGTTTGTACAGCAACCATGAGTAGTTCTGATGAGGAGAACGCCGGTAACGCGCGTTACTTTTGTAATTTTGTACAACCCGAAAAGTTGACGTCGCGTTCCGAAAGGTAACGCTGAGTGATAACGCCACGTGTGTGGCAGGGATGATGCAATGCAATGCAATACAACCGTACCGCCGTAACGCAACGGTACAGGAACGCCGAACGTCGCGTTATAACGCTTTCTGTGTGTTTGAACCTTTATAGGACGTACAAACTAGTTGTTGTTGTTGTGGTAGCGATGCTTCGAATGCTGCAGTTCTTCTTGCATCGAGGGGGTTTGGCAGCTCTTGGCCGTTGAAAAACGGGTCGTTCCGGTACGAAGAACCGGCTGCCGCAGGAACGACGTAAAACTAGTGATATGCCCCTGTAGTTCTCACACCGCAATCGTCTGGGATCTCCTCGTCCTCCCATACTAGCAGGAGTAATTGATGTATGGTATAAGCTAGACCCGTTCCACCGAATTTTAGCCGTTCAGCTGGAATCTCGTCAGCGCCCGGCGCTTTATTTCGTTTTAGTGACCGCAACACGAGATCAACTTCCTCTACGGTCGGGGGTTGTATGGGTGGGCCTAGATCAACAATATCGTCGAGAGCTTCTTGTGTGGGGATGTTAGATGGTAGGTGCAGAAGCTTTTCAAAATAGGAGGCCCATCATTTGTTAATGCCATCGGTTTCGCTGAAGATGTTTCCATCCTTGCCCTTACAAAGGCTAGTCCTGGGTTGGTAGCCGTTCTTAATTGTATTTACTAGTTTGTACGCTTGTCTGGTGTTCCTATTAGCTAAGTTTTCGTTTACATTCAGCAACTGCTCGTCAAAGTATTTACGTTTCTTACGTCTAATTATTCTATTCGATATTCGCCGTAGCTCGTCATATTTTTCTCTTCTGGCTCTCATTTGGGGTTCATCATAGGACGTCACTTAAAAACGCCTCCTCGTCTTCTCCTTCAATGTCGAGGCCAAGGAAGAATGCGACCTCGATGGGGTTTTCCCACAATGATATATGTAGGTGTTAAGTTTGTGGGGGCCTCTGGGCATTCAAACAGATGTCTGACGTCGTGTGGAGTGCCATTACAAGCGGGGCACGTGTTCTTGATGTTTCGATCGATTCGAGACAGGTATGAGTTTAGTCTCGAACACCATTCAGATCGGAGCTGAGCTAGGGTGGTCCTATTTCGCCTTGGCAGCGTAACTTCGTTGGAGGATATGTTTGGTGGACGGGACTGGAGTACCGGGTTGGAGCGAAGGTCGTGGATCGATCGTCGTATATCCTCAGTGCGTATCGATGCAATGGCAGTCTTGTAAGTTTCGTTGTCAAACGGCTCCCTCTTGAACCTTTGGACCTCCCTCTCAAGGTCCCTTAGATTACCTCTGAAGTTTCTGGGTGGGGGAGTTTTATCCATGAGATGTTGGTTAGGACAGTAGGAGGTTGTGTTGTTTGACTGGTAGCATGTTGGTTTCCTGGTGAAGGTGATCCTGGGAGGACATCATATGACAACCCGTCACGGTGCGAAGGGCAGCATTTTGACAGGTCTGTATCTTCTTCCAATTAGTGTCTTTTAGGTTCTCCGTCCATACAGGTGCAGCATAATTTGCCACAGATCGTCCTAAGGCTTTGTAAGTAGTGAGCATGGTCTCTTTGTCCATTCCCCAGGAGCTGCCGGCGAGAGCTTTTAGGACCTTATTACGGGCTCTCATTCGATTGCATACCGAAGAGGCGTGGGCCGATGATGTGGCCATATTGTCGAGGGTAACCCCTAGAATCTTCGGATGGTTGACTGTGAGGATTGGTATGTTACCTATGCTTACATTCAGCTGTGTGTTGACCTCCTTGGTCCAAGATGTGAATAGGGTTGCTATAGATTTAGGCGCTGATAACTGTAGGTTACGATTGACGAAGAAGGTGTTGAGTTCCGCCAGATATCCGTTAATCTTATCATACATAACCGGGATACTAGTGTTCGTAGCAACAATGGAGCAGTCATCCGCGTAGGAGATGAGAAGCAGATCTTCGCCATGTAGAGGTTGGTTCCTCGTTGAATCCATTGTCTGTAGGCCTCGTTTTTCGCGTCAAGTGAATTTTTGCATTCTTCGTTAAACCACTCATTTCGCTCTCGCCGGGCTTTATATCCCACGACCTTCTCTGCGACATCCCTGATGGTACCCTTGAGTTCTTCCCAGAACCCGTGGACGCCTGTGTTGCTGATGTTGTGTAGCATAGGCGATAGTCTTTCCTCAAGGGTGGCAACATACGCCACCGCCGTAGCATCGCTCAGAAGCTTATCAACCGCAAATATTTTGGGAGGGCTGATTCTCGATTGGTGCACTGAAGAAATTCTACATCTGTAGGTCGTCTTCACCAAGTGATGATCTGAGTCGCAGTTTGCTCCTTGATAGGAGCGGACATCCATCACACTAGACGCCCATCTCCTGCAAATGAGGACGTGATCAATTTGGTTGACGGTATGTGCGTCTGCAGATTTTCAGGTCTGCTTGTGAATGCGTCGATACGGGAACATGTAGTGCTTACGACTAGATTCCTACTGTAGGCGGAGTCGCTGGCAATTGGCCAGAGATTGAAGAATCCAGTCTTAATGCGAATCGCACACAGCCGTTCATTTATGGGTTTCAAGTCAGTAATATGCGGTTTGAGGTGATTGTTTAATATAAATACTACTCCAAACTGCTTGCGGCCCGATGGTTTGCCACTTGTAAAAATTGTGTGCGATTTCTTGCCATTGATCTCGCTGCCAAGCCAATTTGTTTCCTGGACTGCAGTAATGCTCAGTTTGTACTTTTCGACCTGTTGAAGGAGGGCCTTCTCGGCCCCCGGTTTGTTCAGGGAGCGTACATTCCAGGATCCGAAAGAATAATCCTTTAGTCGTTTGCGTGGTCGTCGTTGTTGATCCGTCCAATCCGAGGCTTTTGTTCCAGGTTTCTTGACGTGGAGTGGTTTTTACAAGGACGAGTTGTCAGCACACCGCTTAACCCCATTCAGGGGATGGCCTCGGAAGATAGCTGTTTCAGATGGTTTAATAAACGTGCTGGAGTTCACACAACTATGTTGCAGGTCCAACTACGCAAGTCTTTCCATCCCCCCCCCCCAAGACAACACAAATCAATGAGCAGGAAAAAATGAAGAGTGAAAAAAGGCGATAGGAGGGTACCGGAGTTTTCAGTCGGCCAAGGTACCTTGTAGTCCAGATGGCGCAACGGTTAGCACTGGGCCCTGGTTCGACTCTTACTGAATGCAGTAGTCTTCGATTTAAAAAAGGGGATTTACGTTTCGAACTATGAGCCCACTCATCTGTTAAATGAGTACCCATTTGGGGTAAATAGCTCGGTTGAGGGTGTCGCTGATCACACACTTCTGCGCAAAACACACCGTCATGATCTAGTAACTGAGATGATGCTAACTCATCTCGAGGACTTGATCCAAATTGGGACTGTTGCACCAGTTTTTTTTTGTTTTTAAGGTACGTCAAGGTGCAGAAAGCCGAGGGTCCCTAACACCCGGAACCCAATGCGTGCGTAGGGGCAACTGAGTCGGCCGACGGCCATTCTTTCCTTACCGCCCCAGTTTTTTCTGCCCATTTTTTTGTGATGTCTTTCTCTAGACCATTGAGTTTTATTAATACGTGAAGGACAGGGGCAACGAGCGGCGAAACCCCCGCCCGCGTCTCCCGAACTGAGCTACAGCAAGCCACTGCTTAGTGGGGGGGGGGGGGGGGGGGGGCTTCTTCTTCGCCAGACGGCACTGCCCGACCTTAACGATCCTTATGGCAACCTCAGGCTCAGTTCCCACGGCCATCTTCTGATGACCACCAAACTGGTCCATTGCAGATTCTTTCTCGCGTCAGTTCGACTATTGACCTGCGGTCTGAGCGCACCTGAGAAGAATTTTAAATTTCTGTTCGCTTATCAGCTTTCTGCGAAAATAGAAAAAGGTTGTGGTTCATTCATCCCCCCCCCATCCTTTTTCAGAGTGAAATCCGAAACAGTAGCTGATGTGAAAATGCCGCGGCCTACTCGCATCAGTTTAGTTTAACTTTCCGGTTTGAATACACCTTTAGGTGCATGGAGAAGATAATCAGGTTCCCCCACAAAAAAGAGGCTTTCCTGGCATTCAAAACTGTCCCCAGGAGCCTAAGGCTGTGCTGAAAGTGGAAGCTGAAAATTAACAAGTTTTTTGTTGTGGGGCGACGACCATCGACACCATACAACTTATATGAGGCTTGTCATGTAGTCGCCCTTATCAGTCCTAGTGGAACTACACAATTCAATAAATGAAAAATGTTGTGTACTCACCGGTTTCGATCGCTGGTGCGACGCGCGTCTCATCAGACGCCTCCGCTTCGCGCATCACACCAGTGTGGAAGGCGTGACCGGGCACAAGCCAAGTCGGATTGTGTTTCGCCTTATATTGATTCGCCCGGCAACAAGAAACTTGTTTATTGTAGCCACTGGCGCTATGCCAGAAACCAGACGAGTTCATATCGGAAAATCATAAGTTGCGATTTCCACTTGAAATGAATTCGCACCTTTGTTGTGTCAATATAAGGCAAAACACAATCCGACTTGGCTTGTGCCCGGTCGCGCCGGTGAGCACACAACATTTTTCATTTACCGAAAATGAAGCTGACGCGAGAAAGTTTCTCACACAAGCATCCTCGCGTCAGCTTCAGTTTCGCCTTTCAGTCTGAACGCAGCCTTAGCCCTCTCGCATCAGCTTCAGTTTCAGATTTCAATGCCCCTCTCCCCAACACACAGTATGGACCTTCCCAACTTGCCGTAAAAGGCGACTAAACGGACAGAAAGTGTATGCCAGCAACTTGCATCAGCCAAAATCTCGTATATGCTAACGAAAGGTTGGGGGCAACCAATCGCTCAGTGCGTAGAGACGTCAGTCTAATGTATATTAGTCGTTACGGGCTCAAGTCTCGCCCACGACGTTCGTGGCCATGGATGGTTGCGTTGCTTTATGCAATAGGGGTTACGGTTATGAATATATATAACGAAACGTCAGCTGAGTTTCTAACGAGCACTTGATGCTCAACACCCCACAAAGGGGCTATGCATGGACCAAATACTATCCCAAAACTCACCCACATACTCCTTCTGATAATTATCAATATCCTCCTCGGAAATTGGCTTGAAAATCTTCTGCCACAACTCGAGCCAGCTGGCCAGCTTGCTCTCGTCATCATCATCGTCAATAATTTGCCTTTCATCGTAAATCGCCCGCTTATTCTTGTCGGTCAGCACCTGATGGAGTTTGGCGAGAACTTTGAATTTTTCGGTGGCCTCCTCCTTTTCCGTCTCGGGCACACGATCCGGATGGACTTTAAGCGAAAGCTTGTAGTACGCTTTCTTGACTGCAACAAAATAAGAAAGTGAGCACAGTGCGGGGAACAAAGAATCGGAGCCGAAACGACTTACTATCCTTCTCCAGGGCATCTTTCTTCAGTTCGAGCAAAGCGTAGACATCACGAGTGCCAAAGTATTTCTCACATAAATCCAGTGTCGAGGGCATTTTGGATGTCTGATTAGTGTATGCACGTACAGTGGACGGTGGGGCACTAGTTGTGAAATTAAATCGGACGCACAAAGAGTCCGAAAAATGCAAAAATTCACGCAAGACCGACGGGAAGACGAACAGAGAATTTTTGCTTTCAACTATTGACAGTGTTTGACATTTGGCGCCAAAGCGAATTTGCCGGTTGTTTTCTTTTTTGCACACACTAACAAGTGCCAATTGAGACCAACTTCAAGGCGGTGGTATGAAGGAGGCGAATTCGAAGATTCTTTTGATTGTAATAGAACATTCAAATTTCAAGGCGTTTAACTTAATTCCTTCTTGATAATAATACGTCTCTTTTCACAAAATGAATGAAAATGTTGTGCTAAAACTGTATGAAAATTGAAACGCGTTACGGCGATCAGAGAGAGCATACTACATGTCCGAAATTTAGACTACTGAATGCAGATTTTTGGGTTTAAATTGACTTGCAATCACTGTCAATTCCGTTGCAATTTCAGTAGGTTTTGGTATGAACAAAACGTTATAAATCAACAAATACTCAAATCCACTTGTTTGGCGAATCTTTACATTCCACAGCCACCTCAAACCGGTCTGGCAACGCCCTCAGACCACCTGAAAAAAAAATACTATGAACGTTAACTGACAGGGCGAGGGGCTGTCAGAATTTAACATTTCTTTTTTATTTATTTACTTATTTGAAAGTTTACTAATAGATAACTCACAACTCACTCACTTAACGAACGTGCCGGGCGTGTTAAATCGGTGTTGTGCGTTGTGTGAAAGTGCGATATTATCTCTGAACAAGGCGGTGGGGTGGAAAGGTCGTCGTCGTCGGGGCGTTGAGCAGAAAAATGTCAACAACTTGCACAACTGTCGCTAAAATTATCGTCGCCCGAGTGGAATTAGAGCACACGTCCGTATAGATAATTGCGCCGCTGTCGCAGACTGTTCGACCGGGGCGTGTGTTACACCATGAAGTCATGATTTGCCCGCAAACAAAGACAACGAGAAGAGCACAAAAGTTCGGATTCCCGGGAAGATGTCCTGCGAACCACCTGTTAGCGGTCGTGTAAGTGCAATCAAGTCACAATTTGAGAGTCTGAGCAGTGTCGAGTCGCTGGATATTGGAGGCAGCGGTTGTCGTATTCGCAAGCCAGCCTCGGTTCGATTTCAATTTCAACGAGCGGCCACTTCCCTGGACATTGTTCGTCACCAGCGGACGACACAGGAGAGAGTTAGGGAACAGCTGTGCACCAGCTGGGCGACGTCCTCGTCGTCCGGGAGGCGCCACAATGACAACGTGCCCAAACAAAACAGCGATTCCGCGCTGTTGGACTCACGGCGCAGCGTGGCGGTAGCCAAGCAACCGGCAGCCGCTACCTCCAACTCCAATCGATCGCCACTGAAACGTTCGTCCCGCGAAACCGGCGAGGTGAAACTATCGCGACATACCAGCGATCCGGTGAAGCGAAGCAGCATCAAACGTAGTCCGGCGTTTCGGGTCGGCGAAAAGCAAAACAAGACCGTGCTCGTGAAACAATCGTCGCTGGAGGAAGATAACAGCAGCAGTAGAACCGCCAGTCGAATGCCCGCCGATAAGAAGTTCGAGCGCTTCCTAGTGAGAAACTACAGCAAAGAGAACATGGCACGCTTGCAGCAAGTGGGTCTGTCGGATTCGCTGAAGGCGGCATTGCGGCAACCGCTGCCACCCGGTCCGCCGCCCAAGAAGCCACCTCGGACGTTCTGCCGCGGCGGCGGCGGTGGCTCGTCCATACCTGAGCAGGAGGCGCTCGTCGAATTGGACAACGATCAGTCGTCGCCGCATTCGTCTCCAGACACCACCATGGACACGAAGAATACTCAACTGCAGGATCGTATCCACTTTCTCGAATCGAATTTGGCACTGAAGAGTGGGCCGAAAACGCATCTGCCGGCCGTCGTCAAGCACCGGACGCCGCTGCAGAAATCCAAGACTGAACTAGTGTTGCAGGGCACAAAACTACTCAATTGCATTTCGTGCATTCGCGACTCGACGCCTGTCTATGACTCGGTCAGCGCGGGAACGTGTGACGACGGTGGTAGTGGCGAGCTGCAGCCGCTGATTCTGCAAAAATCCCTGTCCACTTGTCTGGCGGCCGCGAAGAAGAAGCCCCACGAACATATCTACATGGAGCCGTTCGGTCATCTGAAGAAGAAATCGAACCTGAAATGCTCAAAACTTGCCATGGAGACCGATCGGATGAAGGAGAGCGACACGGACGACGATGACGGCGACAATAGGACGTCGAGTGGAACGACTGTGTCAACGGCTTCGTCCTGTGCTTGTCCGGAAAATCACAAATCGCGAGCCGATTCACATTACCTGGTGAGTGTTTGTTTAAAGTTTTGGCCTCGTTCCGGGGGAAATTTTGTGATTCATTGCTTCCGAGATGAATACTCGTATGTAGCTCAAGACCGCCGCAAATAAGAAAATTATTTGTTTTAACCTTTGCACTGGAGTCATTCAGCTGCTTACGGTGAGTGATGATAACAGATTCTTGAAATTACGTGACGCCGTAGATATTTCAAGATAACGTTGCGTGTTTCCTCAGATAATGAGGTGTTGACGACTGATTGTGGCCTCGTTTTTAGGTGTTGTCAGGTGGCAGGGAATTGATACATTGTCCTTTAGTTACGAGTCTTTTTGAACTTATAAATGTGCGAAGTTTGTCTGTTCGATTTTCTTCTTTTGCATTTCATGCCGTTGGGTGTGAAAATGCGATGCCCTTTGCCCGCCCCTCCTTGTTAGATCTGTTCGGTCCTAAGCTTTCAAGACCGGTTTTAGGTTTTTTTATGAAAACCGGTTTTCCTAGCGGTCAACCGGTTCATTAAAAAAACCGGGTCATGGTTAAAAAACCGGGTTAAAAACCGGGTTAAAAACCGGTTTTAAAAAACCGATTCACCAAAAAAACCGACCGAGTGCTCGAGTACTCAAAACCGACCGGCTCGGACGAGTTAAAACCCGACTCATTAAAAAACCGATTCATCAAAAAACCGGATTTTAACTTGTCGGAGCCGGTCGGTTTTTAACAAGTCGGTCGGGTCTTGGAAAAATTGAAAAACAATGGTTTTCCTTCCTAAAAATATTTAAACATTTTCCTAGTCGATTATAAACTTTTCCAGAATCGTTTTATCCTTTTCTCAGATCATTTGGACTTTGTCCAGTTGATTTCATCTTTTCCCGTCGATTTCAACCTTTTTCTAAATCATTTTCTCCTTTTTCCCAAATCGGTAATGGACGGGTTGGTGGGCATCCAAAGACGACCGTTGGGACGGAGCCTAGAGTTTCCACAATTACCGTGAAGTTCCGACAGTAACATCTGGCAAAGAGACAGGCCCCCCAACGAACTAAGCAGCGGCCTGTGCTTGCAGTAGCTCAGTTCGGGAGACGTGGGCGGGGTTCTCGCCGCTCGTTGCCCCTGCCAGTATATATTAAAAGGAATTTACAGGCCTGGGAGGGGAGGAGAGGCAAAAATGGGGAATAAAACAAGCTTACCTTCTTTGTGACTAATGGTGCATTTGCCACTTTGAAATTAGCAGTAAAACTTGTTCCGATTTCACTGTTCCTATGAGAGGTATATGAAATAGTGGGCCAATTTCAACCAAATTTAGGATCGTGGTTTGGCAGTTAATATAATTGAATAATATGAATTTTCGTAAAGATATCTTTAGAATTAAAAAAGTTTTTCTAACAAAAATTTGCTTTTAGAACGGTCGTTCCTATGACAGCCATATGATAGGCTAGTCCAATTTCAACCAAATCCGGGAATGTGATTTGACTAAAGATACTATTGATTATTGTGAAATTTGAAGAAGATATCTTTGGAAACAAAAAAGTTTTTTCTCACAAAAACGAATTTTTGAACCGATCGTTCCTATGGCAGCTATATGACGTAGTGGTCCGATTTCATTGGTTCCGACATATTTACAGCGTGCAGTAAAAAGAAGGCTTTTTGCAAAATTTCAGCTTGATAGCTTTAAAACTAAGGGACTAGTTTACATAGAACCGGACAGACAGACGGACAGACGGACAAAACTTAATCGACTCGTCTCGTTATACCGACCAAGAATATATTGTATATAGTTTATATGGTCGGAGATGCTTCCTTCCGTGCCTTGTAAACTTCATGACAAAGTTAATATACCCTATCACATCCGTGTAGGGTATAAAAAGTGGGCGGCTCAGATGACCTCGCGCTCGCAACTAGGATCCTCGGCCTCTGTTTTCGTACCACCGACAGATCACTACTCATCAGGTGCTGCTTTCGATCTGTCGGTGGAAGCAGCACGACCAGATTATGGTTCATTACAAATCGGTTAAACGTTCTCCCGTTCTTATTGATTTAATCCTTTTCCCAAAATTTTGTAGACTTTTCGCAGTTGATTTTGTTCTTTCCCCAAATCGTTTAAATTTTTTGTCAGTTCATTTAAACTTTCTCAGTCGATTTAATTTCCCATAGCGGTCAAACTTGTTCCCCAAATTGTTTAAGCCTTTCCCCAATCGTTTAAATCTTGTCCCAGTTTTCTTTAACTGTTTTTTTTTCAATTGATTTAAACTTTTCCCAGATCGGTGACACATTTTCCCAAAAATGTTGTTTTGGGTGTAGCAACGCCTACTGGTGTTGACGGTGTCTGGCAGCCCTTGGCCGTTGCTGTGGAACGGGTCGTTCCGGGACGTAGGGCTGGCTGCTGTGGGAGCGATTCCCATTTCCAAAAATGATTCCCAAAAATCGCATAAGCGATTTATTTTATCCATTTCCCAACTCTGTTGATCTTTTTCACTAATCATCCAAACTTTCCCCAACGTTTAAATCTTATCCTATTTTTATATTATTTTAATTTTGCCCCAAACGGATTTTTGAACTTTATGTATTCAATGTTCTTGCAAAGTGCAAGTGCGAATTATTTCAGTGAAAATCGGAATTTTTTGTGGCACTCGGTTTCATTATTATTGCGTCTGTAGCTTAGCTCGCTAACGCAGCGGGCATTTTTTGCTACTCGAAACACGGTCTCTGTGGTTTAAGGAAACAAATATCTTCACTTCCCACCCTCTCTCCACCCCCGCTAGTGAGTTAATATAAGTGCTTCACACCATCTAGACCTCCACGGTTGAGTTTTTAAGTAAAATAAGTAAACGCCTTCACGGCTTATACTAACAGAAAAGTCACTGTGTGGACGAAACCAAGTGACAGGAGGATGAATTGGCTTAAAGCTGATAATTTTTTTTGTGGTAGTGGAGAGCGAGTTTGAGTCATTTTTGACTTAGACTCGCAATGACCCACTCCACTTTATTCTTATACTAACAGAATTCTCACACTTTCGTGGTCGTCTTGCACATGGATAGCTGCAAAGATGCAAGACCTGATGAGTGTTTCTATCCATATCAAACTAGTAAGTTTGGAGAAATTAAAAACAAGGGAATTTTTTGGGGCAGTCCAATTACACTATAGAGAAAATGAGGGTTGCAAGTTGGAATGTCGGACCCATGACGGGAAAGAGCGAGAAACTGGAGGACGTCATGAAGCGGAGAAGGATAGACATTATGTGTGTGCAGGAGACCAAGTGGCGAAATGACCCAGTCGACCGAGCTCGTTTTTTGACGAATTCCAAAAAGTATAAATGGTACTATTATGGAATCTCGAATGATAGGAACGGCGTTGGCGTTATTCTGTTGTTGTTGTTGTAGCAATGGTCGGAATTCAGTGTGTTTGTTGATTACATGCCTACGGATTCCTCTTCAGCCCCGGTGTTGAGGGATAGAAAGTTAGCTGCCTCTATTGGGTTCTCCCATAGCGATCTAGGAGTCAGGTGCGTGGGTGCAGCTGAGCAGTGAAAGATGTGGTTTACGTCGTGAGGGGCTCCATTCCATACAGGACGGATGTTTGAGATGTCCTGGTCGATGCGGGATAGGTGGGAGTTCAATCGTGATCACCAGCCTGACCGAAGTTGGGCGAGTGTCGTTCTCGTCGCTCTCGGAAGTCTTTCCTCTTCCGGAGATATCATAGGTGGTATGGACGAGAGAACTGGATTCAAACCTAAACCTGCGATTGACTGATGAACCTCCTCCCGATGTATCGCTGCGATGACCAACCTTTGTGCGCCACTATCAAAGGGTATCCTTTTCTACCTGGACATCCCTTTCTAGGTCCCTCAAGTCGCGCCTGACATGTCAGGGCGGCCGGCGGCGTCTTGTCTATGAGGTTGGAGTTTGAGTGATCACTTTGGTAGCAACCCACCAGGTATTTGCTTGGCAAGAAGCTGGTTGTGGTCCCTTAAAGCCATCATTCTAGTTTCCTGATGCAGATGGTCCTGGGGTGACATCGGGAGACAGCCGGTAACAGTACGGAGAGCGGCATTTTGGCACGTTTGAATCTTTTTCCACTGTGTGTCACAGAGATTCTGCGACCACACTGGAGCCGCATAGATAGCCATTGATCTTCCGACTGCTTTATACGTGACCAGTAGAATTTCCTTATCCTTGCCCCAGGTACTACCGGCCAGGGCTTTGAGGATCTTATTCCTATTACGCATCCTGTCGCACACGGTTGAGGCATGGGGTGATGATGTGGCCATGCTGTCTAGCGTAACTCCTAGGATTTTAAGATGGTTTATAGTAGGCATAGGATGATTCCCGATCGATATTTCAAGCTGCATCTTGACCTCCTTTGTCCAGGTGGTAAATATGCGCTGAGACGGTAAGGTTCTTGTTTATGAAGAACGAGTTTAGTGGTTCAAGATAACCGTTGATATTTCTGCACATATCCGCTATGTCGTTCCCTGTTGCCAGAATGGAGCAGTCGTCAGCGTAGGAGATGATGTCGATCCCTTCAGGTGGTGAGAGTCCTGATAGATATAAATTAAACAAGGTAGGAGATAGAACTGCTCCTTGAGGTACCCCTTGTTTAATCTTCTTAAGCTTTGATTTACTTCTCCTGAATTCTGTATAGGATTCCCTGCGAGATAATTGGCAATCCATTTCACTATGGATGCTGGATGTGGGCCGCAAGAACGCTTCAAGCGTTTTGGCAACTGGTGACAGTAGACTTACATATTATACGATAGGATTCGCCGAGTGTCGCTTTCTTCCCAGGTTTCAATGTTGGGATGACTCCCTTTTTTCCAGATTTCCGGAACGATCAGCGAGGAGATGGATAAATTATAAGTAGCCGTGAGATAGTTGATGGCTGGCAGATCGAGGTGTTTGAGCATAGTCATTGAAATGCCATCTGGTCCCAATGCTTTCGAGTTGATCGCCTTCCTTATATATTAGCTGCAACTACTTCGTCCGTGGTGAAACCAGGTATGCTATCTGTGCTTCGGTTGTGAATATTCCTACGAATTTTGCGCTTAAGTCTGTCTGGTGCGGGGTGTTCAATAAATTGTTTATTAAAACGATTTGCGCAGGTGGTAGGGTCACTTGTTGAATTTTCACAGAACTTAATGGCGACGTTCCCTTTCTGTTTTGGTGGATTGGAAAAGGCACGGACTGTCGACCATGACAACCCTGTGGTTAGATTGCAGTTATTCAGATGGGTGCTCCATGTTGACCTCCTGTGTTCGGCTACTTGCCTATGGATCTCGCAGTTCATCTCGTGAATTCTGCGGTCGCCCAGATTTACGCTCCTGATGCTGTCTCTCTCGTCTGCCAGTCTGGCGGCAGTGGTGGGAAAGTTAGGCCAAATTTTCGGAATCCGTCCTGCAGGAATGAACTTCGCTGCCGCTTTGTTCAGGACTTTCCTTATGTTGGATTCGGCTGTACGAACGTCGGTTGGCATTGGCAGAGCGAGGAATTTCGCGTTGTTATAGGAGGTGAAACCGTTCCAATCAGCTTCATTGTGGTTGACAAAAATGCGGCAGATATGTTGTTTGTCGGTTTGTCAAGCCTTATCACGATTGGTAGATAGTCTGAAGATAGTGTTAGGACCGGCTCCAATTGTGTTTCGTGAGGCTTGCACTGGCAATCGTGATGTCTGGAGAACTGGAACATGTACAGGCGATACGAGTGGGAATGTCGTTATTTATGCCCGATTCACATTATTCCAGTCCAGCAATCCAGTCCAGTGCTGGACTGGATCATATCGTCTACATGATTCCAGTCCAGTAGTCCAGCGAGTGTGTTGTTGATTCGGTAACTATAGTGACAATGATTTCTGAGCGAGCTGGAATGAAAAAGTAGACCGACAATCCAGTCACTGGACTGGATTGCTGGATTGAATTGCTGTCCAATGCCGGTTCACATTATTCCAGTAGCAATCCAGCGCTGGACCGGATTACTGGACTGGATTGGTTACTGGAATAATGTGAACCGGGTATTAGAGCACAGAAATCGGAGGCATCAAGCTGTTCAGCTATTAAGATTCCTTTGGCGTCGTTGTTAAGGTTGGAGTGCCAGAGTTCATGGTGAGCATTAAAGTCACCGAGCAGGAGGCGATGTTGACCGGTAAGGAGATGGCTGATATTTACATGGTATCCTGAGGGACAACTGGATACCGGTGGAATGTAAATATTGTAAATTTCGGTGTCAACATTACCCGATTTTATGGCGATGACCTGCACTTCCATGGTGTTATCATTACTAATAATATCGATTTCCCGGTATTGCACGGAATGGCGAATGATGAAGGCAAGCCCTCTTCGAGCGTTGGTCAACCTGTCTTTCCTGACAATAGCGTAGTTGTCATATGTGTTGAGGGACGAGTTGGAGTGCAGTTTCGTCTCCTATATGGCTCTACCTTGGATGCGATGTCTGCCCATAAATGATGCGAGTTCGGCGATCTTGTTCTGCAACCCATTGCTATTGAATTGGACTAGTGAGAGCGTATTGAAGATGACAGTCGGTATGGTGCAGGCGTAAGATTGTGTTTAGAAATCCTATGGGAACTGTTAGCAGGAGTCATCGGGGATGGCTGTAAACTTGTCTGAGCGCTCGATGGTGTTGGATGTTGGGGCGTGTTAGACGAGGTTGCTACTAGTTGTCTTCTGTTCTTACACTGACTGGCAGTAAAGGAGGAATTCCAGTGCCTGTCATGGTTGAGTCCAGAGCAGTATCTTAGGTGGCACCACTGATTGCAGCAATTGTATCTCACCGTAGTCGCGTTTGGGTGCAGCATTCTGTCGCATACACAGCAGATCCACGGTCCTGGGTCGCTCTCAATGTCGGCGCGAAGAAGTAGCACTGAGAGCAGTTGCGCCGAGATGTTTTGCTCCCAGTGAACATAAAAAAAGACGGTACGAGGCATGTAACATGCAAACACACTTTCCTGCCGCAGGAACGGGGCCAAACTGTCAACAAGGAATATTAGTTGAGTTTTATGTGTCGTTTGCGTGAAGCTATTCGCCTCAACAGGCTGGATTTGTGAGAAGAAAACTCTTGGTTTTTGCACCATGACAACGCAACATCTCACACTGCACTCGTTATGCGTGACCATTTCGCCAAAAATTCCACCCATATTGTTCCGCAACGGCCGTATTCGCCTGATTTAGCTCCATGTGACTTCTGGCTATTCAGCAAAATGAAAAGACCGCTCCGGGGACATCGTTTTGACACGATAGAAGAGATTCAAGCCGAATCGAAGAAGGTGCTGAAGGCCATACCGAAGCAGGACTTTTCAAAGTTCTTTGATTTTGATTACTTCGAAGGCGATTAAATAGATTTTTAAGAATAAATAAGGATTTCAAAAATTATAACAAAATTCCGGGTTATATTTGTACACAGTAGTAAATAGTATGACTTATGTTTCCGGCTAAAATTCCTCTTTCGCGCTGATAGAACAATTTCCCCTCGATATTAGTTTTGGATTCTCCATTTATGATATAATTTGCAATATTCTGCGTTATCTAAATTATCCCACACGCCCTCACACTCTTTCCAGATCCAAAACAGCCGAATTCAGGTCACAAATGCAATAAACAAATAAAAAGTGATAGTGTAGAATACTAACGCTGGGAAGATAGCTCAAGTGCAGTTGTCTTAAGGCCTTTTTAGATGATTTTGCCCAGTTCTCTGTGTAATTTCCAACAGTTTTCAATAAAATCTGGGTAGGCGTTGCTTGATTTTCCGTAGGGTTGTTTTACGACTCCACGAATAAACGCGCCCAAGAGCAATTGTTCCCATTTCCATTTTTGGGATGATAGTTGAACAATTTCTCCAAATTTTGCCAATTATAGTAATCATCACACCGACGCGAAAAAAACGCTCGGCGAATTCGCGGCGGAAGTTTCCGCAGCGTCGAAAACCTGACCACGGCGTCTTACGAGAATGGCCACACCACGCCGCGAATTTCCTCCGCGCTGTGAATTTGTTCGCGTCGGTGTGATGTCACTTATTTACCCAAACTTTTTTTTTAAGATAGGCAAAACCTCGCCCGAAATTTTGTCACTGCCTAAAGCGGAAATCCAGTCAGATTTCTCAGAGTCGAAACCTGCCTGTGGGATCGTACAACCTAATGCTGGACATTCACGGACATCCAAAAGCCAAATTTGTCCTGGTCCAAGTCAAAATTTCCCCGGTCGCACTACGGATCGGGAAAGTTTGGCTTCGACCATTGAAAATTTGGATTTGGACCGTCCGTGAATGTCCAGCTAAGAAATCCACTTTGGATTATACTATCTAAATTGGAAATGCCCTTTGGGATTTCCCAGAATGGATTCCATAGGTAAGTACTGTCAAAGGCTAGTAATACCTTTTCGAAAAAGTGACACTTGAATTTCCCACGATAGCCGGTTCTATGCACTGGAGCGACCTGTTTATCAGCTACAGCCAAGGGCTGCTAAACCTCTTCAACGCCAGCTGGCGCCGGTACAGCAATAATAACAAAAATACTTGAATTTCCCTTCTCATTCAAAAGAGCGATCACCACTGTGATGTCACGTTTTCATGCGAAATGAAATGCAATTGTTTTCGCGTCGAAATTGCTCACAGCGGTGTGAAAAATTTGTAAGCAATTTCGTGTGAAATATGTTAATGTACAGAGGTGAAAGGTGAGGTGAAATTTTTTATTCGTCCCAGCGAAATTTTAGTACCCCTTATTTTAGTACTTAGCTGTAGGCAGTACGAGCATACATCCAAAAATGAATTTCCGCTTTAGGTAGTACGAGCCCACACGGATTTTTCGTCTTTGTAAAAACAAAGTTTGGAGTCATAGATTTTGGGCATCTGTGCATGTGTTTTTCGGGGCGAAAACTTCATATGACCTATATCAAAACAAAAAACTCCTCTTCCATAGTCCTCCGCGTGGGCGCCCCCTGGAACGGCAGTGGTCACTGACCATTGCCAACCAACGTCAAGCCGCCAGTGATGGCGGTGCGATGATTTGGTTGAGGTACCCCTGTGGTGTGGGGTGTGAAAAAAAAAATACCACGGCCTTTCCCTTTGAGGGCCTGTCGTTAAAACCGACAATCAAAGGACAGGATGTGTATGCCAGCAACTTGCACTATCCGAAATCTTTATATGCTAACGAAACGTCAACTATGCCTCGGATAAGGACTGACTCAACGGTTACGGCTTTTAGCTATCGTACAATGACAAAGATTGGATTCTGGAATGTGCGTACTCTCCTGGACAATGGATCAGAAGGTCCCCAGAACGCACGATTTCTTCAATTAGAAAGTGAATTTCTGAGGTACAAATTAAATATCTTAGGAGTTAGTGAGATAAGATGGTGGAACAGCGGAGAATTCATCTCTCCAACGGGCAGCACTGTAATGTTGTACTCCGGTAAAGCTACCGGTAGTCGCCGTGAGTCAGGTGTGGGGCTCCTTTTAACCAGAGCCGCGCGAAACTGTCTCTTATCCTGGGAACCGGTCTCTGACAGGGTCTTGACCGCCAGGTTCCGGACCAAAATGAGGAACATCTCAATAATACAATGTTATGCCCCTACTGAACCCGACAATGTCTTGGCAAAAGACTCCTTCTACGAAGAACTAAACGCCGTTCAGAGCAGAACACCTAAAGGTGACATTATAATGGTTATGGGTGATTTGAATGCGAAAGTTGGCGCTGATAACTATGGGCTCAGACATGTGATGGGGAGACACGGTCTTGGTGATCGTAATGACAACGGTGAAAGATTTGTAGAGTTCTGCAACTTTCACAGTCTCTTCATCGGTGGTACTATGTTTGAGCATAAGGACCACCACAAAATCAGTTGGTCCTCTGTTGATCGACGCAGAACACAAAATCAAATCGACCATTTTGCCATTAGTAAAAGATTCAAGAGTTGCCTCCTGGACGTGCGAAACAAGAAGGGTGCCGATATTGGGATGGGAAGAGACCATTATCTTATGATCGCTAATGTTCGATTGCGTATTGCAGCCGTGCGCCGCCCCAGCGATGAAAGATCCAGGCCCCGCAAATTCAACACCGCTCGACTAAAAAATCCAGCTGTCTTACAACAATATAATGACCATCTTGCGCAAAAAGCGGCTGAGATAACTACTCACCCAGATAGTGACATAAACGAAAACTGGGATGCCATCAAAAATGCGTACATTGATAGCGCAAATACCATCCTTGGCCCAAACCCGGATTGCCGGAATAAGCCCTGGATGTCCGACGCTTCATGGCAGCGGATTGTTGAAAGAAAGGAGCTGAAAGTTCGTTTGGCTGCAGCCTCAGACGACAATCGAAGCAGCATCGAACTCCTTTACCGTCAGAAAGCTCGAGAAGTTCAGCGTAGTGTGCGACGCGATAAAAGAGTTTATGCCAATTCTCTTTTAGCGTCAGCAGAAGAAGCCGCTAGAAGTAACAACTTAAACGCCGTATACGGTGTCATCAAGGAGTTTACAGGTGGTCGTAACTCCTGCCAACATCCGGTGAAAGATAGTGATGGAAAGCTACTTATCTTGGAAGAAGATCAAATGAGGCGGTGGAAAGAACACTTCGCCGCGGTCTTGAACCGTGTAACCTCTGGTGAAGTTCCCCCTCATATAGATAATTTAGCTAACCATCAAAATGTGCGTATACGGTCCACTGCCCCGACTAAAGAGGAAATAGTCACTGCAATTATTGCACTAAAATGAGGAAAGGCCGCCGGACTTGACGGCATCCCTGCCGAACTTTATCAAGCAGCCCCAAGCGTAACTGCCGATTTGCTGCACCCAATTGTTGATAAAGCGTGGAATACAGAGACCTTTCCCACTGAGTGGAAGGAAGGTTTGATCATCAAACTTCCAAAGAAGGGTAGCCTCACAGACTGTAATAATTGGAGAGGCATTTGTGTGCTTCCTGCCGTTGCCAAGATAATAGCTAAAATCGTCCTGGAAAGACTAAAGGCCCACTTAGAAAGCACAATTGATGAAGAGCAGGCTGGCTTTCGATCCGGATTCTCCTGTGTCGATCACATTAACACCTTACGAATCATCATCGAGCAATGCGCTGAATACGATTCTCCGCTTCACTTGCTTTTCATCGATTTCGAAAAGGCTTTCGATAGTGTGAACCGGGATTCTATATGGGCGGCCTTGCGCAGGAGAGGCATCCCTGAGAAGCTTGTGGCTATTATTAAGGCAACCTATGACGGCGCGAAATGTCGCATTCTGCATAAAGGTAAGGTGTCGGGGGACTTTGAGATTCGCAGTGGAGTTCGTCAGGGGTGCATCCTCTCACCGATCCTATTCCTCATTGTGATCGGCGATGTGTTGCATGCAGCCCTATCCGGACTCGACAGAGGAATTCAATGGACTTTGACATCTTATCTACAACATCTTGACTACGCTGACGACATATGCCTACTCTCCCACAAAATCATGGATCTGTCCGCAATGGCGTTAGATCTCGAGAGGGAGGCAAGCAAGGTTGGGCTAAAGATTAATACCAACAAGACCAAGGTTCTTAGCCCGCCGTTGCGAAAAAGAAATCCGACACCTATTGCCATCAATATTAATGGGCAGCCTGTGGAGAAGGTGGACAACTTCGTCTACCTGGGTAGCATTGTTGCCGAAAATGGTGGTACGGAGCAGGACATCGCTCGTCGTATCAACCAGGCTAAACGTGCATACGGCATGCTGTCCAAAATCTGGCAGGGCAGTTATCACAGCATCAAGACCAAGCTGGGCCTGTTTCGCTCCCTGGTACTATCAGTACTTTTGTATGGGAGCAGTACATGGAAAGTTTCCGTAGGAGTTACCAGAAAGCTGCAAGTTTTCGTCAACTCATGTCTTCGTCGAATTTTAAGAATTTTCTGGCCCGAAACAATATCAAATGAAGAGCTAAGTCGGCGTACGGGTCAGATGCCAATCGACGAATTTATACGCAGGCGAAAATGGCAGTGGATAGGTCACACATTGCGGAAGAGTGATAACTGCATTGCTTTGCATGCCATGAAATGGAACCCCATTTCCAACCAAGGCCGACCAAGAGGGGGTCCTCGAATCACATGGCGTCGATCTGTGGCAAAGGAGTGTCAGGTACTGGGTAAGTCTTTTGGGGAGTTGCGCCCCATTGCCCAGAACAGAGTACGATGGCGCGCAGGAGTAGTTGACGCGCTATGCCCCGCTAGGGGTTAAGGCAAAGTAGTATATCAAAATTGTTCCTAGGAAGTAAATTCATATTGCCGTAAAGCACCCCTAAGACAAAATTAAGCAAATCCTATCCAGCTGAAAACTAATGGAAATCTTACAACTGAATCTTTTCTGAAATGTATAGGATCGTCTAAATAGCCCTTTAAGCTATCCACTTAGGCGGAAATGAGCATCTGATAAAATGTAATCACTAGTCTGCGCGCTTCGACGCTTCCACATACGGCGGCGGGTCTGAGAAAGACGTTAAATTCTATGGACCTGAACTGTTGTAAATTTTTCAATGTTTTGAAAGCGATAAACATTTTTTTTCTCGTTTTTCACTCGCATAGTAGATTAAAGGGGGAAAAATCACCAACTTGTAACGATTATCCGCGCTGAATCGTTTTCATTGCACAGCCTAAAATTGTGAGTGCTGCTCGCTGAGGGGAGGGACTGACTAGTCAGCAATCAGCATTCATCATCATCATGGTGCAATTTAGTGAAACAGGTCGTTGAATTTGCGATAGTCGATTTCGGATTCCATTCCAATTTCAATAGTAAATATTCGTCGCGATTGCATTGTTAATGGACTAAAAAGTATCCGCGGGTGTTGTGAGATATCTTAAGGTCTTCAATTTCTTTGTGTAATTCATATTCGTCGCTTTGCATGTTAGTGTTGTTCAGGTATCGTTACAGCTAGCAGCAAAGACACCTTTTTGAACATTGTCGGTCATTAAAGCCTTTTAGAAGTATCGTGTCTTACCAAGTTTTTATGGCACTGCATTGAGATTGATCGTCCTCAGGTAGGTCTTCGGCTGGTGGAATGTGGTTAACATAAGGTGCATTCTTTTCCCTGGAGTCTTTTGTACTCCAGGGTTAAAAACACGCAACTACAAGAATGCGTTAACCTGATTTAATCTGGATAGCTCTACGGGTTACTAGACCTGCACTTGATAAATATGTTATGAGATGGCGTTTGCATCGCTAAATAGCGAATTTATTATGGAAATAAAAAAATTTTGTAGTTTAATTTAATTAATTATTTAGTAAACATATCCTAGAAATTTTCCGGATATGATCCATATTTTCAATCTTGCGAGCACAGTAAAAAATGTTGAAAAAACAAATTGACGCCAGAGATCCATTGTACTTTGACACTTAACGGAGTAGTTAACCCGGACCTTTTTTTTTGAACGCCGCTTAACCTACACCAAAATTAACCTCCACTGGAGCTCAAAAGAAGGCGCCTGAGCAAACTTCCCTTCCGGGGCCCTATAGCGGCTATCGCTAAACCTCAATCGCTGAAAATTCGCTAAATGCTTCTTGGCTTGACACCGCTGTGATTCATTCAGTTTTTGAATTATAACGATGAATAAATTAAATCGGATAAATAACACAAATTAGCCATGTGTTTCAAGTCAAAAAAGCTTTTAGCAAATTTTAGCGATTGGGTTTTAGCGTTAGCGGTAGCTGCAATAGGGCACCCGCACTGAACTTTGTATTCATAATAGTGTTGAGTAAGACGTAAACGTGTCGTGCATTTTAATGACTAAACATCATTATTTAGTACTAAAGACGGGCCTTAAATAACACTACACACAGTTGCAAAAACGTTTCTTTTTTCGAGAAAATAACATTTTTTCGAAAAATTAAAAACAAAACGTTCCTTTTTTCATCTGATACTTTTATTTAACATGATCTTCCTTGCCATTTCATACGACTCAGCGGCTTCGGGTTGCTCTGCCATTCGGCCATTCTGGCGGTATAATCAAAGATTAACCATAAGGAAGATACCCTACTTCATACAAATTAACGCGACTGACTAGTAGTTGCATACGTGTTGGCTCTCATATGCGTACACGAAGGGGTAATGCCAACTAACAAGCATGTTACTCACACATTGAAACTTTATAGGCAGTTGCCATTACTGAAGTGTTGTCGTCTCTATCTCTCTTAAGGGAATTTACCTTTGAATTATTGGCAAAGATTAAACATGAGTGCATCCCGTTCTAAAAATTAAATCGTACTAAGTGAGGTATCTTAGTAATGTTTAATCTTTGGTATAATCTCAGCTTCCTTCTGCAGGCAGAAGCAGGTCGGTCTTGGATCGTATCGTCGCCGAGATTAATGCGTTGTTGTTGTTGCTTCTTCATCTGATCGATCCACGTGTGTTTCCGTCTACCTCGGGGTTTGGGTCCATCAAATGGAACATTCATTGAGTGTCTTCATGACTGGGTTCTCAGGTGGGCGCCTTAGAACATGGCAATATCAATCCATACGACAATCTTCGAGCTTTTCAGTGATCGGTTGCTCAACAAACAAGCTGCCTCGGATGAAGGTACTTTTTGATACGATCCTATTTGGTCACACCGGCTGACATCCGTAGCATTTTCATCTCGGTCGCAGTCATTTTGCTTTCGTATGTCTTGTACATAGTCCAGCATTCAGACGCATACATGAGTGCGGGACGTACGACCGTTTTGTACAACTTGCCAAGCTTTCGTGGCATCTTCTTGTCGCAGAAAACTCCAGAGTTTTCTCGCCACTTCATCCAACCGACACTGATGCGATGTTTGATGTCGTCATCGGAGGTAGCCTCCTTGTTGACCATCGAGTCCAGGTATTTGAACCTTGTACAGGACTTCAGCTAAATAAAAATAAATAACTGGCGCAACAGTCCAATTTGAACCACGGCCTCGAGATGAGTTAGCATCATCTCATTTTCTAGATCGTGACGGTTTTTTGTGCAGAGGTATGTGATCAGCAACACGCTCAACCGAGTTATTTACCCCATAATGGGTACTCATTTAATAGCTGAGTGGGCTCATAGTCCGACACGTAAATCCCCGGAATCGAACCGGGGCCCAGTGCGTTGAAGGCGAACGTGCTAACCGTTGCGCCATCCGGACTACACAGGACTTCAGCTGCTCTCTTTTAATGTTGATATCTGGTATCGGTCTCTCTGGATCTAAGAAAGGACAGCGAATGTACTCAGTCTTTGGTATGCTAATCCTCAGTCCATGATCCTCCAGTATCTTACACCACTTGGTCAGTGCAGCCTGCAAAAACGATATCTTGGCTACCCAGGACAACCTCATCGGCAAAGTGAAGGGATATTTCCTTCCAGGCCGTCAGAGATGAGTGATTTATTAACAGTACATGATGATGTTGAACAGCAAGGGACTCAATACACTGCCTTGGTGAACTCCGACTTTTAACTGAAAATTCTTCAGACTCAACTACAACTACAACAACTACTGACTTTAGTAATTGCCCCATCATACATGTCTTGTATCATCTTTACATATGCCTCGAGGACCTTAAGTTCTCTTAGGGCCACCCATATTAAATCACGAGGAACTCTGTCGAAGGCTTTTTCCAAATCGATGAACACAAAGTGCAAGTCCGTCCGTGCATTCCGATGCTTTACCATCGTAACACGTATGTACTGAATAGCATTGACTGTGGACCGACCCTCCACAAGCCCCATTGATTGTCATCATCCGTACCATCTCTTTCAACCGATTGCAGTCAACTCGCTCGTAAGTCTTCAATGTGTGAGATGTTAACTTGATAGCCCTATAGTTGTTGAGCTTGCGTGAGTCACCCTTGTTCTTATAAAACAGGAGGAGGAAGCTTTTTCTGAAAGCATCAGGCATCGGTTGTTTTGTTGAAAAGAACTGTGACTCATCTAACATGATGACATGATTCATTTTCAACCAAAATTCCAAGGGTGTTTTGTCCGGTCCGACTGCCTTTCGTTTCATTTGCATCATTGCCTTCATTACCTCCTCCACTGAAAAATCAGCGATATCAGTGGTGTTTGGCTCCACAGCTTGAAAAGCTTCTCGCGGAAATTCTTCATTCAAAAGTTCGTCAAAGTACTCACGCATTTTGCTACAGATTGCTGCTTCTTCAACCAGTAGCACTCCTTGTGAGTCATCAACGCACTTTGGCGCCAGAAGAATCTCTCGGGCGTTTCTTCTCCTTTGTGCTGCGACCTTATAAATCTTGCACTGTCTTTAGGTTTCTCTTGCAATGACGATCTATTATCCGCCTTCAGAGCTTGCGTCTGATGAGACGTGTCTGGCATGAGGCGGCATGTTAAGTAAGTTATCTGGCATCGATGGCTGCCATCCGAACAAATATCTGTAACGAACTTTAGTTTTATGAACAATGGAGAGTAAAAATTGTGTACGCCAAGGGCACAATTTAGCCTGGCTCACAGAGACGCGTTCCCCGACGTTACATTGCACCGCCATCATTGGGTATTTTGGACTTCACGTTCTAGGCGTCAAGTCCACTACAGTGGAGTGGAACTGAGTTCGAGATTGGAATATGGGAATCTATGTTTCGAAAATTGAAATTCGAAAGTCGAAAATTGAAATTCGAGTTTCGAAAATTGAAATGCGAGATTGAAAAATTCAAATTCATATTTCGAAGATTTAAATTCAAATTTTTGAGATTCGAAAATTTCAAAAAATTTAAATTCGAGATCCGTAAATTAAAATACGAAATTCAAAAATTGAAATTCGAATTTCGAAAATTGAAACTCGAAGTTTTAAAATTTGATACTCGAATTTTGAAAATTTAAATTTGAATTTCGTAAATTGAAATTCGAGTTTCGTAAATTGAAATTCAAGTTTCGAAAATTTAAATTCGAGATCCGAG
Organism: Chloromyia formosa; assembly: GCA_964017055.1. Taxonomy (NCBI): domain Eukaryota; kingdom Metazoa; phylum Arthropoda; class Insecta; order Diptera; family Stratiomyidae; genus Chloromyia; species Chloromyia formosa. The sequence continues at coordinate 47,220,074 of OZ024818.1, read as the reverse complement.
AATTAAAATTCGAATTTCGAAAAATGAAATTCGAATTTTGCAAACCGAAATTTGGAATTCGGAAATTATAATTCGGGATTCAAAAATTGAAATTTGAATTTCGAAAATTGAAATTCATAATTGAGTTTCAAAAATTGAAATTTGGGATTCGAAAATTGAAATCCGAGATTCATAAATTGAAATTCTAGATTCGAAAATGTAAGTTCGCGTTTCGAAAATTGAAACTCGGGATCCGAAAATTGAAATACGAGACTCAGAAATTAACATTCGAACTTCGAAAATACAATAGAAATTCAAATTTTGAAAATTAAAATTCGAAATTCGAAAATGGAAACTCTAAACTTAAATTTGAGTTTCGAAAATTGAAATTTCAGATTCGAAAATTAAGAAAATTGGAATTCTAGACTCGAAAATGTAAGTTCGAGTTTCGAAAATTGAAATTCGAGATTCAAAAATTGAAATTCGAAAATAGAAATTCAAATTTTGAAAATTGAAATTCGGAACTAGAAAATTGAAATTCTAGATTCGAAAATTTAAATTCGAGTTTCGAAAATTCAAATTCAGAAATTGAAATTCGAGATTCAAGAACTTTATCTCGTGTTTCGAAAATTGAAATTAAATAGAAATTGTTCAAGATTCGAAAATTGAAATTCGAAAATGGAGTTTCGAAAATCATCATTTTCTTGAGGCTTGAGTTTTATTACCCAACAACAAGACCTGATTATGCTTTCTCAGGGCTCTATAAGTCATAATCACAATAATTTGTTGATAATTACTGCCAAGTTTTTGCGTAAACACTTCATATTAGATCATCCTTCGCTAATATGATATCGATCCGCCCGATGCGACCTTTGACCTTCATCCATTCGCCACCAATCATTCATCGCCAATAGATTTCCACCCCCAAACCCACCCTCACATTTTCAACTCAAAGCCTATTTAATCATTCGCAATGTGTGTGTGTTTGGTTCCTTTTCAGTGTACGGCCATCAATGATAGACGACGGAACGCGGAAAATGCCGAGAAAGAGGCCAGTCTATCCTTAGAGAAGACATACGATGAGGTAATCACCACCGTCTAGCATCCCTCCGCAGCCCACTATTTCACTTTTGATTTCCTTTCAATTGCAGATCAGCATCCTACTGAATGCCGCCTTTCAACAACGACTCGCCACTTACGATAACGCTTCTATGAACAGCAAAACGAGCAATGACGACACGGAAAATCGTAACTCCACCAAACTTTCACGTTCGTTGACTGAAAAGCGAAAGGACTACGTCAGAAGGGTGTCGGTTGTGCCGGCCAATTGTCAGATTAACAACTATGGAACGCTGCATCGAACCTTCAAGCCGGCATTGGGAGCGGGTAAAATTTCCATTTACAATACGGATGCGGAAAATAATAATCAGGATGCCGTGACCACGTCCACTTATGAGAATGTCAAAAAGACCAGTGACCGAATAAATCGGTACAAGCAATTTTTCGAGGATACGAGCGTCAGTAAGTCGGAAACTCGGCCATCGCTGGAGAGTAGAGATCGGCCGCCGGCGAGACAATTGTCAGAGCAAGTGGCTGACGAGGGTGGTGACGACGTCGACGATGACGATGTATATAACATTGGCCCGAACGAGCCGGACGACGACGACGAGGCGAAACTGTTTCAAGTTTGCCTTCTGGTTGGGTATAATACAAGCACGGCCAGTGCCTATCTCAAGCTCAAATATCCGCCAAACGAGCCGATTCCCGACAACATCGAGCAGCTGGTCTTTCCCAGCAGCGACCTGATCCGATCGGGCAAGGACAATCAAGAATATTGTCTAATACTCACGGACGACAATGGCTTTAAAGTGTACGGCTATTGTAGACGCATTATGCCGGAGAAATCGGAAATGTGTCTACCGCTGGCCTATTGTATAGTTAGCGTAACGAAAGCTTTAGGTTTCTACCAAAAAATTCTCAAAGAAATCGAATCTCGACACGGACAGAGCGACACTCAACTACGAATGATGCTGCGCAACATTCAACATGCGAAATTGCCCGAAGCGGGAAAATATCTGCACGTGAAATTGCCTTTGTCCCTGCGACCCAGAAATATATTCGCATCGAATCATAAAATCTCACCAAAACGATTGAGTCTGGAGGCTAATCCAAAGTGGTTGACAGAGTCGGCCGCGCAAGCGGCATTCGCCACCGACACTGATAGTTCCGATGGCCAGAAAGCAAGCAAAAGACAGTCGGGCGGCAACAAATCCCTGATGGAGGAGTTCGAGGACAAAAAACAGCATCAGGTGGCGGCACCATTCGATTTGAGCCTGATCAATCGAAGTCTGATTGCCCGCGATCCGCGTTTCGACGAAATTCTGATACGACGACCGAACGATTTGCGTCTGGAAAACACCGAACTTAGCGATCTGTTGGCATGTCTGGGAGCCGAATTGTTGATCAATATTTTCGCCAGTCTGTTGCACGAGCGCAAAGTCATTCTGCAAGGCACGAATCTGAGTCTGATCTCAAAGGCGATTCTCGCGCTCGATACAATTCTCTATCCGTTCGCTTGGCAGTACACGATTGTCACAATACTTCCACAAAGTTTGATTGAAATATGCCAGGCACCGTTTCCGGTGCTGGTGGGCGTGCTGGAAAGGATCACATTCGAAATTGAGGATGGGATTCTGGTCGATATGGATCGAAAAGAAATCGTTCAAAGTTGCGGCGACGAACATCTGATTGTACCGGATGCGCTGCGCAAGTCGTTACGGTTGTCGCTGGAAATGGTGGATCTGATCGATCAGGGGAAAATGCTATCGAGTGTGCTGATAAGCGAGTCGTTTCTGCGATTTTTCGTTGAACTGTTCGCGGAGATGGATATAAAGCGTTTTCACAAGGACGACGTTATACAGTCGCATCAGGATCAGCATATCAAGTTCTTTTTGGAGTGGTTTCTGGAGACGTCCATGTTTCGACACTTTTACAATGCACGCTGTGATGATGCGGATCGCCGCCGGTCGTCGGACGCAACGGCCAATTGTGATCGTTTCTATAAGTTGTTCGATGCCCGCTTGATGGAGAAGAGCGTGAATAAGGCGAAAACTTCACAAAATATCGAAACGATTGTAAAAAATTCGAAAATTATTAACAAGAAGAGTAAAACGTTTAGGGATAGGTTTAAGCAGTTTTTAAGTTAGGGTGAAGCAGGAGATGTGGCATGGTCGTTTGCAGTGCAATCGGGGGCCAGAGAGGCCAGATGTGGAGAGACTACGGCCTAACTCAACTTTAATCACAACTTGGCAAATTCTCAGGCGTTTTTTGTGGATAGTAATCATTTTGTTGCGTTTTTATTGCATTTACTTAACAAACTAATATTGTACAACCCGAATCGTGTGTCAGTTGAAAATAATTTTAGTAATTTAGATATTTACATTGTTGACCTTATTTGCACTGCAGGCGACTAAATAGCTGCATCGATACAGAGCTCTCTCTCTCTTTATGCATAATTTTTCACAATTTATATTGATACGCATACGATTAAGTAGATACGAGACATATCTAAGAGCAGTGGATAACAATAGTAGTGCCTTATTTAACGTACGCAACACGCCATAGACATTTTTATTTGTTTGTTAAAACGTCTAAGCCGTCTTCCAAATGTGCCTCGTCCATCGCGTTTTTACGAAACGAGATACATTCGGTTCGAACCTTCATCCGTATTGTGAATGTCATGTGGTCGTTTCGACGGTAAGTTGGTATTTGAAAAGCCGATCAACAGCGGCTCTACGTTGAGGTGGACTCTTGCAGACTCTAATTTCGGGACTCACTTCAATGCGTAAAGAGGGAGGTCGCTCCCGAAATTTAGCATACACATAGCTACAGTACAGTACACACAGATGTCATGTCAACGACAGAATCAGTCGATTTTTTCGACAAATATTATTTCTCATTTTCTCGAAACACAGCGACGACGACACAACATTCGCAATACGGGTGAATTTTTTGATTTGTTTGTTTTCTTTGTAATTTATTTTTATTAAACCCCCCATTAGATGTGTATAATTTTAAGACCCAGACAAATTGAATTTATTAGATATTATTACGATTATGATATGATTGCTTCCCCGGAACCCATCCAATCTCTACCGACGACAAAAACAAGACCCCAGTGATCTGTTTGCTCGAAAATGACCTTATGCGCGTTATCGCAGGCTTTCTATTTTGTTTTTTTTTTCTTTGTAGATACAAAAGCCATTTTAGACGGTAGCATCTTTGTTATGTGTAAATTTAAATTGATGCCGATTGATTGGTAGTTGCATTTCTATATTTACATTTACTCTGTCGTTTGTTTGTGACGCCAAAATGTTTTACGAAGTTTGAAATTTTCGTTTTCTCATATTTTTAAGGTAGGTACAAAGTAAATTTATTACATAAATTTTTTTTATTATTATTAGTATTTCATTGTAATTATTTAAAGATGCATATATCAAACTTTTTTTTATAAGGAGAATAAATAATTTTTTTTCGTGACGAACTGGAATGGGCTTTGTTTATCCATGCGCTCGAATTCCATCAGTTTGTTAAATTAGCTTCATTTTCGCTACGCCAAAGACAAAACAAAACGAGTCTACAATGAACCATATTCTGGTCTGGTTGTGCTGCTTCCACTGACAGGTCGAAGGCAGCACCTGATGTCTGTGGTACGAAACCAGATCCCGTGGGTCTCATCACACTCTGACCCGATGCGAGCACGAGGGCATCTACGCTTCGCCGTCCGCCAACCATACCATTCTTATCGCCCCATTTTTTTATTATTCCCCATTATTGCCTCCATGTTTGTGTTGTCTTCCACAGGATAAGAAATTTTATTAATACGTAAAGGACAGGGGCAACGAGCGGCGAAAACCCCGTCCACATCTCCCGAACTGAGCCACAGCAAGCATAGGCCGCTGATTAGCGCTTGAGGGGCCTTTTTCTTCACCAGATGGCACGACCTGACCTTCACCGTCATTATGCTACCTTAGACTCCGTCCCCACGGGCATCTTCTGATGCTGACCAAACCGTCCATTACAAGACCAAAGCGTATATACTCTTAACCAGTGGCCCTATCATGTAATTCAATTCAACTCGAATTGCTTTAGAATGAAGAATTTCGTATCGAATACTCGATGATTACTGAAATGGAGAAATTCGTTTTCGAGTTAATTGGTACCGTTTTTATCCTTTTGGAAGAATTACATAATAGGGACCCAGGGCACGGCAACTTTTTTCCGACAGTGTGCCACTTTCAAAAGAAATACGTTTAGGCGGGCCGCACAGTAGAAAAAAAAATTAGTCACATGACGAGGGGGTACATGCTCCAAAAAGTCAGTCGTAACTCGACAACCCCAGATCGTAGTTATCATCATCATCGTGGCGTGGCGACAGACCAACGGCGGGCCTTGGCCGCCTGGATCGTTGTCCTCTAATTATCTCGGCCACGTGACCGCGTCCTCCAATCTTGGAAGCCCAGTAGCTGCTCGGCGTCCACATATACTGAGCTCTCCCAAAAAGATCTCGGTCGTCTAGGCAGTGTCGCTCCGTCAACTCGTTTTGCATTCATCGCTCTCTTTGGCATGCGATCATCGTCCATTTGTTGGACATGCCCTGCCTATTGAAGTCGTTGTAGTTTCACGATTTTCGAAACTTCCAGCTTATCGTACAGTTCATCCAACTCATGGTTGTACTGGATGCGCCATCCATCTCGATCGCAAACAGCCCCGAAAATTCGCCGTAGAACCTTACGTTCAAATGTGTCGTTCCTGCGGCAGCCGGTTCTTCGTACCGGAACGACCCGTTTTTCAACGGCCAAGAGCTGCCAAGCCCCCTCGATGCAAGAAGACCTGCAGTATTTGAAGCATCGCTACCACAACAACAACAACGTTCAAATGTGTCTAGCATGTTTCCGGAGGCTTGAGTTAGGGTCCATGCTTCGCAGCCATAGCATAGCACTGGTCGTATAATGGTTTTGTACACGCGGAGGTTCGTGTTTCTGTGTTTGTTTCACATGCTTCGATTTCATTATGGGGAGAACCTAGAAAAAAGTCTTATTAGCTAACTGTATCCGTCCCTTGATTTCGTCAGTTTCGTTGGCGTCCCTTGACAAGTTGCAACCCATGTATATGAAGTTGTTCAGTTGTGCAGATGTCCTTGTCGTCGATTGCATCATTATTTTAGTTTTACCCTCGTTGATACGTAGTTCAACTTCTTTTGCAGCGGTATCCAGCGTATGCAGAAGTTTTTGTTGTTGTTGTAGCAATGGTCGGAATTCGGTGTTTGTTGGTTACATGCCTACGGATTCGTCTTCATCCCCGATGTTGAGGGATAGAAAGTTACATAGCTGCTTCTATTGGGTTCTCCCACAGCGATCTAGCAGTTAGGTGCGTGGGTGCAGCTGGGTAGTGAAAGATGTGGTTTACGTCGTGAGGGGCTCCATAACATGCAGGACAGATGTTTGAGACGTCCTGGTCGATGCGGGATAGTTCAGTCGTGAACACCAGCCTGACCGAAGTAGGGCGAGAGTCATTCTCGTAGCTCTCGGAAGTCTTTCCTCTTCCGGAGATATCATTGGTGGTATGGACGAGAGAACTGGATTCGAAGCTAGACCTGCAATTGACTGATGAACCTCCTCACGATGTATCGCTGCGATGGCCAACCTGTGTGCGCCACTATCAAAGCATACCCTTTTCTACCTCTGGGCATCCCTCTCTAGGTCCCTCAGGTCGCGCCTGACATATCTGGGCGGCGGCGTCTTGTCCATGAGGTTGAAGTTTGGGGATCACTTCAATAGCAGCCCGCCAGGTATTGTTTGGCAAGAAGCTGGTTGTGGTCCCTTAAAGGCATCATCCTGGTTTCCTGATGTAGATGGTCCTGGGGTGACATCAAAGAGACAACCAGTAACAGTACGGAGAGCGGCGTTTTGGCACGTTTGAATCTTCTTCCATTGTGTGTCACAGAGATTCTGCGACCACACAGGAGCCGCATAGTTGGCCACTGATCTTCGGACTGCTTTATACGTGACCAGTAGAGTTTCTTTGTCCTTGCCCCAGGTACTACCGGCCAGGGCTTTGAGGATCTTATTCCTACTACGCATCCTATCACACACAGTTGAGGCGTGGGGTGATGATGTGGCCATGCTATCCAGCGTGATTCCTAGGATTTTAGGATGGTTTGTGGTAGGAATAGGATGATTCCCGATCGATATTTCAAGCTGCATCTTGACCTCCTTCGTCCAGGTGGTAAATAGGGTTGCCGAGGATTTAGGCGCTGAGACGGTAAGGTTCTTGTTTACGAAGAACGAGTTTGTTCAAGGTAACCGTTGATGTTTCCGCACATATCCGCTATGTCGTTCCCTGTTGCCAGAATGGAGCAGTCGTCAGCGTAGGAGATGATGTCGATCCCTTCAGGTGGTGTTGGGAGTCCTGATAGGTATAGATTAAACAAGGTAGGAGATAGAACTCCTCCTTGAGGTACGACTTGTTTAATCTTCCTAAGCTTTGATTTGCTGTTCCTGAATTCTGTATAGGATTGCCTGCCAGCGATATAATTGGCAATCCATTTCACTACTTGCGTCGGAAGCAATGAACGGTTGACGTCAGACAAAAGCCCTGAATGGCTGACAGTGTCGAAGGCCTTCGACAGGTCAAGCGCCACCAATATTGTTCTGTCACAAGGACGAGCCTGGTTGAGACCATTATGGATGCGGGATGTAATGCCATCCAAGGCCGTGGTCGTACTGTACATGCTTCGGAAGCCATGTTGGTGATCTGCGAGCTGGATGTGGGCTGTAAGAACAGGGTGGATTAGTGTTTCAAGCGTTTTGGCAACTGATGACAGTAGAGTTATTGGACGATGGAATTCGCCGAGTGTCGCTTTCTTCCCAGGTTTCAGTATTGGGATGACTCTCAATTTTTTCCAGATTTCCGGAACGATCAACGAAGAGATGGATAGATTATAGATAGTTGATGGCTGGCAGATCGAGGAGTTTGAGCATAGTCATTGAAATGCCATCTGGTCCCAATGCTTTCGAGTTGTTCGCCTTCCTTATAGCTGCAACTACTTCGTCCGTGGTGAAAACAGGTATGCTGTCTGTGGTTCGGTTGTGAATCTTCCTACGAATTTTGCGCTTAAGTCTGTCTGGTGCGGGGTGTTCAATAATTGTTTATTGAAACGACTTGCGCCGTGGGTAGGGTCACTTGTTGAATTTTCACCGAACTGATTGGCGACGTTCTCGGACTGTCGACCATAACTTGCTCAACCCTGTGGTTAGATTGCAGTTATTCAGATGGGTGCTCTATTTTGACTGACCTCCTGTGTTCGACTACTTGCCTTTGGATCTCGCAGTTCTTCTCGTGAATTCTGGGGTCGTCCGGGTTTACGCTCCTGATGCTGTCTCTCTCGTCTGCCAATCTGGCGACAGTGGTTGGAAAGTTGGGCCGAACTTTCGGAATCCGTCCTGCAGGAATGAACTTCGCAGCCGCTTTGTTTAAGACTTTCCTTATGTTGGATTGGCGTTGGCAGATCGTGGAATTAAGCGTTGGTATAGGAGGTGAAACCGTTCCAATCAGCGTTATTGTGGTTGACAAACGTGCGGTATTCGGCAGATATAATGTTTGTCGGTTTGTCAAGCCTTATCACGATTGGTAGGTGGTCTGAAAATAGTGTTAGGACCGGCTCCTATTGTGTTTCGTTTATGAGGCTAGCACTGGCAATCGTGATGTCTGGAGAACTGGAACATTTACCGGCGATGCGAGTGGGTACATTTAGGGCACAGAACTCGGAGGCATCAAGCTGTTCAACTATTGAGATTCCTCTGGTGTCGTTGTTGAGGTTGGAGTGTCAGAGTTCACGGTGAGCATTAAAGTCCCCGAGCAGGAGGCGATGTTGACCGGTAAGGAGATGTTTGATATTTACATGGTATCCTGAGGGACAACTGAATACCGGTGGGATGTAAATATTGTAAATTTCGATATCAACATTACCCAGTGATTACCGAGTGAGAGCGTATTGAAGATGGCAGTCGGTGGTGCAGGCGTAAGATTGTTTTGAGAAATCCTTTGGGAACTGTTAGCAGGAGTCATCGAGGATGGCTGTAAACCTGTCGGAGCGCTCGCTGGTGTTGGATGTTGGGGCGTGTTAGACGAGGTTGCTACTAGTTGTCCTCTGCTCCTACACTGACTGGTAGTAAAGGAGGAATTCCAGTGCCTGTGATGGTTGAGTTCAGAGCAATATCTTGTAATGGTTGTTTTTTCATTGTTTTGCTTCATATTTCTTTTTTTTTTGTACAAAAAAAAACGTATAGCAGGTGTCAATATGTGCTACGGAAACGGTACAGTTTTTGAAGAAAATATAAAACCACATTGCGTATATTGAAGTGTACAACTGGTAACCCGAAGCTGACATTCATAAAAAAAAATACGTATGGATCTTTTATTGTTAAATGTCATGTTCTTACGGATATTCTCACGGTGAACAAATTTTTTTTTTCGATCATATTTGCATTTTGTCCATAAACACTGACTTCCGAATATGCATTGCTTCTGGCACACACTGTACAGAAAGTACTCTCCAAATGATAACAGGTGGAAAAATTGACCGGCGAGATTACATTCTTATCAGTATACTTTATGAAACCCATGCATCTCACTAACAGAAAAAAAAAACGCCTAGACGACAAGACTATCAATTGTTGGGCCCATAAATACCAGCTTAGAACTAGTTCGAGGGGAGTCAATTGGGAGCTGAGCCAACAAGTGAAAGGTTGCCTCCATGGCAGTTTACTTAAATTTAAGTTTTTTCTTGAGAAGAAAAGAAAACCGAATGAATTTCAAAAGTTATAATAAATTTTAGTTCGGTTGATATAAAAAGAGGGAACCGTGGATTTAATAAAAAAAAAATAATTGAAATATTAGATTTAACTTGGAGGTTCTGTCGACTGAATGTACGTGGTAACCATGAAATGCTTGTGAAATCCTTGAATATGGCGGGAATCAGAAACCGTATTTGATAGTTGCAACATTCCTACGTGTCACACTAGAAAGCAGTCTTCATTAGGAAATTTTATTTCCGCCATCCGTTCTTTTGGAAAACTGTGAAGAAATGCTTGTGAAACAGTGTAGCGAATGTCAACTGCTATAAATGTGACTAACTGAATGCATTGTTAGTTAAATCGATATAACCTCAAGTGGAGAAATTTGGTGGAATTTTCTATGAATGCCTAGAGTTTGGCCGTGCGCTACTCGCTATTCCGAAGAAAGGAAAGGAAGCGAAATATTATTTATATTGGATACTCATATTCATATTGCCGCTCTACGATACTAATTTAGAGCTCGGAGATCAAATCTCGGCACGATCAAAAACTGCCTGTGAGTACTAATAGAACTCTCACAGTGCTCCGGGCTTGTCAGTATAAAGACGGCGCGGATAGGAGGTGCATGCTAGCAACTGCACTTCTGAAAAGTAGTATGCTATTGAAACGTCAACAAGAAGGCATAGAAATGCTAGAGATGTTGACGCGCCCATGCCTCTGGCGGGGTCAAGGCAACTAGAGAGAGAGAGAGATTCATATTGCCCAAAGATCAACCACTATGACGATCAACCGAGCCGCAACCGTAGCGGATTTACCAACGGAGAGATCGCATGTGGAAAGAACCGTTAAATCAAAGCTAATTCATCTACATTCTTCGAAACTAATTTTTAAAGTTAACGTAATCCTAACCATTTGCTTTTAGCTATGTTTATAATATAGGATACACCAACGTATGCAACGGCCGTTTCGGACGATAGTGGTGAGTGAGTCCATATTTAAATTTTCTTCGATGTTTTTTTTTCTTTTTTTTGACATACCCAAAAAATTTACTCAATCCTAGTATCGTTTCTAGACATGTGTCACCGACTTCAGGCGACACTCCCTTGTGGTCATACGTTCGTCACCAATACAAAGACATGATATGGAGAATAGGTAGTGAGTAGAGGATAGATTGAGCAGTCATCCGTTGACCGTCGCGAGGAATAAACGAGTTCCAAAACAATCCTGTGTTTTTTTAATGATTTTCGGTTGTGTTAGCCTGGTCTTAGTCCACTCCGCCCTCCTTGACAGAATTCAGAAGTGGGATTATGGCCAAAATAAAACTCGATTCGCTAACCGCGAAACAATTGCGCGCCGTGCTTGGTGCTAAAAATCGGTCGATGTCAGGATCAAAGGCCGAGCTTTTTGAACGCTTACGAAAAGAGCTGGATTCCGATGAAATGGAAGAATCGGAAATACCATGTGACGCGCCGGGTAATAGTTCAGTTTCGCGAGTGGAATTCGACGAATTGAAGGCAGACTTAGCCTCAATCACCGCCATGTTGTCGAAATTGGGTGCCGAACGAGAACGTTCCGGAACAAACACGTACAGCGCCGAGAACGCGCATACCACCGCATCCGTTGTGGATGTATGCGCGACCGAACATGTTCCGAACGTACATGACGCCACCGCTCAAACCACCATCGTGCATCCGCCGACACGAACGACATCGTCCGCAGTATCGTCACACAGCATTTCCGTCGACACGATGCCATCATGCTTCAATCCGCCGCCGCATACCACCGAAACATCGACACCGTTGCTACCGAGCACACCGACCGCTGCCATATTTGCTCCACCACAATCCGCCATCGTAACATCGACGCAAAGTGGCGCACACACACATGCGCACACATACACCGGGCAACATTCGATGTCGTCGTCAACACGTCCCGGTAGCCGCGCGCTCACAATCCGTGAAGTGAGCGAAATGTTGCCTGACTTCGATCCGGACTCCGATCTTTCGCTATCGTCAAACCAATTCGCTCACCGTGTAAATACCCTCCGCATTGCATTCGGCTGGGAGGAAGACCTCATTTTGTTAGCCGTACCAGCAAAATTCCGAGGTGCCGCTAAATTGTGGTTCGACAGCCACCCCGTCCCGCATACATCGTGGGAAACTCTCGCGCACGACTTATTGCGAAACTTCCCAAACGACATCGACGAGAGTGTTGTGCACGAACGTCTCATGACAACATCTCGCAAATCCGGTGGAACCGTCGAATCGTTTTTTCATCGATTCTGTGCGACCGCACGGCGCGGTAGTGTGAGTGAGAGAACAGTAACTCGTTATATTCGAAATGGTCTTCGACACAGCGCCTTGCAAAACGCGCTTGCTTGCCACGAATTCGAGACAACCGCCGACCTGCTCCTCGCGATCCGGAGATTTTTCGCTAATCGACCTCGCCAGAGTCACGACTCGCCCGATCGTGCCACGACTTCGCGTCAACGTGCAACCGCTAGTGCTACGCCACCGTCACATTTGGTTCCGCCATCCGCCGCCCCCGCTCGAAACCAAATATGTACATTCGACAGTCGAGCACGTAGAGAAGTAACCTGCTACAATTGTTGGGCTAAAGGCCATTTTTCAATAAATTGTACACAACCACAACGGAAGGAGCGTTGCACAGTATGCTCCAAAACGACGCATTCAGCCGCGCAATGCCCGGACAGATGATTACCCCAGGCAAACATCCGTCGCATAACAAGTGTTACACAATCTCGCCCATGCGATAAGAAGGTACATGTAAACGGACAGGACATGACCGCATTCATGGACCCCGGTAGTGAACGGTCTTTAATACGATGTAGTGTCGCGAACGAAGTGTCAAACGTTGCAAAAGGACCGAATGTAGTGTTAAAGGGATTCGCAGGTGGTACATTTACAACCGCCGACCGCGTATTTGTTACAGTGACCATCGACGGTAACACAAAATCGGCTGAACTTTTGCTCGTGAGTGACAACCTCATATCAACCGAGGTATTGTTAGGTAGCGATGTATTGTGCGCCCCGGACACCAGTGTGATTTTTCAATCGGGAACGTGCCACGTTAGGCAGATCGACCCGTCGCGTGTAAAAATCGGTCAAGACATTAGTGAAACTGAACGTGATACAGTGTACGCGCTCGTGAACGAACACTCCAACTGTTTTGCCGATGAAATCGCGAATTTAGGCCGTTGCAATCACATCGAACTTAAAATTGACTTAACCACCGACGCGAAAGTGAACCTCCGACCGTACCGTATCCCATTCGCGAAAAGGGAAGTTGTTAGTCGCATCGTTAGTGACCTGTTAGAGAACAATATTATACGTAAAAGTGATTCGGACTATTGTTCGCCCGTCGTGTTAGTAAAAAAGTCGAACGGCGAAGACCGACTATGCGTCGACTACCGGTCGTTAAACGAGATTACCGTGAAACAGCCATTCCCGATTCCTGCCGTCGATGAGCAACTAGCCTCAATTTCCGGAAATACTTACTTCACCACCCTTGATCTGATGGCCGGATATTATCAGATCCCGATCAAAGAAACTTCGCGAAAGTATACGGCCTTTGTGACGCACGAGGGCCAATTCGAGTTTAACGTTATGCCGTTCGGGCTGGTGAACGCAGCTGCAGTCTTCCAAAAAGCCATGCTGCCTCTAATTCAGCAAATGGAACCAGGAGAAGCGATCTCGTATGTCGATGAGGTAATCATACCGAGCCGAACCGTCGAAGAAGGCATCAAACGTCTCAGAAAATTCGTCCAGATCGTCAAACAAGCCGGAATGACCCTGCGCTTATCGAAATGTGTGTTTCTTGCGAAGGAAACATCATTTTTGGGACATCGAATTATGGCAGACCTGATTAAACCCGGACTCGAGAAAACATCAGCCATTGAGTTATTTCCGACACCAACCAACGTGAGCGACGTTCGAAAATTCCTCGGATTAACAGGTTTCTTCCGCAAATTCATTCGCAACTACGCTATGGTTGCTCGACCGCTATCGAATTTGTTGAAAACGAAGGGAAATCCGATATTCTCCTGGGGCACCGAACACGAGAACGCTTTCAGACATTTGAAATGCTTGCTATGCGAAGAGCCTGTATTGATGTTATACGACCCGCACCGTAACCACGAGCTGCATACGGACGCGAGTTCGAAAGGGCTTGCTGCGATCCTCATGCAGGAAACCGATACCGGATCTTGGAAACCGACATTCTTCTTCAGTAGACTTTGCACCGACGCCGAACAGAAATACCACAGCTATGAACTCGAGACTCTTGCCATCGTCGAAGCTCTCGATCGTTTTCGCATGTACTTGTTGGGCAAGCGATTCCGAATAATCACCGATTGCTCAGCCGTAAGCACACTGAAAGCGACCAAGCCACTGAATCCGAGAATAGCAAGATGGTTACTACGCTTACAAGAGTACGATTACGAGATCGTGCACCGACCTGGTAACGCTATGCCTCATGTCGATGCACTCAGCCGAGCACCCATCGATAACACGACGTTTGCCAATGACGTCACCGAATCCGTCATGCGAATCGAAGCCGACTACTGCTGTAACGACAACAGTCAAGTGAACGCTAGCCGATACAACAAAGCCGAAACCGATTATCCGACCGCTAACGCTACCGAAACCGATTATCCGAACATTATTGCTACCGACTCCGAATATCCGAATGCTAATGCCGCCGAAACCGAATATCCGATTATCGAAGCCGATCAACCGCATGTTGCAACCGATAAACCGAATACCGATGCCACCGAAGCTAATTATCCGAATGCCGCCGACAACCGATCCGATACCGATGACAACGTTAATGCAAATCCAACCGTCTACAATGCCATGCTAATCGAGATATCCACCGATGACTGGGTCGCCGCTATGCAATCTTCAGATCCAGACGTGAAGCGAATAATCGATGTCTTGAATAACGTTCAAGATTCACCGCAGCGTAAGCAGCTGATTGCCGATTATCAGCTGAAAGCCGGGCGTCTCTACCGAGTCGAAAGTAGTGATTGTAAATTTGTCGTACCTCGCGCTATCCGTTGGCGCATCTTGAAACTGTCACGACGATATGGGACACTACGGAATAGAAAAAACTCTGCAACGAATACGACAGTATTTTTGGTTCGCTAGAATGCGAAACTACGTCAAGTCGTACATTAGTTCGTGCATCGAATGCTGCTATAACAAAACCGCCACTGGTAAACCCGAGGGACAACTTCATGTATACGAAGTCGATCCAATACCATTTCGTGTGCTACACCTTGATCATCTCGGACCGTTCCCGCGCAGTACGAAGGGAAGGACTTACATAATCGCAGCGTCCGACCCGTTCAGTAAATATGTGGTGCTGAAAGCCGTTCGATCAACTAAATCGACACCTGTCATCGAAATGTTGAATGAACTAACTGCATTTGTTGGATTACCGCAGCGTATTATCACCGATCGAGGAACAGCATATACGTCGAAGGAGTTCGAATCGTATTGCCGCAACAACAACATCGAGCACGTGAAAGTTGCAGTTCGTTCCCCACGTGCAAACGGGCAGGTTGAACGAGTCAACCGTAATATTCTCAACTTCCTTCGAACGTCAACAGCCGACCGATCCAAATGGGATCAGAAACTACGGGACAAGCAATGGAGCATGAATTCAATGCAGAATTCGACAACTAAGTTCAGTCCGAACGAAATTGTATTTGATTTTCCGTTGAGGGATATCATCCATAACCAACTGCTGTTAGCTCTAAACGACGACCCACCGACACCGCCTATGGAACCGACCGACTCTGTGCCAATCGCTGAGAAACGTACCGAAGCTGCTCGGAATATAATTTCCGAACGACAAAAGTGGAAAATCCGTTTTGACGATCGTCATAAACCGCCCCGTACGTACACGCCTGGCGATCTAGTTTTAATTGAGAATGCCTTACCATCAATTGGAGAGTCACGAAAACTCGAGCCACGGTATCGGGGACCTTACCGGATCAAGAAGGTCTTGCGATTTGATCGGTACGTCGTGGAGGCGATTTCGAGGAACGAATCTTCAAAATTCTCATCCGTATTCTCGAGCGACAAGTTGAAGCCCTGGTGCAACGCACACCCCGAGTTAGACGACCCCGAAGACGCCGATGTGGAACTCGGGACGAGCTCCAGTCAGGATTAGCCGAGCTGTCACCGACTTCAGGCGACACTCCCTTGTGGTCATACGTTCGTCACCAATACAAAGACATGATATGGAGAATAGGTAGTGAGTAGAGGATAGATTGAGCAGTCATCCGTTGACCGTCGCGAGGAATAAACGAGTTCCAAAACAATCCTGTGTTTTTTTATTGATTTTCGGTTGTGTTAGCCTGGTCTTAGTCCACTCCGCCCTCCTTGACACATGTATACAGATACATTCACGTTCCTTAAGAACTTTTTAACTAGAAATTTAAATTAGTTGCCATTTTCTTGCCACTTACACAAATTGAATTGTTGTTGCTGTATAAAAAAAATGAATTAGCTCAAAATAAATACAACTAAAAATATGGAATAGAATTCAACATAATGTCCTTTCCTTAGTGGAAATCCCTAACTCCTGTTTCAGCATGTATTCCTAGCGTCGATAAAATGGCGTAATTAATTTGGTAGGGGAGATCGCAAAAATGTTGGCTCGGGGATTTCTGAAAGGTCGGGGAGCCGAGAGCAGGGATCGTTGACAGCTGATTCCCCTTAAAAGTCATGAGTCGACCTGGCCGATTGGTCGGGTCCTACAATGTAGGTTTCCTTCTATATTTTTTTTGTTGTTGTCCTAGGCACGTGATAAAATTCAAATGTAATGGCAAGGGATCAGCAGGCAGACCAAACCCCGCCCGTCACTCACGAACAGAGCCGCCTCCAGCACGTGCCGCCTGTCTGCTTGTTGAAGAAGTTTTTTTTTCGTTTTGTCGTTATGGCTTGTTCACACCTCCACGGTGTCTTTTTGTTGGATTTTTTTCCGGAACTTCGATATCCCGACTTCGCCTCATTCCTATGCAGGAAAGGCCATTACAATCTTGCAGCAATTGCATCTTCCCGTAGTCGCGTTTGGGTGCAGCACTCTGTCGCATACGCAGCAGATCCACGGTCCTGGGTTTCTCTCAATGCCGGCGCGGAGAAGTAGCACTGAGAGCAGTTGCGCCGAGATGTTTTGCTCCCAGTGAACATAAAAAAAGACGATACGAGGCATGTAACATACACACTTTCCTTCTTGCATTGAAGGGTTTTAGCAGCTCTTGGTCGTTGTAAAACGGGTCGCTCCGGTGCGTAGAACCGGCTGCCGCAGGAACGACTCGCCCAACTTCGTTCTGGCTGGTGCTCACGCCTGAACTCGTACCTATCCCGCATTGATAATGAAATACAGAACTCCTGTTTAGCCTGTGGCCTCACTCCACACGATGTTGAGCACATCTTTAGCTGTCCTGCAGCTCCCACGCGCCTAACACCTACTGCGCTATGGGATAATCCTATTGAGGCAGCTGCGTTTCTACACCTGGAAATTGAAGAAAACATGGACAACCAAGCTTTATGACACACACATTCATCAGATATCAGCGCGTCGCTACTACAACAACAACCGTCTATGTCCATGAAACATAGGAAACAATGAGCGATGAATGGGAAGCAAATATGACATGATAATTCGAGAAAAACGTGCACTCAAAAGGTTCACCCGCCACCAATTACATTTCAAACCTTCATTTAATAGTGAAAAAAAACTAAAAACACAATGTCTTTGTTTTTGCTGTTGAAGTCTCATAGAGGCAAATACAGCCCGAATATTTTTTTTTTCATTATTTTTATTTCAACAATAAAATATATTAATTTTCGATTACACTCTATGTATATATATATGTTGTGTTATCACTAAATTATACAAAGCTCGTAAACCACTAATAATTCATAAATACTAACCACTTAAACTAATACGTAATAGACACGACTGATCTCCTATATTTCATATTATACATAAATATACCATTTTTTTTACTTTTCTTCTTGCATTTGCAATGTTTTTTTAATCATCTATTAATAATAGTTTTTCTTAAAATTATTTGAAAATTTGCCTATAACGAAACTACGACAGCGTGTCGTGTGTGTGTTGTGTTCTTAAACAAAACAAACAAAATTATGTATGTATATATATAAAAAATAAAATATTTTTTTTTCTTCTTTAATTTCTTGGTAAAAAAGGCATAATCGTTGATCTTTTGATTTTGATATAAACGAGGAGGATTGTTACAACAAAACTACAGGTTTACTTTCATATTTCTTTTTAAATCGAGGGACTAAATCGCAACGCAGTGAATTTTTAAATAACGAAACCAAAATACTAATTTCTAGTAATAGAGAATATAATGGCTCGTACAGACAATGGCTCATCGCTGACAGTTGCTATCGTGAATCTGGGCAGATAGCGGTTTGTGGCGATGATGGCTGCCAGCAATTGGCTTTTAAACAGTCTTCTGCCAAACGGCATCGCTACTAACCGCTATTACGCATCGATACACGATGACAATGGCTCGTTCCTGCGGCAGCCGGTTCTTCGTACCGGAATGACCCATTTTTCAACGGCCAAGGGCTGCCAAACCCCCTCGATGCAAGAAGAACTGCAGTATTCGAAGCATCGCTACCACAACAACATGACAATGGCTTCCAATTGCCAACATGGCCCATTGTCTGTAGTAGGCATAAAGAGACGCTTGCGAGTATGTTAAATATATAACTAAAATTTAAATGTTTACAGCCAATAATAGCTCCATAATTATTTGATTTGTTTCATTTGAGGAAAACTATTTAAATCGAAAAAAGGAGACATTTTACTCGGTTTTGTTTCGACGGGAGTGAAAATTCGTAAGAGCACTCACTCGGTCGCAAGGAAGACAGACAGGAGACAGTAAATATAAAGTAAATAAAAAATATAGAAATGAGAGTTTAGGGCAAATAACAAATAAATCAACAACAAATATTGTTAATTGTATCAAATCCATCTGCGAAAATAAAACAACGACAAACACATATTTCAATCGGAATTTTGTTGTTTGTATGCTGCTTGACTTTTTTTTATAAAATTAAAATGTGAAAAATTGGCAATTTATTTTATTTATTAAATTTTTTTTCTGCTTCATTTAATATATGTACACATTTTAGTTAATTCTATTCACACAGTTCTTAGCGAGTTTTATATGCAATAATTCTTGTCATTTCACTTCAATTTTTTCTTCTTCTCATTTTCATCCCTCCATTTACATTGATTCGGTTTTCGGGAATTTTCGATAATTTTTAAGTTTTGTGTTCAGTTTCGATCGAATTTCGGTTTCATATAGACAAAGACTCGCAAGGGTTTAAAAAAATTAAATTCGTATTATTTTTTTTTCGAAAATTTCCCTTTCCTATCTATTTAAAACATAATTTCTGTCTTCATTTAAATTGGAATTTCGCCCTAGATTGGATGATGGTGCTACTGTGTCTCCTCTGCTGATTGTAGACTGGTTCGCGCTGATTCATCGGCCACTGTCGATGCCGTTTGTGGTGGTCGTCGTGTGTTGGATTTATCTGGTGGATTAGTCACGATTGCACCATTGATGTCATCATCTTTGCTATCACATTGAAATCTGGACTTGTAGATCGTTTCACGATGCTGAGTATCGAGTATGGGATTGAGCGCAACGGACACGTTATTAATGCGCTTCTTGAAACGATCACGATCACGTGCAAAATTCTCCCAATGTCCTTTACGTGCCGCTCGATATGCATAGTTCCATGCGTACATAACATGAACTTGAGGCTTGAGATTGAAGCGAACCTGAAATTGAAAAGAAGAACATTTTTATAGACACTGGAGAATATATATTTTTTGCATTAAACCCTCGTGGGGTGCAGCACATCAACTATTCTTATATGTAGGTGTAATTCATATATGACAACCGAACTACTCCAGCCATACAGTACAGCTTTAAGCCAAAGAATTAAATTATTATTATTGTAGTCGTAGGTTAGGTCAGATGGGCTGCTTCAAACAAACAATGATCAAAGCAGATTTAGACCCCATTGGGCCCGTTGTGATACCCATAAGTACAGCAACCCGAGCCTTCCTCAGTCATTACGCCAGCCAGAGCTGAGAATGAAGCAATGAAGCCGATCAACCCTAACATCCTTTAATTCCTCCAAATCAGTAAAGAAGTAGGACCCAAGGATATCCTTTCTGCGTCTCGCCAGGGCAGGACAAGCACACATAAGGTGAAAGGGACTCTCCTCCTCCTCCTCGTCCCCACAGCTCCTACACTAATCATTGTGTGGGAGCCGAAGTCTCCTAACATGCTCCCCAATAAGGCAGTGCCCAGTGATAAGCCCCACCACGTTTCTCAAATGCTTTTTGCTCAGCAGAAATAGCCTGCGAGAGCGGCCAGGGTCCATTTTCGGCTATATTTACCTAGTTGTATGACACGTATTGCTATTGCACCATTTGGTGTTAGCCCTATCGTATGCCAACACTTTAGTGACCAGTTTGCAGGCTGCTAAAGGCATCCCAGTACTACGAAAGCATTCCGTGGTTCATATTGGTAGTTCCAGGCCAGCTCACCAGCATTGAAATTACTAGAAAAAAACGCTATGACCTGGTATCCAGCACAAGGTAATGTTGAAAAATTTCGCAATCTGACTGATAGAGCTGCGACAATTTAACACTGTCTTTGACATAACCAAGACGAAACTGAGCGATTTGATTGCGCAAGCCAGATAACCGCCTCGGAGATTGCAACAAACTTCCGCCTGAAAAACGCTACTGTATCCTGGCAGGTGGAGCGACAAGCCAATATGCATCTTATCCGAAAATACACTAGCCTCAACCCCTCCATCAGTCTTAGAGCCGTCGGTGAAAATGATGATGGTATCAGATGCCAAATTAGCGCTCTCTTTACTAGTCTCATCTCATCGAGTAATGCGCGCCAATTCATCGATGAGATGAGACTAGTGAAGCCCTTATCGAAAAGGTATTTCGGGGAGGTGTAGTCCTTCACAACGGGAATACCAGTGTTGCCCAAACAGTTGAGTGGCCTGTGGTTGCCGCGGTCCATTGACCGGTTTCGCGGAGGCGGATGGCAGTGTTCGCCGCCATTTATTCTGTGAAGATATCCAAAGGAATCAAGTCTAACACTGCGCCCAAGGCAACATTCGGGGTGGTGCTTAGGACTCCAGTGATGGCGACACATGCTGTTCTTTGGACCTTCTCCAGCAGAGCTCTGTACGACGCGATGCTAAATGCCGTCCACCAGACAACAATCAAATGGATCATTATGGGCCGCAGCACCGATGTGTATAGCCAGTAGACCACCTTCGGCTGCAATCCCCATTTTTTGCCTTTGGTCCTCCTGCAAGAATACAGTGCAACAGTTGCCTTACTCCACGTTCCTGAATGTTTGCCTTCCAGCATAATTTTCTATCCAAGATAAGTTCAAGAAATTTGGCTTTATCAGCGAGTATAAGCCTTGTGCCCTCCATCAGTGGTGGAACAAATGCAGGTATACTATATCTTCTAGTGAAGAGAACGAGTTCCGTTTTTTGCGGATTTGCTCTGACGCCAACCTCACTAGCCCATTTCGTCAGGATGTCGAAGGCATTCTGCATCATATCGCTCAAGACACAGGGGAATTTACCTGAAGTTGCAATGTCGTCCGCATAAGCGGTAACATAACTTCTCAAGGCTTAAGAGCAATCTGTTGACCGCCAAGTTTCACAGAAGGGGAAGAACACCGCCTAGATCACAAACCTCGCTCTGGGTGCAAAGTCGTGTGGGCTCCGCTCTCTTCGCGCGTAAGGGGCCAGCGGACAACCTCCAGTATCACACAAACATGAACGCTCGCTCTGGGTGCAAGGGCGGCAACCCACACTATTGTCAATTTGGTATTTCTACTGCGGACACTGCATGGCGTTCGTTTTTTTTTCGCATTGCCTCATTTCGATTTAAAACCGATATTGTCTATGCATGCCTTATTTCGTTTATTTTCTAATAAACACTTTGGATTCAAAACGTAAGTATCTATATGGATTCTTTCGGATGGTAATTTTCGCCATGGCTAATTTCGGTGCCTTTTCGAAAAAAAGTCGAATTGCCCCTGTTTGAATTGTCCCTTTTCTTGCCGCGGCTGTCAATTATTGGTTTAATGAAAATTAATGAAATAAACGCGGGTACCACCATCACCCCGAAAAGGATCTAGGCTCTGTGACACTCCAAATTGCAACTTCGGACCAAAAAGGCATTTTATTCAATGACTTTAATTTATGAAAGTAAAGTTTGTAGTGCACCGGTGTTGGCGGACACCTAAGTGTCCATGGTGTAGAAACTCACTGTAGATATTAATACTTATTGTTGAATTTCTAACAAAATAATTTATTTTAAAATATTGAACATTTGTACACATAGAATAAATACCTAGTCTAACCATAAATACTGTTACAAACTTTTTGAAGCACTGTTCAATAAAAGAGGTGTTATATGTTAAGAAATCATTGTTTATTTATTAAATGCATTGTCAACAACGGAAATTGCAACAAGTTATTCGAAGTGATTGCCTTTTGCCTTTACACAAGCCTTTAATCGAGCTGGCCACTTATCTATGGAAGCACGCACGACTTCAATCGGAAAGTTGGCGACTGCATGTGTAAGAGACTTCTTTAAGGATTCGATATTAGAATGTCTTTTAGAGCACATCATTTGCTCTAAGATAGACCATAATTCGTAATCCAGCGGATTCAGGTCTGGGCTAGAGGAAGGCCAATCTTCAGCTTTAATAAAATCTGAAACATTTTCTTCAAGCCATTTTTGGGTTGACTTCGCCTTATGACCTGGTGCAGAATCTTGCTGGAAACTTCAAGGCTGATTTTTGAATAATGACGTGTTGAGAGGTTTCACTACACTTTCAAGGACACTTTCTTGATAAATTTTGGCAGACGTTTTGACGCCCTTCTCACAAAAATGTAACTTTGTCACCCCGTTGTAGCTAACACCCCACCAAACCATTACTGAGGCTGGATGATGACCTCTTTGAACCTTTTGGGAAACTTGAGAAGCTTCTCTGGCAGTGCGAGCATAAACCCTATCGTTTTGTTTATTAAATGTTTCTTCGACAGTAAAAATTTTTTCGTCCGTAAACAAAATTTTACGGTGTTCTTGGTTTGCGTACCGGCAAAGTAATCGTTTTGATTTTTCCACTCTATTTTTTTTTAACGAATCTGTTAGTAAATGCCCGGTAGATCTACGATAAGCACCCAACCCCAAGTCACTTTTGATGATACGTGAAATTGTTCTTTGGGGTATTTTCATCTCACGCGATAAAATTTTTTGTTTCAGAAGAGGATTACGGCGAATTCTCTCGCGCACGGCTTTAACCGCTTGAGGTGTTCGAGTAGTTCGCGGACGGCCACTTCTTTCACGGTCACTTACTCCAGACGTATCATTAAATCTTTCAATAGCCCGATATACAAACATTCGGCTTATACCAAGGGTATGCAGAGTCTTAAAAATATCACTTGGTTGCATTCCTACTTTATGAAGTGCAATCACAGCAATTCTATTTTCTTTGTCACCCCAATCCATGTTCACTACACTAAAAATTAAACTCAAATGAAGACAAATGCATCAAGCACAAGCGTACTATAGCGATTAGCTCAATTTTTAAGAAATGCAATATAACGGTTCCTTTCTGCAGGGTTGCCAAACCTTGTAACAATATTTATGGCTAGACTAGGTATTTGTCACTCCCAGGACGCTATGATATCGAGTGTGTGATCATGTACATGACATCGACTTTTATATCCTTGCCGATCCATATAGCAATCTTATTCGTTGGTCCGAGCAACTGTCATGTGCTTCTTCATTGGTCATGATTGGTCATGTGTGATGGTGTGATGTCACTGTCATGTCGCTACAATGGTAACGGAGCAGTGCCATCTGGCGAAAACTCCTCAGCTTGAAGGCGGCGGCACGAGCTTAATGTAGCTCAGTGCCGGGAGATGTGAGTGGAGTTTTTGCCCTCTCGCTTGCCCCTTTCCATTCACATTCTAAAAGATAATCTCGTGCCTTAAGGTACATAAGCACAGACACGGGTACCTTAAAAAAAAAACTAAGCAAAAAACAAAAACTAAGCAAAAAAAAAACTAAGCAAAAAAAAATAAGAAAAAAATAAACTACGTAACGACAATGGCCGTCGACCGGCTCATGTACCTGAGTGTCACCATACACTGTCGAACTCGAACTCGAGCACGAACCTAGTACAAGTGGACTGGTTTTCTTCGCACCTATGTGAAGTGTATGTGTGTGTCAGAGGACATTTGTACCAGATTCGTGCTGGAGTTCGACAGTGTATGGTGACACTTAAACAGCTCAGGGTCCAGATGGAATGCAGTCTGGCCTCTATACCCACACGTAAGCCTGCAAAGAGTCTTGCCCCTGCATTCGAAAACCATTCAAATGACATGAGAGAAGCAATGACGATGATGTTAACTCGAAATTAATTACTTTTTTTTATAGATTGGTTGGTTAAGTGGCGGCAATCCCCAAACGGGGAACACGCGACAATTCAGGCCACCTCTGGACGGCTCCTTAGAAGGGCATTCGTTCTTTGTGTAGTAGCAGTAGTAGTATTTATGTGTATTTCCCTTTTGTTGGCACTAACTGCCACATGGACAACCACTGCCTAAGATCTGTCAAGGGTGAAGCCAGATCGCACGAGCTGATCGGCCCGCTCATTCCCTGCTGTACTTCTCTGACCCGGAACCCAGAGGGTGACTCTCTGAAGGCTGACCAGACTGTCCAGCTCTTGACGGCATTGCTTTAATTTTTTGTTGGCATTGTCGCCAATTGTGAAAATTGCGATATCCTTTGTGGCTACCGTGCTGCGCCTCAGTATCTATAGATGGTACTCTCATGGTCCGATAATAAAAACATTCCGTAAATTGAAATTTGTGTCCATTGTTCTTACAGTTGCTTATAGGGGTAAAAAGAACTAGGTTTTTCCTTATACTGTAAGCCTTTTTATTTTGTAGGCATACAATTGTTTCGGAAGCAACGTACTTCCTTCATCAGTGCTACCTAATTAGGTAATTGTACAAAATAAAAACGCTTACAGTATAAGGAAGAACATATCCGTGTTATACAAAAAAAGCGCGCTATTCCTTACTCCATGACTACTCACTCTGCATGTCCAATGGCCTGAAAAAAATCTTTCCGCCTAAGAGCTCGCGCAGACGGCAAACTTCGTAGAAAAACTAAATAGTTTAGTCAGAAAAATAGAACACACGGCGGTTTATGAGACCGCGCACACAGCAAACTAAACTATGTATTCAGTAATCGCAGTGTGCGCGGTCTCATAAAACACACTGTGTTCAATTTTTCTGACTAAACTATTTAGTTTTTCTGTGAGCTAAAAAGTTTGTCGTGTGCTCGGGCTCTAAAGGTTGCCATACATCATCGAGCCGAACCATCATCAAAATAACAATTTCGCAATGAGTATAACATGTTTCAAAATTTTCAACACGCCCCGTTGCTCCTTTAGCTAAGCGGGGTAGGAGAGAGTGTCTAAATAACACAGCTTAACTAATTACTTCGAAAACCGACTTTATCTAGAGCGCTCAACCAAAAAAATTCAATCGACAAAAATTTTGGTAATTTGTTCAAAGATTGATTGCCAACCCCGTCGAATTTTCTGGTATAATTGCAGTGCACATAATTAACATACAAGCTCCTCTGGTATTACACATATTATCGGTTCAGATAAGACAACAATTCTTTTTTTTCGTTTATAAATTAAACCCAAATCAGTTTCAGCTGATCAACATCAGCGCCAATGAATGCCGCTTCGTTTAGAATCGCAAAAATCGCCAAAACGCCATCAGTGTCATATTCGTTGATTGATAACAACACTTGCCTTGAAACAATTGGAAATTGATGAGAATCTAATCAGTGCAGTGCATGCAGTGGTGGGGGTGTGGGGCTATAGATTAACAAAAACTCCGAGATCTTTGACGTCATTCGAAGCTCAGGATTAAATCGCGCACGTAGTATCTTTTTCATCATAATCCTAAATGTTTTTTTGTACTTCGCTGATGTATCGTTTTATTTGTTTTGATCTGATTATTTTTTGTTTTATTTTAGGCAATTCGTGATATTTATTAAAAACGTATGGCTTAATCATTCCTATGTCTAAAGGTCTCTCAGACGTGACGTGTCGCACCCACAGAAAATCTTATAACAAACAAAATAACTTTTATGAAATCATTGGCTGCGTTCCTAAAACGACAGCGCTGAGTCAGTGCTTCATAGTTGCTGACCAGCACATTGTGAATGGCTGCATTCAGGCAGCAGGTAGCGCAACGTATCCAAATTATCCCCTCCACATTACAACATTTGAGGAGCCGCTATCTGTCGCGAGAATTGTTTCGTGACTGAACAGCTACATATCATGATCCATGCCCAGAGAGCGTGAAAAAATTTTGTTAGGAAGGGGCGGTGGATGCTCAAGAACGCATCCATTAAGCGATTGCAATTGCGAGGCGGAAAGGTCGTAGTGCTATGGAGCGCTACTACACGCTACGCAGCCTTCCTGCTGCCTGAATGCAGCCATTATTTTCGTGTTTTATGCTGCTGCAGACAGTGGCCCATCGCGATTGTGACTTTGATGGCCGCCATCACACACCAAATGAATTTAAATATTGTCCGTCCACACAATGGTCTTCGATGGGCCATCAGGAAATTGCGTATAGTGGGCCATTGAAATTGAGAGCTGTCGCTCTGTGCGTCACGGCAGTTATAATCAAAAGGATCGCCTACGGCAAAAGGTCGGTGATAGTAGCATTGCGATAATTGTGTAGTAGCCTGTCAACTTAAATTAGCTGTTCAAAATTGTGTACGCGATGGGCCATCGCGTGGAGGAAAATGGCTCTCGAATCAATTTGTGGCCATCCGATGGCCCATCACTGTGGACAGAAATGACGGTTACGCGGCATTGGCCACTGAACGCCATCCGCCCGTTCACACAGTGGTGATGACACCGTGGGACATTGTCTGTAGCAGCCATAACAATTTTCCTTCCCAGAATAAATTTTGACAATCACGTTAAAAACACAACCATCCATCGTACACAACACAATCGAGGTTAGAATCATTTTGACATTTTGTAACTAGACAATTGTCACAAATGTCAAATATTGCTCTGAGCCGGAAAAGCAAGAAAATTTTTTGCTCACTAAAAGTGAAAGCGCTTTGCTTCAGCGCTTAGCTTAGCACAAGCGTTTCTAGGACGAATTACCATGGAGCACTAAGCGCTTCTCATCGCTGTTGAGTTAGGAATGCAGCCAATTGCATTTTGGAACGAAATCCAATTGTTTGTTTTGCTAGTCGAACCAACAAACAAACACTGAATAACGAGTTCCCGTGAATGTGATGATGACTCACAGGGTGAAGGTGGTGTTCTGCGGGACTTGGTCCCATAAGAAAGCGATATTTCCGACAGCAATTAGAAATTTCCTAACATTTACGGCGATTGTGGTGTTGTTGGTGTACCGCAATAATTTATACTTAAAAATGACGCATGAGAAAAAAAGTGCTGATACGGTCCGATCATGTAATTATGAAATTTCAAATCAGTGATGTATTACGTAACATGCTATTCGTTGAAGTTAACCCCAGTGGCGAATTAACATGAATTTCAGAAAGAATTTCGTACAAACTTTCTGTCGTGAGCTGAGCCACGCCTTAATCATCCTACACGAAAGCAGATATTTTCTGAGGTGGACATGCTTTCTGGCCGCGAAAGTCCTTGCTTCAACTGATTTTCGTCGAAATAAGCGACAAGGCCTCAGGTCACACAATACAATGGGACTGAATAATCGAAAACAGAAAATGAGAAATGGGAATTGGAAAATTAGGAATGAATTCAGGAAACAGGAAAATGGATTTAGAACTGAAACGAGGGAATCGGAAATGGAAATAGGAAAGAGGAGAATGGTAACAGAGAAATGGGGAATGAAAACGGTCTACAAAAACCGCCCATGTAAAGCGGTAACCATTTACATTGCAGTATACGGGAACATTCAAACCAGACGCGGTATACATATCACAGGGAAGCTGCAATGTAATTGCGTACCGTAGTACCTCTACCGCATTGGTTTGGGGAGACTTTTACGCATGCTGAATATTGTTTTAATATCGAAAATGTAAACATAAAAAATACATGTCTTTTCCCTCTAAGGAACTCTGTTTCCTCTTGCGCGGGTTTAATTAAAACAAAGAGCAAAAAAAACGCCTACAACTGCCGAAATGACCTATAAACACGTTCAGTGGATTAAAAGCATGATCCAGACGACTAGGAACCATAACCAGGTAACATGTAAAATAGGTGTCTTTCAGATTTACGAGAACCCAAAAAATAAAGATCCAATATTAGTTATCGGATACCGACCTCATCATACTTCAATTTAGCCGAACTTGTTGCTCTTGAAGATAATAATAAACCCATAAGGCCAAAATTTGTTAAGCTGATAATTGCAACCAAATTCGCCAACTACTCTTCTTATCTAATCAAAAGTGCTTTGCAAATGGCCTCAACAACCCCTAAAATCTGAAAAGAAAACCAAGGCCAAGTAATTTTTCTTGAACCCTCCCGTGACAAAAATGTTCAAGTAATTCGAAACGTTATACATTCTACAATCGCCCAAAATTCCGATTCTTCAAAAAAGCCGACGTAAAGCAGTGTACTGTTACTTTTGTAACGGCGAGATAAAAGATTACTTTTTACAGTCATATGTGTGATATAGTCAGTGTGCCTTAACTGAAATTCGTGAGACAGACACATTAAGGTGTGTTTTGCTAGGAGCGGCTGAGCGACAAAAGGTAGGCTACGTTCGTCCAAGCGATCATCGCTGTGCACTTGCTACGCGCGACTGCGGCTAGAGTCAGCATTGACGATCACATGCCTTTAGCTTCGTCTAGCTACATAGGTACACGATCGTTGCACATTGTTCGCGTTTAGCGATCAAGCCATCGCCTGCGATCGATGGAGAGTCTAGCAAAAAGGATCTTAAAGGTCCATGTTCATCGGGGCGATCCACGCGACGACAGCAATCCTAGCTAAGCAATCAGCACTATTTGTGTGTATTGCCTATGGAGCTGTGTTCCTCCAAACAACTGCGACTACGCTCACCAATGAGCATCGCATGGCTTGGTCAGTTGCATCGCCAGGCGGTAGGATATCGTCACCATCGTATTTGGGCGTCGCAGTCGCTGTTGTGCATGTCGGCTGACTGAGGTAGACGTTATGCATAGCAAGTAAAATGTATGATTTCCCGATTGCTTATGCATGCGCGGGATCGGTTTTTGGGGGTACTTGCGTTGTACATCGCAGCCAAGCCGCTTTTGTATATTCCCTTCATGTGGTGATGTTATTATCGCTTGTGCTTGCGCAGGGTCGGGGGTACTTGAGTCGTGCATAGCAGGCAAATTTAAATCATTGTCGTATATCCCGATTGACTGGTGTATACAAATTCACAAGCCGCCCATACACAAGTCGCGGTAGCTGTACCCCGTGCACGATCGTCAATGAGCATTGGTCGCCCCCGAGAAACACAGACCTTAAACACGACTCTGCGACGATCGAAAAAAAAAAACACACACAAATAGCGTTCGTGTTCTATGACTTGGTCGATAATCGCGGACAATGTGCGACGATCGTGTGTCTAGCGTTTTTTTGGCGAGCGGTTGACGGTATCTTGATATTGCCCAACAACAAAATATAACATAGGAAAACCGTTAAACACCGCGGTAGCTACAAAAATCGCTCATGGACAACTGCCGGTGAATATCGTTGCGATCGTAGTCGTGCATGTCGTTGGCTTGAAGAGGTTCATGCTCTTTGTGCATGTCAGCCAAGTGCATATTTGAACGGGTCCTGATGTACATACATGGGGCGAAGGTTGATAAGTATAATCAAAAGTTGCGCAGATGCAGCAGAGACTTAATTGCTGAGTACTATACAGACGACCAGGAACCATGCAACTATCATAGATGAGCTACATCATATACATATAGTCACAATGACCGCTCCTATCAAAATAAACCTTTAGCCGTAAACCATTGACGTTACTCGCGCCAATTTAACATCAGAGCTTACACTCGCGGTGATCGAATACATACAATAGCATGTGTTTGAAACATATGATACGTCATAGTGATGGGGAGTTGTTTGAATCTTGAAATACACAAAATGTGAATGGTCCAACCGATATTTCCGTATACATTCAGATATGGACCCACAATGACCTTGATATCTTGTCAACATGAATTGTGGCTCGAATTAAAAAAAAATAGATACAACAACATAATGTTGTAAAGCAAGCTACACATACGAGTACATACATATAGATAAGCGAAGTTCATCCACATTGCGGGTTCCGTCCTCACGTCCGTATTCGTCACGTGAAATGTGTAGCATTAATGTGATGTTGACTGAAGGCTGAGCCGTCATGGGATGCGAAGCCACCAAAACTAGCTGGGCATGCATATGAATAGATTGTACAGCAAGCACGAACGATAATCTTATTTGTCAGTTTTGTTTTGTTTTGTATTTGTAGCTCAGAAAACTACCTGAAGTCAGTGGCGCTCTATATCTATCAATGAATAAAAATTAGGGAACGACGGGATCGACGATACAGGGTTTTTTTTCGAAGGACTCACGAGACTCGCTCTATACACTTATATATAAATTAACTGTTGCTATATAAACATCATGCGTACGCAAATACAAAATGATTTAAAAGCATGTAAATTTTTTTTCGAATGGTTGAACAGAAAATCCCCAAACAGAAAATCCCTAAATACAAAATCACTAAACATAAAATCCCTGAACACAAAAACCCTAAACAGAAAATACCCAAACACAAAAACCCTAAATAGGAAATCACTGAATACAAAATACCTGAATACAAAATCCCCAAACTGAAAATTGCTAATACTACGTTTACGCTGGACTCGAAATCTCGTAAAATGGGATTTCAGCGAAAACTCCTTGAAATCCACGGGATTTCGCAAACATTTTATTGCGAAACGAAATCTTGATAGTTAGCAAAGACACTATGAAATCCTTCTGAAATCGCGATTGAAAGCCTGATGTGATACGGCAGTGCCCCACATTCCAATATAAAAGTGCGAAATTCCCAATGCCAATACAATTTATTTTCAATACCAATGACAGTTGACAATTAAAAATGTCAAATAATATCGGATCATGTCAGCCGTTTTCGTAAAAGCCCAATATAATTTATTAACTGCCAAATGATATCCTTAGCATTATCAGCATAAACATTTTCGGGATTTCGGAGGCAGCTGGTCGAAATCACGCGATTTCGAGTCCAGCGTAAACGTACTATAAAACACAAAGGTCTCAAACAGAAAATCTCTAGATAAAAAAATCCCCAAACAGAAAATCCCTGAACAGAGAATCCCAAACAGGAAATCACCAAACAGAAAATCCTTAAATACAATATCCCCAAGCAGAAAACTCAAAATTATGTTTGACGATTTGGGATTTTGATTTGGAAATTATGGAACTGGGGATTTCGCATTCAACCCATTTGGTTGAGATCATGTTGCTGATCTTTTAAACTTGAGAATGTTTCCGGGCGACTTCCCAATAGTCAGCTTTTCAAACTTGGGTAATGTGAAAAACTGAAACTCAGGCCTAAAGGAAGAAGAGGTTGAGTGCAATGATCAGATCAGTAAATATAAGTGATACAATATATTGGGGATACATTTTTGAGCCCTTCAAAATTGTTTTTGTTTTAGGAAAAAAAAATGTGACTGAAGTAAAAAAGAACGAATCCTGACTCAATTGAGTCAAATCTGAGAAGTATTTTAAAGTATATGTATGCTTGGACAGTTTGGATAGCCGTGCGCCTTTATTTTACCTAATGCTGATCTCCGAATGATCCCGAGAGACTTAAGTGCAACATCCCCATAGAGCTCTCCTTGATAAAGTTACGCAGGCGGAGACATGACCCCACTGTATTTCATTCAAAATTTCTACTTCGCCGATTCGCTTTTGAAAGGATGTTTCACGAATTTCGTTGGGTCATGGGGGACACGTCGTGGTCGGGTATTTATTTGTATGAATTTAATAGGTGGGGGCTCCTTAACACTAGGACCCACAGCGTTTCTAATCCCTGAGTGCGAAAGCCGGCTGACGTCATTTTCTTATTTTAATCTTATCGTCTTTTCTATTTTAAAAATTCCAAAATTTTTAATTTCTATTGGGGGGTCTAGTTATGGTCCTCAATGCTCGTGACAGTAATTAAGCCTGTGACCTCTCGCTTGGTAAATCGAGGCGACGCGGCTTCGTGGACTACCTTAGGCAGCTGAATATTTGTTAGTTAGATTAGAGTAACGAGCGCCAAAAAAAATAAACCACATCTCCCGAACTGAGCTACAGCAATCACACTGTGTGTAGCTCTAGTTGAAGGACCTTCCCTTTGCATAATGGCGCTGCTGTCCACCTGTCATTCTGGACTGGACATTCTGACAACAAAGGCAACGAACGAGTATGTCAGATGAACTTGCCGTCGCTTTCTTTATGGTTTCGCAGAACCTTTTTGTGAAAATCGTTTCCACCGTCGTGGTCGTGTTCAAGAAAGGTTTTAGACAGCCATTTTAAACGACAAATGCACTCGAAACATGTATCTGTTTCGTCGTCCCCTAGAATTGACGAAATGGATACGGCCATTATAGGCATTGGGCTTGGCTTGGGGATGTAGTAGATTTATCGCCCCTGCTACATCACCAATAAGTGACTGAGAGCGTATTCCGCCTCTCCAGTGGAAGATTGTCAAAGGTCTAGGCCAGGTCAAACTACACTACAGTCGAGTGTCAATAATCCGGATTAATTGGGACCGGATTATCTAATTGTCCGGATCTCTGAAATGCACTATAAAACGGCTGGTAGACGTCCTCAATCTTGCTAAAATCGTTAATAAGGAGCAACTTGAATATCTGAGGCGCCAAATTTTAATGATGGGTTTCAATCAAATTTGGTCTGAAATGAGCGAATCTGAAGTCCTTTTCCGCGAACTCATAACAGTTTTGGAGATATTTACCTTTGAAATCGGAACTTTTGTATGGGAAAATCCAGTGCCCGAATTATATATAGAATAAATTTCCGCTTTAGGTAGCTACGTACCTACTATGATACATCACTTAATTTTCTATATTTTCAGGCCAATCGTATTTTAGATTTTCCGTGAATAAGCCGCCGATAAAATTTGGCGCCTCAGATATCGAAGTCGTGCCGTTCATAATTCAATCCATCGTTTACAGAAGTGAAGCAGATATGTGATATAATAAAACCATTCATGTATTTATTACGTGTTTTAATTAGAGGGGGGAAAATACCATGCTGAGTGCACAGACTGTCTTATTTTATTTACTCTTGTTTCAGAATTGAATTCGAATTTTCGACGGTCCGGATTTTCGACGTCCAAATTATCAAGGTTCTACTATATTTATAATTTGCTACTCGCTTTGCTAAACTCATTGCTTTCGATGCCCGAGTGACCAGAAGAGACCCAGTGAAGTGTGAGTTGGTCCGTTGAACCCCCATTATGGAGGACTTCTTGACAGGACAGCATCAACTCAGAAAGCTGGTAAGTGCTTTGATAGCTCTGCTTGACTGTCGGCTTTGATAACTAGCTAAGAATTGAAGACGGAGACCGAGGCATGGTTGTTCAGACCAGCCGTGACACCCAAGTGTCAAAATGTCCTCAGTAATGGCCTGAGATGACGCATGCTCGATACTAGTTCAGCTATCGGTAGTGTGGGCGGGGTTCAAGGTGAAACCGCCTCGTCAAAAAAAAAAAAAAAATTCACGCGTCTGTCAGGATTCCGAAGGTAAACAGGAAGTCGCTGACAAAAAAAAAAACGGAAGTCCGGCAAAATTTCCCTGCCCGTTCCTGCCACTAGCACGGGAGCCCCCTGATGACGATGAAGCTCCACGCTTGCTTCCCGAGCTTGGATTGAGCCGCGCGATATTGCTGAGCCCCCATGTCGGGGAGGGAGCGTAACTGTGCCAAACTGCTAGCGAGTATTTCCGCTTGGAACACGAATGACATTCTTACTCCAATTGAGATGAGGATTCGGTGATCAGGAGCGATAATGCCGGCGCCGGAGCCCTCTTCCGTTTTAGAGCCGTCTGTGAATCGTCTGTGACAACGCAAATTGTATCCAATTTTAATGTGACCCTGCATTCCGCTACAAGAAAAGCAATCAACAGCAACTACGACGACGCTTTTCGAGATTATCATTTAGCCACGAACAAAAACTCAATTTCACAATAAGCTTGGAATATTTCCACGGGAAACGTGTGCTAGTAGCAGTCGCGCCACGGCAATAACGTACGTATCTACTCGTAATTATTTCACGTCGAGACTCCAAAACCAGCTTGTGAAGGTTATCACCATCATATATCAAGTACGTTGGAGCCGTTCGAGTGCACATTGTGCTTCGATGTTTTGTTTGCATTTTCCCCTGAGAATGTCATGATGGCATTCCAAAATAGATAAATATTATCAGTTGACCGCGCTGACACGATCAGACGTTTTCCAGAGTCTGAATTGGACTGTGCGGGTGACTGGGGATGATGACCCAATCAAAAATTAGTGCAACAGGTCATGAAAAGCACTAAAAAAACGTAAAAACAACCTCATCGCCCGCGATCCCACAAATTCTCGAGAGATCTGCAACATGACCCCATTCACGTAGTAAGCTCAACGGATACTACACATAATGATTCACCTGATGAATTCGTGGAATATTTTGCAGATTTCTCGGGAATTTGTTGTGTCTCTGTTCGTTACGTCAGTTTTTTTTTCTAGATTCACCAATTCCGAGAGGAGTCATCTGGGATATATTTAGATGATGAGTGGAAACTGTCTTGTTTTGCTGGTGAGACATTCCCGTCTTAATTTGGGCTAAGTCTGAGAGACATTTACGATAAGAGTGTGTAAGAATTCGAGCACATAATTAAGTACATCGAAAGGTCTACGAATATGATCGCGTTGAGATTGCAACCCACGACCTTTGTGGCCAAACAAGCCGAACAATTTGACCATTGATGTTGATGTTAATTGCCTTGATGTGTCAACATCTCTGCATAGCTATGCCTTGTTGAAGTTTTAGCATGCACCTTCTATCTGAGCCGTCTATACTGACAAGCTCGGAACGCTGTGCGAGTTCTAGTAGTATCCACAAGTAGTTTTCACTGACGCGCCGAGGAGTGAACCTGTTTCTCTAGATGTAGAATCGTAGAGTGGCAACCGAAAACTCATTTCATTTGATCATTGGTACTTTAAAATTTGTTGATCCCTTCTTGAAGTGGACGGCGAAGGGATATTGCTGGGAATATCAAGCCCGTAACTGTGTATTATGTTCACTACAAGACTGAAGGAGCATCGTGAATACTAAACGCTAGAAATACGAAATAGAAAACTAGTGATAAGCACGTGAATTAGTTGAACAGTTCTTTTTGAACGACTCTTTCTGAACGATGTTTTTTGAATGACTCGTTTTGAACGATTCTTTATAAACATCTCTTTATGAACGATTCGTTTTGAACGACTTGTTTTAAACGACTCTTTATGAACGACTTGAACGACTCCTTCTGAACGCCGTTTAATGAACGATTCTTTTTGAAAAACTCTTTAGTTTTTTTAAGAACTCTTTTCGAACGTCTTCTTTTGAACTCTTTTTGTAAGACCCTTTCCGAACGACTCTTGCTGACCGATCTTTTTGAACGACGCTTTTTGAATGACTCTTTTTGAATGACTCTTTTTTAACGATTCTTTATGAACGTTTCTCTATGTACGACACTCTATGTGCGACCCATATTGAATGATCATTTTCGAATGACTTCTTTTGAAAGACTCTTTTTGAACGACGCTTTTTTAATGTCGGAGCTTTTGTGTCAGCACAGTTAAAAAAAAAGAGTCATTGTGCCCATCACTTTCGTATATTTCTATCTCATTCTTCTCCTCTTTGGGTGGACCTGGGGGCTGACTCGAAAGATAATTGAATGCCCTTACAGCATGCTAGTGCGCCTCATGGTGACATACGCTGCGCTTAGCCACCATGGCCTAAGGGTGCGGTTATGTTGGAGCTTCGACAAACGATAAGAGCTGCGCTGATAGCGAAGCTATGGAAATGGATTCGTTCTTCTACATAGAGCTGTTTATGTTGGAGCTGTGATAAACGTTTAGGGCGTCGCTGAGAGCAGTTCTTATCAAAGGTCGGAAAAAAAGAGAGCAAATGCGTTGTTCTAACATTTCTATTTCCATCGTTTCACTATCAGCGCGGCTCTTATCGTTTGTCGAGGCTCCAACATAACCGCACCCTTAAACACAACAGTCTTCAGCTATACTAAAGCTCAATAAACTTCAACGACTTGCTTACCTCAGCATTACTAGGGGCTATGCGTACTAACCCAACAAGAGGCGATCATTGGATTAAGTTCGCTACACATTTTTATCTAATTATCGGCAGCTACGAATGAGTATACTTATCTTGTGACGTACACATAAATCATGTCGGTTATATGAGCATTCTCCAACAAATTCCTGGTATGTAGATCTGCTTAAAATCAGATTACATGACCATGGAGGTTTGCATCGGCAAAAAGTGCTGACCCCTCATCTTGGACCGCACGGAATATCGCTGCCAGGATCCTAGGTGTATTGGGAGGTTTATGGATGGTTGTAAAACTGAACAGGGAGTTGGTGAGGGGGTCTGTGGACCAAACACCAGGATTTCGATAGCAATGGGTGCTTATTACAGGGTTTTTCAAGCCGAGATCCATGCCATTATGGTCTGTGCCAGGATGGTTCTAGACCATTGCTCCCATTGCT
The DNA here is from genome assembly GCA_964017055.1 of Chloromyia formosa. NCBI lineage: Eukaryota > Metazoa > Arthropoda > Insecta > Diptera > Stratiomyidae > Chloromyia > Chloromyia formosa. The sequence continues at coordinate 47,183,251 of OZ024818.1, read as the reverse complement.
ATCTATTCAGACAGCCAGGCGGCCATAAAGGCATAGTCTCTCTCCACGGCTAGTAAAAGAGTGTCATTAACTTCTGCAGATTCTGGCTTCAAAAAATCGAATCTTCTTGTGTTGAGTGCTAGGCCACCATGGCATCGATGGAAACTAGATTGAGAACGAACTTGCAAGGCATGGTTCTCCCACCCATTTTCTTGGACCGGAACCCTAATGCGACCTGAGTCTTATACCTTAGACAGACGACGCACTCGAATGATCATTCCCATTCGAATGATCATTCCCATTCGAATGATAATTCAATTTCATGTGTGTCTTGCGAATGATCATTCGAACATCGTCCGAATGATAATTCGCGAATTACAATTGGCATAGTAAACGTAATTCCTTCTTTGTGTATGCAGTGCCACCTATCCGACAAATTTTAATTGAATAGGGAAAATATTCATTCGTTGCTATGCAATAAAAACAATATTCAATCTCTTTTTTTTTAAAGAATTCTTGTTGAACGTGTTCTTTTGAACGACTCTCTATGAACGCTTCTTTTAGAACGACTCTTTTCGAATGAGGCCTTTTGAACGACTCTTTTGGTAAATTCCTATTTCACCGGTCAACGCATCGTGGGTCGCGCCTTGGCTAATAGTGGGTTTACCGCTGTGGGATATAGAGCGAGTTTTCTAGGGCGGTATATTGAGAGTTGCAACCAGGGCCGATCAAAGTTAAACTAGGGGCGCAGTCAGCCCACGCAAGGGGACTAAGAAATCCACTCAAATTAAAACCCACTATTGATCAAAGATGCGAACCTCTATGCTTCGCCCGCTCAAATAGGAATGTTCCACTCTTTTTGAATTGAGTCGTTTAACAATGGAACGGAGTCGGAGCTTTTGTGTCAGCACAGTTAAAAGACAAAGAGTCATTGTGCCCATCACTTGCACACATATCAATCTTATTCTTTGGACAAATAAGAAATACAAGGCAAAAGCGGCGATAATTATTCGCAACTTATTCCTCGAGTCTCTCTATTTCACGTAAACAAGACAAACGAAAAATCCACTAATAGTTAAGCAAAATCAGTCCAGTCAACTGGATTTGTTGCATCCAACACACGATGTAGCCTCGTGACAATGATTTAATCGATTCCGATTAAGAACTAGATTTTGCATAGTGCCATAATCAAAGTATTATGCAACAATCACGACAGCTGATTATCGCATTAGACGCTTGTCGTGATTCTGTTGCAATCATAATAAATTCTCCGAACAGATTGAGAAAATGCAATGTAGCTGGGCTTCATGAAATACTTTCTGGCGGGCAAATGACAAAGATTAACGACGAATAAAATTTTCTGCTTTACTGAGTCATCTCTTAAGTAGGATCGCTTTCTCTTCTAGACAAAGGGCTGCCAAAAAGCAAGCTAGAAATAGAAAAGAAAAACATCTTTGTTAAGGTTCGCTGGATGTTGTAGATTTTGATTATCTACGTGGAATTCGAATTTGGTAACTGCGTTTTTTGGCCTAGAGTTGAGGGGATCTTTAATAGAGCAAACAGCCCCTTTGTGCGCAAAGCGAAGTGAGCACTTCCATTCAAATTGTATTATTAAAAAAAAAAACAATTTATTTCAATAAAAAAAACTAGTTTTCATCATTTCCAACTTTTCTGATGCAAGATTTCCGTTCATTCCGTTCATAATCCGCAAGACGGGTCGCCCGACCTTCAGCGGACAGAGAGCAAAAACAAAGACCTGGAAACAGATTTTTAATAGTACCTAGACACCACAGTTTTCTCTAATTCAATTGACAGCTGTTTTAGCATGTATTCTAGTGTGTGGATTTTAGCCTGTTATCACACCTATGGCTAGGGTACACGTGTGGTTGGCTCTCTAAAGCATTATTGTGTGAACTTTAAATTGTGTTTCAATCTTCTATTCAAAAACACTTGCTGCACAATTCCATGCACTACAATTAAGTGGTGAAATTAGATTGCGAACAATTGGAGCAGATTAGAAAACAAAGGCAACAGCGGAGCACGGATACTGTTTACGTATTTTGTTTGCTATGAGTCTTTTATTTGTATGATGATTGCAGTGTGGTAAATATTTTCCTGGGACTAGCACAAGCTATAGCGAACTTTGGATTTGAGACTTGTCTCCATTTGGAGCCTATCCCTATAATTCTTTGCTATGGAGCGTCTTTTTCTGTTTCGTTGCCTTCACCCACAGCCGTTTTCAGTAGTGTTGATTTCCGCTAATGATAAAGTTAGCCCCTTTATCATCAGCGGAAATCAAGAACGGCTGTGTAGGCAACGGAACTGAAAATGACGCTCCATAGCCAAGAATCATGGGGATAGGATCCAAATGGAGACAATCCTCAAATCCAAAGGAAAGGAAAATAAGGAAAACCATATTGGATAATGTCCATGCGGAGGTTACGCACGAGTTACAAGGTCTCTGCGGCAGAAGTGCGGGTCTTCGCAAACTCAGCACGCGGAGAAACTGCGTAGCCCCTCATCAACCTGGTCTCACAACTTGTACCTTGCCTCAGAGTCAAAAACCGTTTCTGCGACACAAGTACAGGTCGTCGCGCAGACTCAGGGCGTGTCGAGAAACAGCGTCACACCATACGATTGCACTTTCGCCGATGCATTTATTTCTGTATTTCGACAGAAACTTATTTTGCGTCCCACAAGAGATGGGAGCGAGTCAAATGCTCGTGAGTTCATGTTAGCCACGGAAGAACAGAAAGGTATCTTTTTGTTGTTGGTGCTTTTCAATGCAATTTTTCAATGTTCCGTGTTTTGCATTCACATGTAAACGAAGCATTAGAAATAAATCGAGAATTTACGGAGAAATGATTGCACCCCCAAATTACAGAGTGGTTTTACAGAGATAAACTACACAAAAAAAACAGTAACAAAAACGACAAACAAATCTGAAAGTTCATCGAAAACATTGCGCTTTCTCACTATACATTCACCGCTGTCTTTTACCCTTATTGAACACACTTTCCTTCTTGCATTGAAGGGTTTTGGCAGCTCCTGGCTGTTGTAAAACGGGTCACTCCGGTGCGTAGAACCGGCTGCTGCAGGAATGTTGACATCGAAATTTACAATATTTACATCCCACCGGTATCCAGTTGTCCCTCAGGATACCATGCAAATATCAACCATATCCTTCCCGGTTAACATCGCCCCCTGCTCGGGGACTTTAATGCTCACCATGAACTCTGGCACTCCAAACTTAAAAACGACGCCAGAGGAATCTCAATAGCCGAACAGCTTGATGCATCCGATTTCTTTACCCTGAATGACGACATCCCCACTCGCATCACCGGTACATGTTCCAGTTCTCCAGACATCACGATTGCTAGTGCTAGCCTCATAAACGAAACACACTGGGAGCCGGTCCTAACACTATCGTCAGACCACTTATCAATCGTGATAAGGCTTGACAAGCCGACAAACATCATATCTGCCGAACACTGCGCGTTTGTCAACCACAATAAGGCTGATTGGAACGGTTTCACCTCCTATCATCAATTCAATTCGGCCCAACTTGCCAACCACTGCCGCCAGATTGTCCGACGAGAGAGACAGCATCAGAAGCGTAAATCCGGAAGACCCCAGAATTCACGAGATGAACTGCGAGATCCAAAGGCAAGTAGCCGAACACAGGAGGTCATAAGGAGCACCCATCTGAATAACTGCAATCGAACCACAGGGTTAAGCAAGTTATGTTCGACAGTCCGTGCCCTTTCCAACCCACCAAAACAGAAAGGGAACGTCGCCATTCAGTTCGGTGAAAATTCAACAAGTGACCCTACCCACTGCCACTGCGCAAGTCGTTACAATAAACAATTTATTGAACACCCCGCACCAGACAGACTTAAGCGCAAAATTCGTAGGAAGATTCGCAACCGAACCACAGACAGCAAACCTGTTTTCACCACGGACGAAGTAGTTGCAGCTATAAGGAAGGCGAACAACTCGAAAGCATTGGGACCAGATGGCATTTTAATGACTATGCTCAAACACTTCGATCTGCCATCCATCAACTATCTCACGGCTACTTATAATCTATCCATCTCCTCGCTGATCGTTCCGGAAATCTGGAAAAAAGGGAGTCATCCCAATATTGAAACCTGAGAAGAAAGCGACACTCGGCGAATCCTATCGTCCACTGTCACCAGTTGCCACAACGCTTGAAGCACTTATCCACCCTGTTCTTGCGGCCCACATCCAGCTTACGGATCACCAGCACGGCTTCCGAAGCATGCACAGGTACGACCATGGCCTTGGATGCCATTACATCCCGCATCCATAATGGTCTCAACCAGGCTCGTCCATGCCAAAGAACAATACTGGTGGCACTTGACCTGTCGAAGCCCTTCGACACTGTCAGTCATTCAGCGCTTTTGTCTGATATTAACTGTTCACCGCTTCCGACGCAAGTAGTGAAATGGATTGTCAATTATCTCGCGGGCAGGCAATCCTATACAGAATTCAGGAGCCGCAAATCAAAGCTTAGGAAGATTAAACCTGGTGTACCTCAAGGAGGAGTTCTATCTCCTACGTTGTTTAATCTATACCTATCAGGACTCCCAACACCACCTGAAGGGATCGACATCATCTCCTACGCTGACGACTGCTCCATTCTGGCAACAGGGAACAACATAGCGGATATGAGCGAAAATATCAACGGTTATCTTGAAGAACTTAACTCGTTCTTCATAAGCAAGAACCTTACCGTCTCAGCGTCTAAATCCTCGGCGCAGCTTCAAATCTCCATCGGGAATAATCCTATTCCTACTATAAACCATCCTAAAATCCTAGGAATCACGCTGGACAGCATGGCCACATCATCACCCCACGCCTCAACCGTGTGCGACAGGATGCGTAGTGGGAATAAAATCCTCAAAGCCCTGGCCGGTAGTACCTGCGGTAAGGATAAGGAAACTTTACTGGTCACGTATAAAGCAGTCGGAAGATCAGTGGCCAACTATGCGGCTCCTGTGTGTTCGCAGAATCTCTGTGACACACAGTGAAAAAAGATTCGAGTGCTAAAATGCCGCTCTCCGTACTGTCACTGGCTGTCTCCTGATGTCACCCCAGGACCATCTACATCAGGAAACCAGCATGATGCCTTTAAGGGACCACAGCCAGCTTCTTACCAAGCAATACCTGGTGGGTTGCTGACGAAGTGATCACCCCAACTCCAACCTCATGGACAAGCGCCGCCGCCCAGACACATCAGGCGCGACTTGAGGGACCTAGAAAGGGATGTCCACAAGTACAAAAGGGTACCCTTTGATAGTGGCGCACACAGGTTGGCCATCGCAGCGATACATCGGGAGGAGGTTCATCAGTCAATCGCAGGTTTAGGTTCGAATCCAGTTCTCTCGTCCATACCACTAATGATATCTCCGGAAGAGGAAAGACTTCTGAGAGCCCAACTTCGGTCAGGCTAGTGTTCACGACTGAACTCCTACCTATCCCGCATCGAGCAGGACGTCTCAAACATCTGTCCTGCATGTAGTGGAGCCCCTCACGACGGAAACCACATCTTTCACTGCCCAGCTGCACCTGACTCCTAGATCGCTGTGAGAGAACCCAATAAAGGCAGCTAACTTTCTATCCCTCAACACCGGGGATGAAAACGAATCCGTAGGCATGTAACCAACAAACACACAGAATTTCAACAGTTGCTACAATAACAACAACAACCCTTATTGAAATTCATCCAAAACCCCTTTACGAAGAACTTGTGCATACATATACTAGTAATCGAAGAACGTCGGGACAGCTCTTTGCACATATTCACAACTACAGGTGATTTCTTCGCCACTCTTATCGCCAGTCATGAACAATATTGTCCCGTAGATTGTGCGATCAAAAAAAAATTTACTTTGGAATTATGAAATTAAATACATGACAACGCGATTAATAATAATCAGAAAATGGACGCAACGACGCTGCAGTTGTATGCCGCATGTGAAATTGTGTAGATTTGTGATGGAAAATTTACTGAAGAGTGCTTTAGGGGGATACCCACTTTGTTGTTATTCATCAGAGTTTTACTACTCGGTAGAATTTGCGACTCATTTTTTTTAACAGACTACATAAAAACTTTGTATTAGTCATGGTATGATCTGCTAATTTAGCGGATCGGATCGGACCTGATCCGATACGGCACATGGGTCCGAAAACCTAGGTCGGCAAACCTACCCCATGTTTATGGAATGGATTAATCCGATTCACATTTGCATTTGCAATACGGCCAAACTTTACTTAAGAAAAGCCTTTTGTATTGTTTACGCTCGTTTGGGTTTCTTTCAGGATAAAATGAAGTTTATGTATAATCAAGATTGAAGTTAAAAACACATTACACATTACGCATGCAGTTGCAGAGTGCCCTCTGACGTTTTTTGGAGTAAAAATTTTCTTCATGGTCGTAAGAAGAAATCTGGATCCCGTATTTGTTAAAATTTGGACTTTATCGACAACCGAGAAAAATCCCTATTTCCAGCAAGATCGACTCTGTTTACGAAAAGAAAGTGTTGCCGTTCCGGATCCGCCATTTTTTTTAAATTTTGACTTCAGATTCACAATTAGCGACTCAAAAAGAAAACCCCTACTAGTTTCTTTTCTAGCAAGATTGGCCGTGTTTATAAGAAAGAAGTGTTTTTTTTTTTTCCTCCTTCCTCCACTCTCTCCTTCACTCTATAGGCATATGCACCATCCTGGTGCATTCGTCGGCGTCAGGCCTTGTACTGTCATGAATAGCGTATGGTATTTTATCTTCAGAGAAAATTGAAAAAAAGTTCCTAAAAAAAAATTATAAAACTCTGAGATTTCGCGAAGTTCCATACCACATCTTAATTTCTTATTTATTTATGTGTACATATAGTATGTATTTAGATGGCGCCGTGTTCCTTTTGCTGTGGGTCCGCGGTACCTCCCAGACAACTATTCGTTGGTATAAGGGATGGTACTTACTGTATACATGAGCTGTTCATTGATCATTTATTCAGGATAGTCACTTTGCTCTGTTCATAACTATGTATTATCGCTGGGAATCATCATTAGTAAGTATGTATTTTTTTAGCTTTGTTTTGAAGGCCATAAAGCTTTTAGATTCCTTAATGGCAGATGGTATTTTATTGTAAAATAATGCAGATTGTATTGTCGGGTCGGTCCTCATGCGCTCAGTCCTTGGAATAGGTATGGTTAGGTTCTGCGCAGTTCGTACTGGATAGGTGTGGGTTTCGTTCACTTTCGGAAGCTTAATATTACACTTTGTCTCTCCATGGCAAGTCTTATACATCATTTTTCCTCTTTCCATCAGAATCATTTGGTCCAATGTAGGTGTGGATGCTATTTTAAAAACTGTTTCAGTAGGTGTCAGTATAGGAAGATTAAGAATTAGTTTTAGTGCTCTGCAAATTATTCGGTTGATTCTTGTTTTGTTTAGTTTTGAAGTTTGACTCCAAACGAGAACACCATAATTTATTCTGGATAAAATATAGGCATTAAGCAGCAACTTCTTTATTTTAGTGGGAAGATAATACGTTCGTTTTATTAGCGCAACTATTGGTGCGATTCGTTTTGCCAATGAGTCCACATGGTAGTTCCAGTTCAACTTGTCGTCAAATGTCAAACCTAGATAGTCATACGAACTTACTCGATCTATTTGCTTGTTATTAATATAAAGATTAACATTCACTGATTTTTTATTTGTCTGTTGGAATATTATATATTTAGTTTTAGATGTGTTTATTATAAGGCGGTTTTCTATTAGGAATTTGTAGTACTTGTTAAGGTCCGAGTTAATTATATTTTGTAAGGCGATTTCGCTATGGCTTGAATATAGTAATAATGTGTCATCAGCAAACAGGATAGATTTTGCAACAAGTCCACAATCCTTAAGTCCATTCACATACAGTAGAAAGAGTTTTGGGCCCAATATGGAGCCCTGAGGGACACCTACATTCACTATCATAGAGCTGCTAATGTTTTTATAATTTTTCGTTCTGATTTCACGGTTGCATAAGTAACTTCTAACTAAATCGTTAGCTTTCCCTTTGATGCCGTAGGAATCTATCTTCTCCAAAAGAATGGTGTGGTCCATCGTGTCGAATGCTTTACGCAAGTCGACAAATATTGCTGCGACATATTTTCCCTTGTCCATTTCATAATTAATAAAGTTCATAGCTTCAATTGTTGCATTTGTGGTACTACTCTGGTTTTGAAAACCAAACTGGTTTATATCAAGTATTTTATTTGCGTTAATATGTTTTGTGAGGCGAGATTCCATAACCTTTCCAAAAATTTTTGACATAGAGTTTAGTAGGGAAATAGGCCGATAGTTATTAAATTCTTTAGAATCACCTCCTTTGTATATTGGTATTATGTTCGATGTTTTCAGAAAATCTGGAAAGTGACCGTCGCGTAAGCCCTTGTTAATAAGAACTACTAATGTCCGGGCAATTTGTTTGCTGGTGGCTTTCAGATCGTCAACAGTTATACCATCTGGTCCAGGCGCCGTGTGTGATTTTAATCCGCTTATAATTTCATTTATTTCATGCTCGTCTGTTGGCTTAAAGTGAGTCATCAGTGAGTCTAGTGGTATTGGGTGACATCTGGATGACATCGCACTTGGTAAGTTGTTTAGAAGCATGCTTCCAATGGATGCAAAATATGAGTTGAAAGCGTCTGCAATCTGCTGTGGATCAGAGTTAAGTCCGGTAGGTGTATTCAAACTTGCAATGCCTGCTGACCTAGGCGTTGCATGCCTGTTTGTAGCTTCATCTAATGTCCTCCACAGCTTTTTACTATTGCCCTCCGCTTGCTGTATTTTGTTGGCAAAGTAGATTGATTTGGCTTCTCTGGTGACTTTATTACAATAATTTCTTAATGTCAAGTATTTCTGTCTGTTTGTTACGTTATTCGGGTCTCGCATATACGTTTTATAAGCTTTACGTTTATTTTTTGATGCTAAAATTACAGTGTGGGTAATCCAGGTACTTTGCCTAACTCGAACAGTTTTTTCTGTTGTAGCTTTTGTTTTTGCTTCGATGATCGCGATTGACAGATCATTAAAATCAGCTATAATTCGTGTGCTCAGGATATCGGATATATGTTGTTTAAAGTTCGTAGCGTTCGTCGTTTTGATTTTCATGGTTATTGGCTTGGTTTTAGCGTTAGAACATTCATGAATTATTACCTTTATTACCTTATGATCAAGTTCTGACCAGTCGCTGTATTTATAAGTTGCTCTTCCTTGAAGTTTGATGCTATTTATCACTACGTGGTCCAGGAGTGAGCTCCTTGTTTCGCATATTCTAGTTGGGTTTCCGATGTTGATTACAGCTGCATTATTTAGTTCGAGCAATTCTTTGTATTGTGTAGGTAATGGTTCAGATACCATTAAATCAATATTTGTATCAGCTATGGTTATCAGATTACTATACATTCCATAGATATTTTCAACATGGTCAATTAAATCAGAAGCGGAATCTGAAGGTGATCTATAATAGGTTCCTATTTGGAATGATTCATTTGGTAGTAATAGTTCAATCACTATTGTGCAGAACTTAGGGTCAACTGACAGGATGTTATAGGTGAGATGATGTTTGATAAAAATTGCGGTACCTCCTCCTCTTCCATTTTTTCGACAACTGTGAATTCCATTGTATCCACTGATATTGAAAAACTGGATTTCTGCATCATTCAACCAAGTTTCTCCAAATATCATGATGTCAACTTCGTCGTGTTGTTTAATGTATGTTTCGATGGTCATAAGTTTGTTACGGATGCTTCTCACGTTTGCGTAGAAAATTTTGAGCTCTTTATTGGTAATTGTCATATTTATTCGATGTTGTAATTTGTACTTCTAATTGCGAGATTTACTCTTTTTATATATTCAGGACATTGTTTGGAGTCAGCTCTGTGAGAAGCAGCATCACCTGTTATTTGTCTTTTAAGACAGTTGGAACACTTTTCGCAGGATACTTGGCAATCTACGGTTGCATGCTTTCCTGCACATTTAACGCATACACAATAAGTATTCGAACACTTCGATGTTTTGTGTCCATATTGTTGACATTAGATAGATAGATAGATATACAAATACGAGCTACTTTCCCAGCAGGAAGGCACTGCGACCATAAAGATCTATTGTGCCGTAGCTCATTAATCCAAAAGACCGTCCACCCTTCTAATAAAGGGCAGTAAGTCTTTAGCAGGAATCAACCTGAATTCTGCAGTGCTGATAGTAGCCTGCCCGAGGAGTGACATCCTAAAACGCGCGATGGCGGGACATTCGCACAAGATGTGCTTGGTCGTTTCCACGTCTTCCAGACAAAGACGGCATTCAGTCTCGCTTGACAGACCCATCTTGTTCAGGTGATATCTGACCAGGTGATGGCCAGATAGGTACCCCACTAGGAGTCTTAGGTGGGTTCTACTCATTTGAGTAGTACCCTTGTGACTGAAGGGCATTATCAGCTCCTTTGATTGACGAAGCCCTGGAAGGTTATTCCAGTACTGTTGACGCAATCGTGCAAACCAATCTTTGATCCGCAGTTTGGCCGAGGCCAGTCCAAAGCCACAGTAAGGCTCAGGTCCATGAAAACGACTGGATGATCCTTGTCTAGCAAGTTCATCCGCAGCCTCGTTCCCCTCAATGCCCTGGTGGCCTGGCACCCAACACAAGAAGACTCGGTTTTTGGTTGCCAACAGTTGAAGGAGATTGTAACACTCCTTCACCAGTTTTGAAGAGACCTTAAATGAGGAGAGCGCTTTTATAGCTGCTTGGCTGTCTGAGTAGATAGCAATGTGAGCGCCGCGAAGTCCAGTTTCCAAGATTACCCTGGCGCAGACCTCAATGGCGTGGATCTCAGCTTGAAAAACGCTGGGCGAGACTCCCATTGCGATCGAAATCCTGGTGTTGGGTCCAAAGACACCTGCACCAACACCCTGTTCGGTTTTAGACCCATCGGTGAACCACTTGATACATCTAGGGTCTGGACAGGGTGTGCCATTTACCCATTCAGAGCGGTTAGGGATGAGGGCTGAATATTTTCTGCCGAAGCAAACCTCCGTGATCATGTAATCTGATCTCAAGCAGATCTGCACATCAGGAATTTGATTCAGAATGCTCATGTGACCGCTTTCTTCACTACGCACGTCGGAAGTTAAACGAAGTCTGAGAGCATTTAGAGCTGCTGATTCTTGAATGAATATATGCAACGGAGTAAGTCCAATAATCGCCTCCAGGGCTGGCGTAGGACAAGTGCGCATAGCTCCAGTGATGCCAAGGCAGGCAAGACGTTGAAGCTTATTGCACTTCAGTAAGACAGAAGATTGCTGAGTTTTCGGCCACCACACAAGCGCTGCGTAGGTCACCATAGGCCGCACCAGTATGGTGTATAACCACTCAATTATCTTTGGGGTGAGCCCCCATGTCCGTCCAAAGAAACTTCTGCAAGCCCACATTGTACGTGTGGCTTTGCCAAGTACATTATCTATGTGAGTATTCCACGTGAGTTTCGAGTCTAGAGTTACTCCGAGACATTTAACTTCAGTGGAATAATCTAAGGTCGTGCCGCCTAACGAAATTGGATCCAATGTTATGTTCCGTTTTCGTGTGAACGGCACGACGACAGTTTTCTGTGGGTTTACATGTAAGCCCACAGCCACACACCAGTGTAGAACTATGTCAAGGGCCAACCTCATCACCTCAGTGATGGTGGATTCGAATTTGCCCCTGACTATGATAATTAAATCATCCGCGTATCCGATAGTAAGATAACCGCGTTCATTGAGCACGGAAATCAGCTCGTCCACGACAAGGGACCACAAAAGGGGTGACAGAACGCCACCTTGTGGACAACCCTTTACGGCATTCACGCAAATGGATGTACTGCCTAGAGTTGAGTGAATATCCCGTCCCCGGAGCATGGCATCTATCCATGCAATGGTAGCGGGCGGGATGTCCCTGAGTTCCAGTGCTCTAGAAATGCACTCGTAGCCGGTATTATCGAAAGCCCCCTCAATGTCAAGAAACGCGCACAGCGCTATTTCCTTTTCACTGAGGGACTTTTCGATTGTACTGACAAGGCTATGCAAGGCGGTTACTGTTGACTTACCCTTCGTGTACGCGAATTGCATACGATGTAGGGGGCTCGACAGTTCCATCTTGTGCCTGATATGCAAATCAAGCAACTTTTCCATGGTTTTAAGGAAGAAGGAAGTAAGGCTAATCGGTCTATAGGATTTGGGCATATGTTCCGGCTTATTGCCCGCTTTGGGTATGAAGACCACATTAACTTTCCTCCAAGGTTGTGGTATGTACCCTAGGGTGTAACTTGCCCTAAAAAGTTCGATTAGCGGAGTTATTATGATCTCCAAGCTGTTTTGTAACAGAGCGGGGAAGATGCCGTCTACTCCGGGAGCTTTAAATGGCTCAAAGGATTCTATCGCCCATTTTACTTTGTCCATGTCAAAGATGACCCCCGATAAACTGCGAGCCCGGCTTACGGGAACCCGTTGGGTCCTCACAGTTGGGCAGGGGTCACCATCAGACAGTACGGACCCTGGGAAATGGGTCTGAAGAAGCAACTTTAATGTTTCTTCTGGACCTTCAGTATACGAACCGTCTGGTCTCAATAGAAGGCCGACCCCGTTTGCTGAGCCTTTGGAAAGGGCTTTGTGAAGGCGCGCCGCTTCCGGTAGCGACTGAATGCTCTCACAATGTCTTTTCCAGCATTCTCGTTTGGAATGCCTAATGAGTTTGTTGTACTCGGTGAGAGCAGTTCTGTACTCATCCCACCTATTGAAGCGCTTGGCTTTGTTGAACATCCTCCTAACTATATATTGTTGACATTTGTAGCATCTTGTGATGTTTTGGTCTTCTTTAACCCAATAGCTACCGAAGTCAATATTTATGAATTTATTCACGAGTCTTTTGTACATTGACCCATTTACCTCCATGAAAATGATCCACTTATCATACTTTAGTCGTTTCGAGTAAACTACTTGAAGCCGATCATTTTCATTTATACTATGATTGAGGTTTTTGATCTCATCCATCAGCTCTTCTGTTGTGTAAGACCGTTCTAAGCCTGTTATCATTAGCCTCGGAGCTCGATCTTTTGTAACATCGACACTATATACATTTCCTATTTGTTGTTTTAATTTTGACATTATTACGTCCGCATTATCATTTGTGCTGGGTTTGAGTAGTACACCTCCATTTTTGATCGGTTTCGTGATGTTAATAGGTATTTTTAGTGCTGCTGGTTTTATGATGTTTTTAACGGCTTTAAGTGTTTCCTCCGAAGGTTGTGCTTTCTTTGGCTTTATAACAACACCCTTGCTGCTTTCGGGTAGTTTCTTGGCCTTTTCCATATTCTTTTTGGTTGCTTCGGCATACGACGGGATTTTAGGAGCAATGGCACTAATGTTCGCCATTTTTTCCAGTTTTGCGCTGATTTCGCGTAATATGATGTTATTTGCTTTTATGTCCGCTATAATTTTTTCATTTTTTGATTTCCCAAAACTCGTGTTACAAGCTCTGCAAAACCATTTGGCTTTCTCTCCTAATTTCAGGAAGTGATCAAAATCTTCCTCGGTTAATTTCGCGCAGCTTAGGTGGTGCCACTTGTTGCAACCTCCCTCGCATATCATGCCAAGATCATTATCCTTCACTTCAACTTTGCATTTGGCACACTTTTTTTCCTCCATTTTATCAATTATATTAAATTTAACAAAGAAAAAATTCCGAATAAAAATTTAATAAATTTGAATTTAGTAATAAGAATTTCTAAAATGAAAAGCAAAAATCCCAGAAAACAATCAATCGTGAACTGATGTTCTATTGTGAATTATTGCTAATGTCATTCATTCATACACACAAAAGCACACTCCCAATCACACTCAAATCTATCACACAGATGTTTGTAAAGCATACACACACACACTGTATTGGGGATCCCGCTTTAAAACAACGAGAGATTTTTTAAAGAGATTTTACTTATCTTTTTGAAATCCCCGTTGAATTTATAAAGACTCGCTCTCTGAAGAGTTGTCTCACAAGTTTTTCAAGTCTTCAGCTTTAGCTGAGTTGATTATAACACTGAGATTACAGATTTTCCGCAGAGCAGTGTTACCATTCTGGATCCCCCATTTCGTTTCTTTTTTGCAATTTTGAATCAGATTCGTGATCAGCGACTCCAAAAAACCTCTAACGGTTTTTTTTCAGCTGGGTTTTTACCGTTCCAGCTCCCATCTTGTTTTTGATTTTTGCCAATTTTGACTTCAGATTCGCAATCGGCAACCTAAACGACTCCCTATCGGTTTTTTCCAGCAAGATTGGCCATGTTTATAAGAAAAGTGTTGCCATTCTGGATCCCTCAATTTTTTTTTGCAATTTTGACGTCAGAGTCGTGATCAGCGATCCCAAAAACCCCTAAAATTTTTCCATTTACTAGACCGTGATGGTGTACACGTTCAAACGAGTTATTTGCCCCAAATGGATACTCATTTAACAGCTGAGTGGGCTCATAGTCCCGACACGTAAATCCCCTTTATCAAACAGACTACTGCTTTCAGTAGGATTCGATCCAAGGGCTCCAGTGAACACAAGGCGAACGACTACTACATTCTCACTAATGGTGGCAATACACGGTCTCGCGCAACCACGACCGAACTTTAGAAAAACTATAAAAAGTCGCTGCAACATGTGTGCAATCAAAACAAACAACCTAAAATACGGAGGGCCCTTAAAATCAGCTAATCAGGAAGATGGACGCCATATTGTCAGAAAAGGATGACACGTAAATTATATATGTATGTATACATCATATACGCAGCTAGTGCTACAGATATGTCAATTGTGTACACAGCTAGAGTTACAGCTCACATACAGATTGCGAAAATGGGGTCGAATTGTTGAGTCACATGTTCAAATGGGGCGAATTGCCGATAAACAACATGTTGGCGTTCAACTAATTCAACTTCAACCCGACGAGATCCCATACGAGACCTGGATCGGTCGTTTTGTATGCATCTGAGACCGGGTGAAAGGAGCACGCCTAGTATCAACGCCAAATAAAAGCCTCCAGAGCCATGATATTTAATTAGTTAACAGCTGCATCAACCAATAATTCCCCCAACAACAGGTGTTAATCGTGTCACAATAAATCAAAAGTCGTTCCCACTACAATCCCCAAATCGTAAACTTTGATAACGCTTCATTTCACATGACTCCACTTACTCCTCCTCTTTTCTTCTCCTCCCAATATGTACAGAACAGACAACTGGGAAACCAATTTGTGAAAAAAAAAATGTATTTCATTGTAAAACGGCCCAATTTCGTGAGGTTCTATTCTAATCATTTTGCGATAAACTTGAGTAAATGTGCAATTCAGAAAGTGCCAGCCGCAATGACTACATGTCGACATTCAGGTCGATCAGTAAGCAACAGCGGTTGGCTTTTCTATTCTCTCATTGTGACAGTGAATTTCGGGCAAGAAAAGATACCAACGCACGATAGTGTCTTATCACTTGTTGTGAAAGTGGGAATTTAATTGCGGCTTTGGTCTATCTACCGCTGCTGGTGGTCTGGAATCAATAAAAATTTTATTGTTTTAAAATAGCACATATGTACCTACGTCAGCAATACATATTCTGGCGTACCGTATACGGGAGAGATATGCAGTTAGATAGAGCGTGTGTGTTGTCTCGTTATGGTATAACTAACAGTGGCGTCCAGACATGCATTGGCGTCCAGACATGCATCGGCTTCCAGACATGCATCGGCTTCCAGACATGCATCGGCGTCTAGACATGCATCGGCGGCCAGACATGCATAACCGTTCGGACATGCATCGGCGTCCAGACATGCATCGGTGTCCAGACATGCATCGGCGTCCAGACATGCATCGGCGCCCAGACATGCATCGGCGTCCAGACATGCATCGGCGTCCAGACATGCATCGGCGTCCAGACATGCATCGGCGTCCAGACATGCATCGGCGTCCAGACATGCATCGGCGGCCAGACATGCATAACCGTTCGGACATGCATCGGCGTCCAGACATGCATCGGCGCCCAGACATGCATCGGCGTCCAGATATGCATCGGCGGCCAGGCATGCATAGCCGTTCGGACATGCATCGGCGTCCAGACATGCATCGGTGTCCAGACATACATCGGCGTCCAGACATGCATCGGCGTCCAGACATGCATCGGCGTCCAGACATGCATCGGCGTCCAGACATGCATCGGCGTCCAGATATGCATCGGCGTCCAGATATGCATCGGCGTCTAGACATGCATCGGCGTCCATACATGCACAGGCATCCATACATGCACAGGCATCCAGACATACTATACATAGGCGTCCAGACATGCATTGGGTTCGGAGATATGCGTAGGCGTCCATACCTGCACAAACGAACGGAGAAGAAACAAAATTCGATTCTTTCTAGGGTAAACCAAAGAGGTAAACCAGACGTATGTTGGTTCATTGATGCTCACATTTCATTTGCGATTTTAATTGTGAACCATTTTTATCATTTGCTGTTAGTTGTAGCAGGTATTGATGTCGAGTCCTTTGTTAACCTTTGTCAAATGAAAATTGAACCATTTACATTCTCGCGAAGTAGCACGAGGAAGGGCGAGCAACGAGCATATAAACATGCTGCTCGTCCTGTGCTCGTTGTTTCTTGCTTCGCCTCGTCCGACTTCGCTCCGGAGGTGAGCTAATTACAATATTATAATTATTTCTTATTTTAAATTTTTTGAGTTTCCGGGCCCCCTAAAAAAAACACGGGCCCGGTGTGATTCGCTCCTTCCGTACCCCCCTCTCTGATGCCACTGGCTAGCTACGTGTAAACCAAGCATGTCTGGACGCCTGTGGAGTCATATAACAAACACATACACTCCGATATACCTGTACAGTAGACCGATCTACCGGAACGTCTGTGGCCGGCCTAATCCACTACATCGTTAGCTAGATCGTGACAGAGATACACAATGAACTTAGCGCACGTTTAAATAAAAAAAATGTCAAAGATATGTCGAATTGCAAAAAGTAAAGTTTATATATAAAAATAGACGCACCACCGAATCGCGCTAGCGCTACAAAATATATACATATCGCCGGTTTCGCCCATCAAGCTCAGTGATGCGGGACGCCTATTTCTTATTCGAGTCGATTCTAGTTCGTACTCACAAATTGAATTCGTTCCTTGTTGACTGTGGTTCGTCAATTTGATGCGACGAGAAAAATAATTAAAGCAGTCGCTTCAGATTATTTGCATATCAGCTGCTTAGCAACAATACAGTTTCGATTCGAATCGAAACCGGTTCTTGCGATGCGATTACGCAAGCAGTTTGGTCGCCATTCCAAAGATTTATTATATTCTCGGGATAATGAGGAGCGAGTGATGAACTAATCTAATGGAGCGAAGACATCCAAGACGCAATTCACTATCAGTTCACCTTGCAAATATACTTTGGAAAACAGTAAAAAGAAAAGTAGCACAAAACCAGATCTCATTAGTATGGATCAAGTTGTAATGAAAATGAAGGAATAAATAATTCGAGATGACATAATAGAAAAGATACTAAAAATTCTATAATAAGGTGGACGACGAGAGTATTATGAGAAAAGAGGGAATGACTCTCTATTTTGAATAATTTCATTATGCAATAAAGGCACTTTGTCCCTAAAATTATCGTACAAGAGGAGAATATGGCTGTCGAATCGTAAACGCACCTCGTGTACACACAACACAACGGCGTGTGCATTATTTCTGCGTCAGTAAATTTTACTTCGATACCCGTTCCTGACGTTTCGTCCGCGTAAACCCGACTTGTAAACACTAGTCCCGTTTACGCGACTCGGGGAAAAACCACGCGATCGCGTATACGCGTCACGTGTATCAGAAAAGCTTTAATCTGGGGTAGAGAGGATTGGAAAGAGAAGTACTCAAAATTACGCTCCGACACCATAAAATGGTTTACGGATGACTCTAAGATAGAGGAGGGCACTGGGGCGGAGCCCCGACCAACAACACTTCACCCCAGACTCCTCCATTTCCTACAGTTTTTCAAGCAGAAATACACGCCATATAAACCAGTGCTCTGTTTTGCAGGACTGCTGGGTATTGTAATACGTCGATAGCCATCTTCTCTGATAGTCAGAGGCAGCCACCAAGGCGTTCACTAATTGTGCTGTCACATCAAAACTAGTATGGAGCTGCCAGCAAGCACTCCAAGAACTGGGGCGACCAGTAGCGCAGTGTGTTGAGGCATCAGTCTCATGTTTGACTACCGGCGTTTCGGGTTCGAATCCCGTCCACGTCAACATTCGTGACCATGGATGTGCAGGAGATGCATGCTGGCAACTGCATTCTTCGAAACCAGTGTATGCCAACGAAACGTCAACTGGGCTACATGGAACAGTTGACGCGCTATGCCCCACAAGGGGTTAGGGCAATTGAGTAGTAAACACAGGGGTCCCGAGGCATGTCGGCGCTGCTGATAATGAACGCGCGGATGAGCAAGCTAGGTTGGCATCGTCCACACCTCTTCATGGACCAGAGTCGTTCTCTGGGATTCCCCTGTGCAGCGTAAAAAGATGTAGAGTATGGGAGACTCATCTGGGTCTGAGACAAGACAAGCTGTTTATTGCTGGATACTCACAGAAACGAGCTTCAACACAACTCAGTATGAGTCGACTTAAGGTCTGAAACATTTGCGAATTTTTTTTCAGGTCACTCATACTTGAGACATCATTTAGCAACGTTGGGTTTGACCCCGGATTCAACCTGTCGTAACCAGGGATTCGGAGCGATGCAATTTTTCCGCTCCCGCTCCACAATACAGGGAACCGCTCCGCTCCGGGTAAATAGTTTCGCTCCGCTCCGGACAAATGAAAATTTCGAGTGTAGCACTTGTTCGCATATACCATACAATAAGGTATCTATAGTGTTAGAACTACAGTAGGGTGCGTTCCATTCATATAAAAAAAAATCAGTATTATCCCAGCAAACCAAAAAACGAATGTTGGCCAGAAACGAATGTTCCGCGAAAGTGGTTCCCTCTAGACATATCAGCTGCGTTTTTTTTTCGTACAGAGCAGAGTAGAGCAGGTTAAGCGGAAAAAAAAACGATCGAGAGCAAGTTTGGGTAGCGGAGACAAAAACGAGGCATGTCTGCTTGGAAGCGTGTCTTGGTTTAGTTAAAATTCAAATGTTAACTAAAATTTCAAGAGGAAACTTAAATCCTTGGTGCAGATACAACCGGACAAATTTCCTTTAGGCATCAAAATTATTTTATATGTTTACTATTCCAAATAATTACACAAAACGAACATTTTATTGACTTAAAATGAACTATAAGTGCTTCCCGAACTAACTCGTCGAAAACTTTCACCTCCTGCGCCGTCTACATTTCAAATGTGGAACTATTTAACAGAGTGGAAGTCCTGGACTAACTTTCTATCGAGAGCAGCTCTTTGAAGAGAGAGTATATGAGGAAGTGAAAAAGAGCGAGAGAAACGAAGCAATTCGGCACAAGTGAGGAAGTAGGAAGGGGGATGAAAATTTGACATCTCTTTTGCTCTATATGGACCGGGCGGGTGTTCCGCGGCAGAGAGACAGACTGGAATGTTATTGTTCCAACTGGAAAAGTAGGAGAGGGGATGACATCTTGAGTGCTTCCTGTGCTTTTATATATAATGCGCGGGTGTTGCGCAGTGGAGGGCGTGTGTCTCTCTCTTTACTTTTTACGACTGGAATTGCTTCAAATAGTTTAGTGTTGAGTATATGCGGATTGCTCCTCCATAGGTATTCTCTATGGAGCAGCTCAGATCAAATTGTTAGTGTAATTGTGTGGTCTTAACCTAATTGCATGTGTTTATCCCAAATAAACACCCTAGAGCTAGAACTATAGTGCTTTCAAGAATAGAAGATCTCTCTAATGATTTCCCCCATAAACCAAGTGGTCATTAATTTCTCGTTGAAACTCGCGTGTCGCGCGTTGACAAACAAACAAATGCATTATGCGAGAGACGCATTAACTTCCACTGTAGCAGCTACAGTGGAAGTTAATTTACATTCTCGATTACATCGAATCAATTTTCGGAGATTTAGTCCCCTCGTATAAAATTTTGCACCCAATCCTCAATTTAATTTCTGATTTACTATACGTTACTTGATAAGACGAACGAACGAAGTGTGATGAAAACCGCGCTATATGGAAACGGTCCTGTACTACCCATCAGTTTTCAATTTCTTCTAGTGTAATGCACATTAAATTTCTTTATATAATGTCGTACAAACAAAATTTAGAGTGCTTAAATTCTAGGGATCTGCCATACAAACGAAAATGAAAAAAAAAAATCGGAGCGGAGCGATTTCACCAAAAAAATCGCTCCACTCCGCTCCGCTCCTCTTTGTTAAAACCGCTCCACGCTCGCTCCTTCGCTCCGGCTTTTCATGCCTGCTCGACTCCGCTCCGCTCCGAATCCCTGGTCGTAACTTTATCTTTAGAGTTAAACGGATGAAAGGATAAGGGTTCGTTTTGTAAAGGTCGACATGATTCGCTATCAGATACCACGACTCTTTTTATCTCTTTCAATCACGGATGTACACAGTTTTACATCTCTGTCACACTGATTCAGATGATTTGACGGTCGCGGTAGTCCGATGGGTAGAGTGTCGATTTACCAAGCGAGAGAGGTGGTTCGATTCCTGCCACAAACATATTCAAATAGTTACTTTTCTCGCCGGCCTTCTGTCGACATAGGTGTAAAACTAATTGCTTGATATTGACTATGACAGCTTCCAATTATCATCTTTGTAGCGGCCATGGCTACTCGCCGCGGTCGGCGCATGCAGCGTTAAAGTGCATCCATCTGGTAGTCCGACTGACAATAGTTGCATTTGCCATCGCGTACAAATAAAGTTAAATTGTTGTTGTTATTGACACGAGTCTTTCGTTTGTCTCTCATTGCGTATAGAATCTAAGAGGAACTACACACCTTCAGTTTATCGCTCAGTTTATCACGTGTAACATCATGTCCGAACGATAATCCGTGTGAACTGCGCAGTTTTGGGAGATTTTTACGCAGATCTGAGATCTGTGCATTCGGACCCTGTTTTCCAACCATAATCTGCGCAGATTACACAGTTTATCGTTCAGTTTTATCAGTTTCCGACCAAATTTCACCATGACCACCAAGCGATGCGACACAGGGCATAGTTAGTTTGGTTCTCTCATTGCTACTATCACGCTTATCATATATGTAGTTTGGTCAGTTCTCGTCCAAACTTCACCATGGCCATCGCTAAAAAAGATGCGCTTTTGGCCTTTACCGAATGCTACCGGTCGCTAAAAAAAAACGGTCGCGTACGATGTGCACACCTCGCCAAAACTGATAGAACTGAAGAAAATATCGGAACTAATTTAGCGAAAATTGACTGTAGCCTACACACTTTCAGTTCAGATAACTGCACAGATTTTTTCACAGATATTTAGCACAAATATCTGCGCAGAACTGCTAAGATTCGGTGGAACGAGTCTAGTTGATGCCATACATCAATTACTCCTGCGGGTATGGGAGAACGAGGAGATCCCAGACGATTGGCGCAGAAGCATCATCTGTCCAATTCATAAAAAGGGAGATAAACTGCGGTGTGAGAATTACAGGGGCATCTCACTAGTTTGTACGTCCTATAGGATTTTGACGAAGATTCTGGAAAATAGAATAAAACCGTACGCAGAACGAGTCATTGGCGAATATCAAAGCGGTTTCAGACCTGGTCGCTCCACAACCGATCAGCTCTTCTCAGTCAAACTGATACTCCAGAGGTGCTGGGAATACAACGTAAACGTATACCAAATCTTTGTCGACCTCAAGCAGGCATACGACAGTATCGATCGTGGAGTACTGTACAACATCATGCTGCAATTTGGTATACCAGCAAAATTAGTGCGACTGACAAAGATGACGATGACCAACTCCGTCTCACAAGTCAGGATCCAGAATAGACTTACTGATCTATTTGAAACACGCACTGGTTTGAAACAGGGCGATGGACTGGCTCCGACGCTCTTCAACCTAGCACTGGAATACGTTATTCGGGCCATGAATTTGGACAACAGCAAGACGCTACTCATCAAGTCGACACAATTAGCAGCGTACGCCGACGACATCAACATCATGTCCCGAAGATTGGCTGACGCAGAAGAACTTCTGCATACGCTTGATACCGCTGCAAAGGAAGTTGGATTACGTATTAACGAGGGTAAAACTAAAATAATGATGCAATCGGTGACAAGGACACCTGCACAACCAAGCATCAATGTGGGGGACCTCAACATCGAGTTCGTGAACAACTTCATTTACCTGGGTTGCAACCTGTCAAGGGACGCCAACGAAACTGACGAAATCAAGCGACGGATACAGTTAGCTAATAAGACTTTTTTCTCGGTTCTCCCCATAATGAAATCGAAACATGTGCACAGAAACACGAAGCTCCGCGTGTACAAAACCATTATACGACCAGTGCTATGCTATGGTTGCGAAGCATGGACCCTAGCTCAAGCCTCCGAAAACATGCTAGACACTTTCGAACGTAAGGTTCTACGGCGAATTTTCGGGGCTGTTTGCGATCGAGATGGATGGCGCATCCGGTACAACCATGAGTTGTATGAAATGTACGATGAGCTGCAAGTCTCGAAAATCGTCAAACTACAACGACTTCAATGGGCAGGGCATGTACAAAGAATGGAGGATGATCGCATGCCTAAGAGAGTAATGAATGCAGAACGAGTCGACGGAGCGAGACTGCGAGGACGACCGAGATCTCGTTGGGAGAGCTCAGTAGGTGTGGACGCCGCGCAGCTGCTGGGCTCCCAAAATTGGAGGACGCGGTCACGTGACCGAGATAATTGGAGGACAATGATCCAGGCGGCCAAGGCCCGACGTCGGGCTGTCGCGCCACGATGATGATGATGATCTGCGCAGATAAATTGAAGGTCTGTGGTCCCCTTTAATATAGCGACGTATGACATCGGCTGTATATCAGGTAAAGCAGTCAACTTCATACGCTATATCTATCGCAAAAGAAAAAAAAAATATTTTGGAAATGAAGTGCTCTACCACACTACGCGTGCCCCGTGTTCTATTTCGGAAAGAAAAGGGAAATATTTAACTTTTACACTAAATCGGAATAAATGTTTTCTCAGGATCGTGGCTATTAACTCTTTGGTAAAAATGCCCTCTCAAGATCCATATTTGCTGTTCCTCTGACTCTGCCGTTCTTCTACGTTTGTATTCCCCGTTATAGGGACCAACCATTTTACCATGGAGCGCAACACGATTGAACAAGGCGTCGCAATTGTTAAACTGATTTTAAAGAAACCTAGAAGAGCCACGATCACTGCGGACATCACAAACGAAATAGAGGGGCCATATGGACTAAATTACAATCCGACTGAACAAAACGGATTTTAAGGTAGCCACAACCTTGTGGCCATCACCCGATCTGAGCAAGAGCAGGATATTGCTCAAATTCAAAAGAAATAGGCTGAAACCGACGGTAGGTCTACTCACAGGACATTACTCATTTGCCCTAACCCCTAGTGGGGCATAGCGCGTCCGGTCGCCTCTTCAGCAACTTACGCAGAAGATGTGAGATGGAAGAGGACACCTTCGAATATATTGTACCTTGTGTGAGTGTCCAGCCCAAAATTGGAAACGCCTCAACATCTTAAGGTCAAAACACACGGCAAGCATCGAACCACGCCAAACTAAATAGAAAAAAAATCTCCTCATTTCTACCGTTCTATGATATTTGATGGTTCGATGAAAGTTCGGTCGTGGTTGTGCGCGTTCATGTTTGGCGAGCTTAAGGTGCTTACCGCTTTCAAGAGCTAGCAGAGGCGGCCAGTGCCATCTCGTTGAATCAGCTGATTCAATTTACCGGAGTGGTCATCTGGCAGCTCTAATTAGCCTACCTTATAAAGAAACATGTGATCTGAGCCGCAAACTAGCGCAAGTTATAACAAAGCCAAATCGCTCCTACGGCAGCCGGTTCTAAGCACCGGAGCGACCCGTTCATCAACAACGGCCAAGAACTGCCAAAACCCTTCAACGCCAGAAGGCTATCAGACCAAGTCAAGTCGGATGTCAGGTTTGATAGCAGGTCCGACGGCAGGTTTGATGGCAGGCTTGATGGTAGGTTAGCAGAGCGAACGGAACTTTTGGTAGTTTTTGTATGAAATTTCGCACGGAAAACTGAGCTTAGTACCTAACTTAAAGCTTAAATCGACTTAGAGTAGGACAAGAGTGGATTTTCGTTTTATTGAGCCCACTACATGAGCGCTTCTTCAATTTCATGGAACGGTGCCGGAAAATGTCTTTAATGAGGACACGCTAGGACGGCTCACCTCTATTAAGCTGGTCACACTCGATCGAGCACAACCACGACCGAACCGTTCGTGATCATTGTGTGCGACCAAACACAACCACGGCTGAACCACCACGGAACCAAAAACTGGCGCAATTTTCGTTCAGTGGAGGTTCGGTCGTGGTTGTAGTTGGTCGTGCACAATAGGGGTCACTGGTGTATGCGCATCTTTAAATTTCGTTCTCACCACCGCTTTTTCCGCCAGAACACTTCATACCCACCCACTCATCACACTAATTTGTATAGAAAATAAAGAAAAAAATTGCATGTGGGACGAAAATGAAACGCACGATAAGTACATTCCATTTCTGGTATTTTTTATACCCTTCACGAATGTGATAGGGTATATTAACTTTGTCATGAAGTTTGCAACGCACAGAAGAAAAGGAAGCATCTCCGACCATACAAACTATACATATTATTTGTCAGTATGACGAGATGAGTCGATTAACCTGTCTGTCTGTCGAGTGTGACTGCGACCGAAATGATAATGCTACGGATGTCAGCCGGTGTGGCCAAAAAGGATCGCATCAAAAGTACCTACGTCCGAGGCAGCTTGTTTATTGAGCAACCGATCACTGAAAAGCTCGAAGATCGTCGTATGGATTGGTATTGCCATGTTGTAAGGCGTCCACCTGAGAACCCAATCATGGGGCGACTGGTAGCGCAGTGTGTTGAGGCATCAGTCTCATGTTTGACTACCGGCGTTTCGGGTTTGAATCCCGTCCACGACGACGTTCGTGGCCATGGATGTGCAGGAGGTGCATGTTGGCAACTGCATTCTCCGAAACCAGTTTATGCCAACGAAACGTCAACTGGGCCACATGGAACAGTTGACGCGCTATGCTCCACAAGGGGTTAGGACAATTGAGAGAGACTATCAATGAATGTTCCAATTGCTGGACCCAAACCCCGAGGCAGACGGAAGCACACATGCATCGATCAGATGAAGAAGCAACAACAACGCATTAATAATCTCGGCGATGATACGATCCAAGACCGAGCTGCCTGCAGAAGGAACCTGAGATTATACCGCCAAAATGGGCGAAGTGCCAACACCACAGGCAGAGCAACGCGAAGCCGCAGAGTGGTATGAAAGGGCAAGGAAAAAGAAGAACCTGTCTGTCTGTCCGTCTGGTTCTATACAAACTAGTCTCTCAGCTTTGAAGCTATTGAGCGGAAATTTTCAACAAAGCCTTCTATCTATTGCACGCTGTATATATATCGGAACCAACGGAATTGGACCACTGAGTCATATAGGCGCCATAGGAACGACCACTCCAAAAGTATGTTTTTGTGATAAAAACTTTTTTATTTCCAAAGATATCTTAAACCAAATTTCATACTTTTCAATGGTATCCGGGCGACCAGTAGCTCAGTGCGCAGAGGCATCAGTCTCATGTTTGACTACCGTCGCTTCAGATTCGAATCCCGTCCACGACAACGTTCGTGGCCACGGATGTGTTGTCTTCCCCCTGTGGTGTAACTTGTCGCAGGTAGGCGGCTAAATGGGGGAACAGGAGGTGCATGCTGGTAAATCATAGAGCTCCATAGGAACGACCGGTCCAAAAGTAAGTTTTTGTCAGAAAAAACTTTTAATTCTAAAGCTATTTTTACCAAATTTCATATCGACCAGATCATATTTACCGCCAAACCACATTCTTAAATTTGTGAAATCGGCCCACTTTTTCATATACCTCTCATAGGAACAGTGGAATCGGAACAGTTTTACTGGTAATTTCAAAGTGGTAAATGCAGAATGGTTAATCCATTTTGCATTTATCATTTATAGCAACACAGACTACTGAATACTCGGCAAGCTAGCCAAAGGGTAGGTTGTTTTTGTTAAATCTTGTCCCTCGCAAATATAAGAGGCCAGCGACAAGAAAAAATTACACAGATGTTGGTTTTCTGTCGGGGCGGAGCACCCGAAAATAAATTTAGTAAAAACGAAGTGGTCTATACTCACTTTTTTGTCTTTCTTCTCGTCGTCAAAGCCCGAGTCAAATTGTCCGCTCAGATCAGCAATCCTCCGGTGATGGTGGTTATCAGTCTCATCGTAATCCTCATCGCTGCTCGTCTCCGTCTCGCTGCCACTCTCCAAATCGGAATCGGAATCGTCATCGTCGTCGGAATCGCGAGCCACTTCCAGTACACCTTCCTGTGCATCCTCCGAGAAGCAAATCACAAAACTATCGTCACTACACTCGGAAATCTGTCGAATCCGTGGCGATCGTTGCCAGAGGAATTGGGCAATGTCGCCTGGAGCGGGAGATTGACATTGGTTGGAGGAAGTGGCGGTTGTAGGCGTGGGCCGGTCAGAAGCATCCACAACCGGCCGTACAGGTACATTGATTGCATGATTGATCTTTGGTTTGGGCAGGACGACAAAGTCCTTGCAGGTAATATCTGTTTCTGGTGTGAGGGCAGCGGCGACGGGACCGGCTACCGAGGCACCAGTCTGTTTCTTCGCAAGTTTCTCGTGTTTCTGTTGTGATTGATGACGGCGGGCTGGCGACGGGGACTTCCCGTGACGGGGTTTTCTTCGCGCCCGCGGCAACGTGTCCGCAACTTTCGACACGCCGGACGTGCACATTGGGGGCGGCGGCGTCCTATGCTTTTTGACGGCTGGCAGTGCGGGGAAATCGTCATTTGTGAAAATTGTAAATTCGAACGTGGCCAACGGACCGCTGCTAGCGTGATTCTTGTCCGTTGTGGAGGCGATGGTGGCACTACTGCCCGCCGACGAGCTGCCTTCGCTGTCCAGTTTCACGATTTCAGTCTGCATTGCATTGCAGTTTGTGTAGTAGTTGCGGGTATTCGGGGGGCGAGGACTGGCCGAGTACAACTGCTCCGTCCGCCGCTGATCCTTCACATAGTTGTTCCGATATTTCGGATTGTAGTGACGAGTGTGGTCCGAATAGAAATCACAGTTCAAATTGGGATTCATGAAGCCATTCACCAGCTTCTTGATACCGTTAATGAAGCCCTGGGGATTGACGTCGTAGGTGCTGCCGCGGTTGTTGTTAGGCGGCAACGGGGGCACGTATCCTTTGGGAGGAGGCTTGGCGATCGCAACCGGGGCCTCGCAGGCGACCCAAGTCATGGGAATCGGCACAAATTCGTATAACGGTTGGAGCTGCGGCGGGTACATACCCATGCTGCTAGCTACTGTACCGTTCACTAGCGGTACGTGTGGCGGATTCGGAGGCTGATAGTTGGGCATTGCTGCGGGCGATGGACCACCACCGCTACCGCGTTGCCAGCCGTGGCAACCGCGACCCGTGTGAAACGAACGCGTCTGCATTCGTCCTCGACCGCCAAAACAGCTGTGCTGTGGGGCTGCTCCACCTCCCAGCACGTATCCGTTACCCATTTGCGGAAAATGTTGGTTGGCGCCAAACGGTGCAGCCATGCCTCCACTGAAATACGCGGTCGAACTACCACTACCGCCACTAAAATCCCCCTTCATATTTTCACCGCTCGGACAGGGCGACCGTTGCTGGCGCTGATTTTTCCTGGGACAAAACATCCACGGGCCGGATGAATTTTCGTAGCAAATTCTCTACGGCGCGATTCACTTTTAGCATGCCGTGTCGTCGTCACGCCACGAAAAATGTTGAAAATTCGACAACGACGATCGGAAATTTTGTGGGCTTTTCAAGGGCTCGGGGTGTGTTGTCTCCACTACTTCGCACAATCGGCAAATATGTTGAATGCGTTCAACTGGATAAACGATATGACGGCGATTTGTGTCTACTGGATAAACTGGTTCTGATCGTGCCGACATTTTTCCCAGCATGGGCGAAATATTTAAATTGTTCACTGTACACTCACACTGAATCACGCACTCGTGACGGCAGTAGCAAATCCATTCGCGTGCACAACGGGGCAAAAGTTAAAGTTCGTAGCACTGAAATTTTCACGGGAATTTGTGGTGAATTTCTTCTTGACAGTCCTTTCGACGTGATATGAACACAAGCGACAATTATTGATCAAACTATGGACACTCGAATTTTCCGTACAATTGCAACAACGACATTCACTCTCCGACATTTTGAATTGAAATGACAGCGAAAGTCGTGGCCGACCGAGAACTGACGGCTGCCTTACGCACACAAAGACACTTTGTATGATATACGCGCGTATGCAGAAAAATTCAGAGGCCGAGAGGGGGTTCCACTGAATGTCCGAAAATTTCCATTTTTTATTGACGTTCCAGTAAATGGCACTTTTCACGATGTCGTCCAAACGGATTAACACATTTCAGAGAAACACTGCGAGATGATCACGGGTCAATATTGTGGTTGGAAAACGGCCGTACGTTGTTGACATTTGCGCTTTGTTTTGGATTCGCGCAGGTATTGCTTGTGTGATTTTGATTGAACTAACTTTGTGTGCGTGTGGTTGCGGGGTAGAAGCGGCGACCTTCAACCCCTTCCACAAAGGCCACGAAATACTGGCGGGCTATTGCATCAGAAATGTTTAGTGCCGGCAACCGTCGCTAGGGGGATCGATTTGCTGGAGGTTTGGGTATGGGACTATCGAATGGGCGCGAAGAAATTCAAAATTCATTTTGCCATCCCACTGGATAAACGGAAACGGTTACTATAAGGATGTCACTTTGAGAAGCGCCCGATATAGACGTCTCAGCGTATAAATTGTTAAATTTTGTTGTTGTTAAGTCCAAATAAGTGGTTTAGTGTTAACCTAAATTGATCAAACTAAACTTAGTTACAAGAGTGATTGATTTGCATCATAAAAAGCAAACTGATTTGAAGTTTTAACTTGTTTTTCGTTTTTCCTTTCGGCCGTACTTAGTTCTGTCGACAACGGCACTTCCTTTTTCCAAAATTTTTTGCTAATATGCTCCAATGAATTCGAAATCATGGCAATCGAATTAGAAAACTACGACATAATAGTCATAAACGAAACATGGATATATATACCAATGAATCTGAGTTTTTTAATTTGAACGGTTATACCGCAACCATTAACTGTAGGGAGGGACACAACAGGGAGCGGCTCTGTTGTGTACGTTAAAACCAACATTCATTTTAAGGTAATTTTAAACTCACCGCAATACAACACGATAGTTGTAATGGTGACATATTGGCTGCGTTCCTGCGAGCGGATCAGGGTTTGACATTTCTCAAATTCACCTCCATTTGCTTTCCCCTCCGGTAAATTTAGTACAGACAACTGTCACTTTTGGATCTGACAATTCCCCCTCTGGATCTGAATATTTTTCCGGCTAATTTCTAAAATCAGAAATTTTGACAGTTCTCAGATGTCACCGGCGCCTCGGTCACCAAAGCAACATAGCCAGTCATCCGTTAGCCAGCGTGCAGGACGTGTTGCGAAGTGTTTAGTGGTAGTTTGCTGCGCCTTTAGCCTACAAACCTGCTCCTTGAATAGGAAGTCGTCGTATCGGGGAACTATTTGTTCGAAATCATTTGCATTTCTGGGTCGGTTTTCGCGCTCA
Organism: Chloromyia formosa; assembly: GCA_964017055.1. Lineage (NCBI taxonomy): Eukaryota > Metazoa > Arthropoda > Insecta > Diptera > Stratiomyidae > Chloromyia > Chloromyia formosa. Next base: position 47,153,290 of record OZ024818.1, on the reverse strand, counting down.
ATCCCGTCCAACAAACTCCAATCGTTTGTCATGTTGTTATCCATGACAACGCGCACTATATTTAGTATGCTTTGCACACTATTGTATTTACAATTTGGATATCACCGAAATCATCCAATAATTCCGCAATAATTAAATTTTCCATTTTAAAACTAAAAACTTGACAGATCTTTTTTGACAAGACGGCCGTGTATGCAGTCTGTGGGAATATTTCTCAGAACCAAAAATTGACAGTTGTCTGTACTAAATTTACTGGAGGGGAAGCACATAGAGGAGAAAACAGAAAAGTCAGATCCATATCAGAAGGCTTCCAGGACCGCGCCCATTTTTGCCAAGTGATGTTGCGGCCTGAAGGTATCTTTTCTGTTTTCGAATTGAAGAAATGGAGCCTTTGTGTTGTGACAGTTCCCCAAATTCGAAAAATTGACGATATAAAACACAAAAATGTTACTTGTCAAACGTTTTCTGCTACATTCTTCTGCTCCTCGAAGGCGTTTGGACGGTCAAATCACAGGCCGCGAGGAACCGTTGTCGTTTTTTTTTCGACTGATTGAAATTTCAGTTTTTTTTGAAAACGTCAACGCGCCTTTAAGGGCAATTTGCCGTGCAAATTACACGAAATCGTGCCCACGAAGATATTCATAAGCGGAACCACCTGTAATAAAAAGTGACCTTAGAAAAACAATTCTTTTATGATAGTCCGTGTACTGATAATATAAATATAATCTCTGCAGGGCAGCGTTGCCAAATTTAATAATTGGCACAGTTCGGAAAGGGAATTTTACAATTTCCCTCACGACTAAGCTTTGGGGATTTTTTTTTCGGTGGATGATCTGACAGGGAAATTTTGGCCACCGCATGGTCTTTCCTTCTTAAATATTTAATTTGCTTTTAATTTACTAATTAGCGACCAACAAATGTTCTTAACAGACCAACAATCACCAACAAACGACCAACAAACGATTTCAATTCAGAATTTTGCAAGTTTAGGTTCGTAACTGTAGAGAATAAATTAAACCTCCTGAATTTTGAATGTAACGATTTTGTTATTTATAATTTTTATACGACACTGTACTTTAAACTCATGAATTGTCAAGACCATTGTGAATTATGAAAACGTCAGAAAAATAATAAACATTCGTGAATTGCGTTTCGAACGGATCGGACGTGTTGTTCTTATTTTTTCAAATTTAACACTACATAACATCATTTTCGGGGATTTTCTTGTGAGGAGAGGCTCACTTAACCTGAAAACTTTTAATTTGCCTTTAATTTACTAATTAGCAACCAACAAACGTTCTTAACAGACCAACAATCACCAACAAACGACCAACAAACGATACGAATAGTTAAATTCAATTTTTGTTGAATTGGAGGTACTGCTGCTACCATATTTTTCGGTCGGATCTCCGCCGCCGGTGCTGCGGCTTTGCTGGAAAGAGTTTCCGTCTGCAAAAGGCGACGCAAAGGAAGTGGCGTGTTTTTCACCGGCAAGCAGTGCCGGGATTTCGCCGCACGTATCTGTCGCAGTGTCGGGGCTTCGCCCGCAAGCAGTGCCGGAGCTACGCCGCACGTATCTGTCGCAGTGCGGGGGCTTCGCCCGCAAGCAGTGCCGGGGCTTCGCCGCACGTTAAAATTCACGTAGTTTTTTTTTTTAAAGAACTGGATGAGTACACATTAAAGAACTTAGCTTGATAAAAAAACGAATGGAAGCTATTAACTTAGAAGTGCTTGACAAAAATTGAGAGATAGAACAAGTAGTTTGAACGAAAATTCAGTAGACTTCCCTCAAATAATAATTGATATTGTCCAAATACGATAACTAAAAATGAATGCACGACTTTGAAAACAGTCCGCACTCGAAATCAGTCAAGGATTAATTTTGAAATAATTGACACAATCAAAAAGAAGAACATTGCCTACAAAAAACACAAACAAGACCCAACTAGTGAAAGCAAACAAGCAGCCTATAAGTTCCTTAAAAACAAAGTCAAACTCTACAAACAAACAATATGAGAGTGCCTCTGGGAACAGCATAAAACTATGGCAAATCATCAACCAAGAATTATCAGCAGACAGAGGTCGTAGTAAGGAAATCGAGAACAATCTTTCAGCCAGTGACATAAATATATTTTTCGCAAAAGTCGAAGAACGATCGCAACAAATCAGCTCACCACAGAATTGCAGAACGGCTCCCAACATTTCAAATGAACACACTGTATTTTTCGAACCAACTAGTGTAGAGGAAGTAACAAGTATCATGAAATCCCTACGTAACGTATCTGCTGGCTTTGATGGCATCAAATCCAGTGATCTTCAATTAGTGTGTAATATCATCTCACCTTTTCTGTGTCAAATTATCAATAAACACCTTTGTGAAGGCACATTTCCGGGTGCGCTGAAAATCGCTCAAATTAAGCCGATATCCAACTATAGGCCCATCGCGCTTACCAGCGTTTTCAGCAAAATATTCGAAAAGGTGTTAAATTCAAGAATTGTTAGACTCGTTAACAAAACATGTGGATTTGGTAAACATCAATATGGCTTCCTAGCTGAAAGCAACACCACGTCAGCACTTACTGATGCCCTTCATTTCATAAACTCTGAGCTCGATAAATCAAAATATGTTACTGGCATCTTTATAGACTTGAGCAAAGCTTTTGACACGGTAAACCATTCTGTTATGTCAGAAATGCTATATGAACTTGGCATCAAGGGAGTCGCTGGCAACCTTATTAAGAACTACTTGAAAGACAAGACAGGCCAATTATCCAAAAGAGTTCCAAAATGAGATTAGTGAGAAAATGTTGCTCAACTCAGGAGTTCCCTAGGGTTCTATCTTGGGCCCTACATTGTATCTTCTATACGTTAATAATCTTAGCAATTCTGGTCTCTATGCTAAATATGTCACCTATGCAGATGATACACTACTACTTTATTCCCTTTTCGGGCAAAGTGATGCGGAAGAAATAATTAATAATAATGATATGAAAATCTATCAACAATGGGGGGCAAAAAAACTTTTCCAAAGTCCTCCTCGTGAGCGCCCCCTAGTAACGGCAGTGTATCAAACCGCTGACGGCCAAGTCTTAGCAATAAGACATTTGGAAAAAGGCAGATAGCTGTAGCCTGAATGGCTGACCAACACCTAAGCGTCTCAGCTTTAGTAGGATGGATTGACTTGCGTAGTTGGACCTGTAGCATAGTTACAGCACGTTTATTAAAAAATCTGAAGCAGCTATCTTCCGAGGCCTTCCCCTGAATGGGGATAAGCGATGTGCTGACAACTAGTCCTTGTAAAAACCACTCCATGTCAAGAAACCTGGAACAAAAGCCTCGGATTGGACGGATAAACAACGACGACCACGCAAACGACTACCGGATTATTCTTTCGGATCCTGGAATGTACGCTCCCTGAACAAACCGGGGGTCAACAGGTCGGAAAGTACAAACTGAGCATTACTGCAGTCCAGGAAACAAATTGGCTTGGCAGCGAGATCAATGACAAGAAATCGCACACAATTTTTACAAGTGGCAAACCATCGGGCCTCAAGGAGTTTGAAGTAGCATTTATAGTGAGCAATCACCTCAAGCCGCACATTACTAACTTCAAACCCATAAATGAACGGCTATATGCGATTCGCATTAACACTCGATTCTTCAATCTCTGGCTCATCAATGTGGATGCCCCACTGAAGTTAAAGAAGACGCAGTATAGGACGAGTTCTATGCCTGCCTTGAGACTCTCTTCGGCTAACTTCCAACAAACGACATAAAATTGCTGCTGGGAGACTTCAACGCGAAAGTCGGAAATGAAAGTTGGCACCGGGGGACCACTGGAGGCCACAGTCTCCATGAAGAATGTAATGACAACGGTCAGAGTCTTATCGATTTCACATGCAGCAGGAATCTAGTCGTAAGCTCTACATGTTTCCCGCATCGACGCATTCACAAGCAGACCTGGAAGTCTCTAGTCGCACATACCGTCACTTTCTCAGTTGCAAGAGATGGGCGTCTAGTGTGATAGACGTCCGCTCCTATCGAGGAGTAAACTGCGACTCAGATCATCACTTGATGAAGACGACCCGCAGATGTAGAATTTCCTTAGTGCACATATCGAGAATCAGCCCTGTCAAAATCTTTGCGGTTGATAAGCTTCTGAGCAATGCTATGGCGGTAGCGTATACTACCGCCCTTGAGGAAAGACTTTCACCTATGCTACACAACATCAGCAACACAGGCGTCCATGGTTTCTGGGAAGAACTCAAGGGTACCATCAAAGAGGTCGCAGAGAAGGTCGTGGGATATAAAGCCCGGCGAGCGCGAAATGACGCCTATAAACAATGGATTCAACGAGCAACCAGAGCCAAAAGCGAAAAATTTGACGAGCTACGGCGAATACCAAATAGAATAATTAGACGTAAGGAACGCAAATACTTTGACGAGCAGTTGCTGAATATTAACGAAAACTTAGCTAATAGGAATCGATGGCATTAAGAAACGATGGGCTTCTTATTTTGAAGAGCTTCTGAACCTACCATCTAACATCCCCACACAAGAAACTCTCGACCATATTGTTGATCTAGGACCACCTCTACAGCCCCCGTTAGTAGAGGAAGTTGATCTTGCGTTGCGGTCGCTAAAATGAAATAAAGCGCCGGACGCTGACGAAATTTCAGCTGAACTGCTAAAATTCGGTGGAACGGGTTTAGTTAATGCCATACAAGATTATTTCTGCGAGTATGGGAGGACGAGGTGATCCCAGACGATTGGCGCAGGAGCATCATCTGTCCAATTCACAAAAAGGGAGACGAACTGTGGTGTGAGAATTACAGGGGCATATCACTAGTCTGTACGTCCTATAAAATTTTGACGAAAATTCTGGAAAATAGAATAAAACCGTACGCAGAACGAATCATTGGCGAATATGAAGACGGTTTCAGACCCGGTCGCTCCACAACCGATCAGCTCTTTACGGTCAAACTGATACTCCAGAAGTGCTGGGAGTAGAACGTAGGCGTATGCCAGTTCTTTCACGACTTCAAGTAAGCGTACAACAGTATCGATCGTAGAGTACAGTGCAACATCATGCTGCAATTTGGTATACCGGCCAAATTAGTGCGACTGACAAAGATGACGATGACCAACTCCGTCTCACAGGTCAGGATCCATAATAGACTTACTGATCTATTTGAAACACTCACTGGTCTGAAACAGGGCGATGGACTGGCACCGACGCTCTTCAACATAGCAGTGGAATACGATATTCGGGCTATGAATGTGGACAACCGCAAGACACTACTCATCAAGTCGACACAATTAGCAGCGTACGCCGACGACATCAACATCATGTCCGGAAGATTGGCCGACGCAGAAGAACTTCTGCATACGCTCGATACCGCTGCAAAAGAAGTTGGACTACGTATCAACGAGGGTAAAACTAAAATAATGATGCAATCGACGACAAGGACACCTGCACAACCGAGCATCAATGTGGGGGACCTCAACATCGAGTTCGTGAACAACTTCATTTACCTAGAGTGCAACTTGTCAAGGGACGCCAACGAAACTGATGGAATCAAGTGACGGATACAGTTAGCTAATAAGACTTTTTTCTCAGTTCTCCCCATAATGAAATCGAAACATGTGCACAGAAACACGAAGCTCCGCGTGTACAAAACCATTATACGATCAGTGCTATGCTATGGCTGCGAAGCATGGACCCTAACTCAAGTCTCCGAAAACATGCTAGACACTTTCGAACGTAAAGTTCTACGGCGAATTTTCGGGGCTGTTTGCGATCGAGATGGATGGCGCATCCGGTACAACCATGAGTTGTATGAACTGTACGTTGAGCTGGAAGTTTCGAAAATCGTCAATCTACAACGACTTCAATCGGCAGGGCATGTACAACGAATGGACGATGATAGCATGCCAAACAGAGTAATGAACGCAGAACGAGTCGACGGAGCGAGGCTGCGAAGGTTACTGGGCTTCCAAAATTGGAGGACGAGGTCACGTGACCGAGATAATTGGACGACAACGAGCAAGCGGCCAAGGCCCGACGTCGGGCTGTCGCGCCACGATGATAATGTTAACTAATTTTCATTTTTTCACAAATTTGGTATTGCCCTTTGTCTAAGTAACTGTGGTTTCTATAGGCATCTCACTTACTCGTATCTTAAACTAACGCCACATTTTTTTTATAAATTTTTTTTTTCTGTGGGATGAGTCTTTTTTCCGATATTTGGCAGCAGATATAAAAAAAGTGACAGTTCGTAGGAAGATAACATATTTAGCCTGGATAATTGCTTTTTTAGGAGGAATTATCGTAAAAATTGTTTAAAATTCGGAAAAAGGGTTGATAAATTTTTTTACGTATTTTTTGCGATCTTTTTTATTCCGTCAGCCTTTTTGTGTTGTTTAGCGTTAGCCGTTCCTAAAATATTAAAAAAAAATACAAATAAATATAAAAACGTTGGTATTTCTTTTCGTATTTTTTTCGATATTTGGCTATTGGGTGTTGCTAACGCCTCATATTTGATAGTGGCCGGTATCTTAATATGCCTTGACTTTGCTGGATTGAATTGTTTGTTAGAGTAGATCGCAAAAAAAAACCGTAAAAGTGTCGAAGAGGTGATCTCCTGTTCTTTGACTTTGCCTGGGTATTCCACAAACTTTTTTTATGATTTTTTTTGGACGAGATGACTACAAAGCAAAGAAACATTATCTGTTTTTAATTTCTTTTAATTATAAAAAAATCGTATAAAATTGACGAGTTTTTTGTTCTCTTTTTTTTTCTTTTTATATTTTGTCGTATATGTATAAAAATAATAATTTTCTCCGTACCCTACCTTAACCTATCCCAGTCTATTTCTGCACTTATAATTTACGTTTTTCCTTATACATATATGAGCTATTGGCATGTGTGTGTGTTTGTCATTTTTGTTTGTGTGATGCTCCCCAGAAAGAGAGAAAGAGAGATAAAGAGGGAGAGCGCATCCAATTTTTTCTAATTTTATCTAATTCTATACTAATTCCTATAACGTAATATTTCTATGAGGATTTGGTGACAATGAGATACGTTTCACATGAAACGGATTAATTTTCGATATGATCACCTTACGCGGCGATTTTGGATCAATTTGGAATAAATAGATGAGACCAAAATATAAAAATCCTACGGCTAAGATAAATGCTAGAATGGCCAGAATGGTTTGAATGATTGGCGTGTAGAATACGATGAGTTCAGTGGCGAAAACCATGTTGGACGGCAGTTCTTTCATACTCTGAAAAGGGGGAAAAACAATAATAGAGAAAAATAAATAAATTAATTAAATTATATCAATGGTTCTTAGAAGAATCGATCCAAGACTGATTCCGATCCTTATCCCGTGAGTGACAGAGATACAAAATGCCGTGCATTCATGAGTGAGAGAGAGACAGAGAATCACCATCCTGATCCTGTGAGTGATATACTCATTTGCCCTAATCCCTATTGGGGTATAGCACGTCAACTATTCCATGTGACTTGGCTGATGTTTCGTTGGCATAAGCCAGTTTCGGACGATGTACGTTGCCAGCATGCACCTCCTGTTTCCATTTAGCCGCCTTCCTGCGACAAGTCGGGAGACGTTGTGGCTTATTATTACGCCCCGCACCACAGGGGGAAGAAAACACAAACATCCACGGTCACGAACGCCGTGGACGGGACTTGAACCCGTAACGACCGTAGTCAGACATGAGACTGACGCCTCTACGCACTGTGCTACCAGTCGTCCCAATGTGAGTGTGTGAGTGATGGAGATGCAAAATGTTTTCCATCCGTAAGTGGGAGAGAGTCGCGGGATCAGAATCAGTCTCGGATCAGTTTTCTAGGCTGGTGAGTCCTTACATATTGCGCCCAAAATACGGGCAATATCATGTTTGAGAATCGTTGAATGTCCGGAACGAATCCTTCCAGCTTGGGGATGACGATATTGCTTTGTATTCGAGCGGTTTCTTCGAGTGGAAAGCCGGTTGTTGGCTCAAAAATTGCATACGATTCATGCTTCGATTTGTTCGGACTCAATCCTTCAATATATTGCTCGTAGAAGCGATCACCGCCGTAGAAGTGAGGAAATGATATGGACGTGGGGACATCTAAAAAGGTGTAAAGATAAAATATTATTGAAGAAAAAAATTACGACAATGGTTTCAAGAATATCCTGTACTGAAATTTCGGAACATTCCTACTTGATCGGGCGACGCGTTGTGGTTCGCATCTTTGACCAATAGTTGGTTTTAAATTGAGATGATCTCGCACGCCCATTGCGTGGGTTCAAGGGGTTGCTACCCTCAGTGTACCGACCTAGAACGTTTGCTGTATACGCTACAGCGGTAAAGCCACTATTTGCCAAGACGACAACTACCCCGATGAAATAGGAATATAAGGAAATTTCGCAGGTTGCTAGTCTGCAAATATGGTATGTGAGAATCCAACCGACGTTCTTTGTGTCACACATATTCGTATTTGCAGCAATGGCGCAGGTAATGGTCACATAATAATAAAAAAAAAAAAATACTGAAAGACCCTCTTACCGAACGAACATATACTGGAATCAATCATTCCGCTAGGTAGTGGAAATTCATCTGTACCTCTATGACAATCTTCACTCGCATTGGCCAATCTATCAAATGAATTGCCCGGTACTGCGAATCGAAACGCATCGAAATTTCGCCACTTGACATCCTTTTCAAAGTGAAAATCGACCGTTGTGCAGACATCTTCTCGCCACACCGTTAGAATAGTGTCTCTGGTTAGATGTGGTGGCAAATTGGCTCCGTCTCGTGCCTTGCTCAACCATATCGGACATGTGGCCCGGGTCTCTCGTTCAAATCCTGGGATCTTTGGTTTGCCATTGAACAAATTCATCTTGAAAAAATCCTTGTAACCATATTTGTCACCCACTCGAACATTGTAGTGACTGACTTTCGGGAAGAAGGCCTGCAAAGTGAAATGGGATGACGTAAGTACTTGTATGTTATGCTAAGGTATTCCGCACATTGGTTCGCGTGTCGGTTTGTGTCTTTGCTGTTTTGCAGCAAAGATGCAAGTCTGACAGATAATCGGCTGTTATTATTTCAGCAAGTTGTGTTGAAAGATGTCTGTTAAGCTGGACAAAAGCCAAATTTCTCCTAGTCGAAGCCAAAGTTTCCCTGTCAAATCCATAGTGCTACTGGGGAAATTTTGGCTTCGACTAGGCAGAATTTGGCTTTTGGGCGTCCGTGAATGTTCAGCATTAAATTGAAGTCACATATTCCCCTTTTCCGTGTCGTAACATGGGGTGCACGAAGTGTCGTAGAGCATTTCATTTCCGAGATCGCCTATACTCCATTGATTTTTATAAAATCAATGTACTCATTCCCAGCTGAGTAAATTGGAAACCGGTGAATATGTTCGAATGAAAGAATCGAACCTGCCACCTCTCGATTGGTATTTCAACGCTTTACCCATCGGGCTACTGCGACCGTCTGTTGTAACAAATAATTAGGTCGGCTGATACGCACTTTTTGAGATTATCGTGTCACCGAAGGCCGGTATTCTGCGACCAATGACGAAACATCTAGAACTGAGTAGTCAACAAACGTAGCGCATATTGCTTACCTCTCTTCTTGTGAAAACAGGTGCAACAAAAACATTTAACGCAACTTGTTTCCACGATAGCTTCAAAAATTGCTCCGATTATCTGTCAAACAGACACAGTTGCTTCTTTGCTAAAATATAGTGTAGTTGCTAAAAAATATAGCGAAGACACAACCCAACATTCAAACGCTCGCCAATATGCAATCCGCCGTAATCTCTGGTCGCATAATTTACTTACATTATACATAATTCCCGAATTATTACGCGGCAACAACACGTTCAATATACTTGCTTTCAGACGCTCGAGCATCGGCGACGTATTATTCCACAATATCTGATGAACGGTTCGCCGAATAAAGACATCATCGTTTGAGGCCAACATTCGAAAGGCGATTTTCTGAAGAATGTTGCCATCATGCAGATAGGCTGCCAGTCCCAGCAGTGTTGGATTGAGGATAATTAACGATTTATTCAGGATGCCCGGTTCATTCAGTTCGGGCACAAAACGAACACTCCGTTCCGTTGAATAGGACATTGTGGAGTTCTCGTAGTGATGGACAATGTCCTTTTGCAGAATCGTTTCGGCATAGACAATGGGACCGACTTCTTGTAATTTCAGTTTTTCATCGATACCATCGAGAAATTCTATGGCATTTGTGATGTTGAACAGAGTGAGGTGGAGTAATACTGAAACGGGTGGACTACGCCATAGCTCGAAGGGTGGCAGACCCGGTCGCATTCGTATTCGTTCCTGCAGAATTAATTCGACGAAATTGTAGTGTATCGATACGGCACCGAGAATTGTGTTGACTATGCCACAGCCAAGGAATAGGAAGACGCCTGAAAATGAAAGAATATTTATGGTGGTTGATTAGGATATAGTTTTAGGAATGTGTTCTGGGGGTTACCCTGTAAAAACTTAGAGTAGAAATATTTCTCAAATTCTTTTATGGGTTAAAGTGTGACTAAAGTGTCTCTAAAGGTTTTGCTCGGAGCGAACATTTTGTGATCGAGGATTAGTGATGACCGTTGAGCTTTAAGCTTATCACGCTTTAAGCTCACTATACTTAAATCTTAAAACCCTTTGACTTGATTAAGTCTAAATGTTAATAAATTTAAAGCTTGTTAAGCTTAAAGCTTATTAAGCTTACATCTTATTGTTCAGATCCAGCCAGCCGACGCTGGCAATAAAGAGATTGATTTGAATCGCATTAAAACCCACGAGACCCCCTATGTCCTGGAAAAAGCAGAGTCCCAAAACCTTCTCCTTCTATTTGTCAAGGTTGAGCAGTAAAAAAGAAGGTAAAGAACATTCTCCTCCTCATCCTCATCATGACGACTTCTGCAGTAGTCATGATGAGGAAGACGAAGCCTCCTCGCATGCTCGCCGATAGGACAGTGCCCTGTAGTGACCCCCACCATCCTACCAATATGCTTCCTGTTTAATGAGGGCAATGAGGCAGAGCGATCAGGATCTATGCTGGGGGGCTATATCATCCTCGTTGTTTGGCAAGTACTACTGTCGAGCCATCTAGCATTAGCCCTGGCGATCGCTGCGGACTCGATTGACATTTTACACACTGTTATAGGTGTCTTAATGTGGTTAAGATACGTATCGGTGGATATTGCCACTTGATGGGCTGGCTCATCAGCCTTGCATTTGCCCGTGAAACTACTGTGGCTCGGAATCCAACAAACAGTAATATTGAAGAAGCTACTCATTTCCATGAGTGTCAAGCGACAATTCACGTTCGGTCATTTCTACATCAAAAACGGTTGATTAGAAATGAACGATTCAAGCAACTCTATCGCCGCCTGACCGTCTGTGTAAACAATAATGACCTTCAAAGTAACGACATGCCTCCCCAGCCAGGACAGAGGTTCCGCGATTGCCGAAATCTCCACCTGGAAGGCGCTGCAGTAGTCGGGAAGATGGACCGATACGTAAATACTTAGCCCCTCCGAATAAATGCCCGCATCCACTTTTTCATCGGTGTTGAAGCCATCTGTGCAGATGGCCAAAGAGTCGGGTGTAATAGGGGTGCTGCCCATCCTTTGATCTCAAGAGGGAATCAGGCTGAAGTGGTTGCTGCCAAAAGCAACTTTTGGAACGGAATAGTCGGTTACTGCTGGAAGATCCAGACTAGCCAGAATAGGGGAGTGTCCACTTCTCAGCGTGCACTACTGTCCAGTATCGCGAAGACGCAGGGCTGTTTTGGCCACCAGTTGTTCGGGAATTTACAACGACGCTCATTCAGTAAGAATACATAAGGCATTCTAGAGTACCTTACTTAGGACTCTCGAAAACTTACCGGAACTAGCAATGGCAACATCGTCTGCATGGTCACAGTCAGTCACGTGGTACCCAACTTTTTCCAGTTTCAGAAGCAGCCTATTGACCGCTAACTTCTAAAGATGAGGAGGGGTTGTATTACAGACACCTCTAATGACAGACGACGTCCCAAAGTCGAATGATCCTGGATGTGAGCACCATAGTGCCCCTATTATCGCACTAGGCTTAATATTCTTGAAAGCACCCTCGATATCCAACAACACGGCCAACGTATATTCCCTGTATTCCAGGGATTTTTCAATGCAGCCAACCAGAGAGTGTCGAGCCGTATCAACTGACCCTCCCTTTCAGTAGGCAGGTTGCGAGGTGGCGGGATGGTGTTATGAAGATGAAGGTTAATCAGTCTCTCCAGGAGTTTAAGCAAGGTTGAAGACAGGCTGACTCGTCTGAGGTCATTTGGACGGGCATGCTAGCTTCTGCCCGCCTTAGGAATAAAAATGATTAGTACATCCGTCTAGCTTCACGAAACGTAGCATAATGCTAGGCGTGCAGTCAGGATAACCTCTTTGCACGGGTACACATTATCTACGAAGTTCAGAAGGTCCGCAGGGATGATTCCATCGAGTCCAGGAAATTTAAAGGGTTAAAAACTATTAATCGCCCACAAAATCTTGATAACATTGATTCGTAATCGCAGGGTACTGTACAGGGGCTGGATGAGTCCCTCAAAGAATTGTCCCTTTGGCTGCCAGGCAAATGCGTGTCCAGCAGAAGTTTGATGGTTTCCCTCCTGGATGACGTCCACGATCCATCTTGGGCATGGATGGATCTCAAGATAAAACTTTGCAAAGCCTAGAGGCCTCACTTGACTCTTCCACGCATTCGCAGAAGCTCCTCCATGAGTTCCGTTTAGGTCTCCTCAGCTTCTTTTTGTTAGAACTCAACATGTTGTAAATTTCAATATCAACATTCCCCGATTTTATGGCGATGGTTTGCATTTCCATGATGATATCGTTGTTGGTGACATCTATTTCCCGATATTGCACGAAATGGTGAATGATGAAGGGAAGCCCTCCTCCAGCGTTGGTCACCTACTACTTTACCTTAATCCCTAGTGGGGTCTAGCGTGTCAACTACTCCTGCGCGCCATCGTACTCTGTTCTGGGCAATGGGGCGCAACTCCCCAAAAGACTTACCCAGCACCTGACACTTCTTTGCCACAGATAGACGCCATGTGATTCTAGGACTCTCTCTTCCGCAATGTGTGACCTATTCACCGCCAACTTTCGCATTCAAATGGGTGATTTGATTATTATAATGTCACCTTTAGGTGTTTTGCTCTGAACGGCGTTTAGTTCTTCGTAGAAGGAGTCTTTCACCAAGACACTGTCGGGTTCAGTTGGAGCATAGCACAATATTATTGAGATGTTTCTCATTTTGGTCCGGAACCTGGCTGTCGTGATTCGGTCGGAGACCGGATCCCAGGATAAGAGACAGTTACGTGCGGCTCTGTGTAAAAGGAGCCCCACACCTGACTCAGAACGACTACCGGTAACTTTACCGGAGTACAACATTACAGTGCTGCCCGTTGGAGAGATAAATTCTCCGCTGTTCCACCATCTTATCTCACTAACTCCTAAGATGTTTAAGTTGTGCCTCAGAGATTCACTCTCTAATTGAAGAAATCGTGTGTTCTGGGGACCTTCTGATCCATTGTCTAGGAGAGTACGCATACATTCCAGAGTCCAATCTTTGTCATTGTACGATAGCCAAAAGTCGTAACCGTTGAGTCAGTTCTTCTCCGAGGCATAGTTGACGTTTCGTTAGCATATAGAAGATTTCGGATAGTGTAAGTTGCTGGCATACACATCCTGTCCTCTGTTTGTCGGTTTTAACGACAGGCCGTCAAGGGGAAAGGCCGTGGTATTATTTTACGCCCCACACCACAGGGGGAAGATTTACCTCAACCAAATCATCGCACCGCCATCACTGGCCGCTTGACATTGGTTAACAATGGTCAATGACCACTGCCGTTCCAGGGGGCGGAGGACTATGGACTCCGTTAATGAGGTGAGTTCAGCGATTTTATTTTGCGGTCCATTGCAATTTAATTGGACGAGTGAGAGCGTATCGAAAATGGCTATCGGTGGTGCAGTCGTAAGGTTGTTTTGTTAGGGAATCCTATTGGAACTATTCGCAGGGGTCATTGGAGTTGACTGGGAGCCCGTTTGGGTGCTCACTGGTGTAGAAGGGTGAGGCGTGTTAGGCGAGCATGCTGCTTATAGTCCTCTGTTCCTGCACTGACTGGCCGCAAAGGAAGAGACACCACTCATTGCAGCAGTTGCATCTCACTGACGTCGGATCGGAGTGCAGCTCTTTGTTGCATACGCAACAGATCCATGGACCAGGGGCAGGGTTACTTTCAATGCCGGCGCGGAGAAGTAGTATCGAAAGAAGTGGGGCCGAGATGTGTTGCTCCCGTTAAACATAAAAAAACGATACAATCATGCAACACATTGACACATTTTCCTTCTTGCATTGAAGGGGATTAGCCGGTCTTGGCGGTTGTAAAACAGGTCGCTCCGGTGCGTGGAACCGGCTGTCGCAGGAACGTTCAAGGCAGATTAGCACTGAGTCCTTGTCACTGTAGGCTGTAAATAGGAAAGCCTTAAGAGTTTTTTAATTGATTCCAGAATAGTACCCTGTTCAACTTATGTACGGCCATTAGACCCAGCTTGTTTGTTAACTGAATAGAAAAACACATAAAATACGGTCCATCGGTCACCCTCCAGTGACCTCAGACCTGTTAATTGACAAAACACCTGTGCACTATTCCATACTTCTCAGAACTGAGATGACCAGACAGAATTCTCTTAATTTTTTGCCTCTAATTAATATGTGCCCTCGATGTTTATGAAAGTACCTTTGATGTTTGCTAATGCAAAACATCTTGCTATGATGATGTACTCTGGGAACGATGACTATCGCCTTCAAGATTTACATCTTATTTGCTTTAACGGGATGATCATGTTGAAAATAATGTGCATCTTTTTATTTTTTATCTCGTTACTATGATGCCAGAAGAAAAAATTACTGAATTTTAACAGCCTGGTCCAGGTCCAACAAGCTCAGCCATAAGGAAATGTTGTACCAGAAAGACTGTTGTCAAACTTATAATGGCACTGAGGTCACACCTTTTAACAACAAATTTCCATGTTAGCATAAGTGAAATATTAATTACGAGTATTTAATAAATTATCTAAAATGATTCTGTCAATTAGATGAGTGGCTATTAATGATTTTCAGTAGAGGAGTAGAGTACGAGGACACATATTTTTTATTTTTGGAAATTTCTACTTACGTATGAAGGTCTTCTTCTCTTTTGGCGTTCGCGAATGCACTCCGGATTCTAGGCTGTTTTTGTCGATCGCTTCTGACGTTAATAGATTTTTATTGGCCTCGACATTTTCTTTTTGGACGGAATTTTCCATTTTATGTTATTTTCCTTGGTTTTTTGGTTGTTCAAATGGAACCTGAAAGAGATAATTAAAAAGAAAAATTAGCAGAAGATCAGTTGGAGAGTGGAGTCTTTGATCTATATGGAAAATATTTTGGAGTCCGTGAACATGAGCTGAAAAAAGGCCCTAGATGAGGAGTATACCCCTGCGCTAAGTTGCAAAGAGTCTCTGTTACAGAACTTTCTAAAAAATTCCTAGGTTCCTGGACTGAAACTGCGGTTTCTGAAGAGACACATCTTTTAACTTGATGATGACTTAGGGAGTGACTACTTGTGGAATTCGTTTCGCTTAACTAACTGTGCCAAGGAACTAGTTATCAGGTTATAATGAACTAAGGGCCATTTCCGTTTTAAACGGAAGATGAGTGCCGTGTAGCGTTTATCTACAGGATAAGATTTAACTAGACATTTAAAAAACGGCCCTTAGTTTTGAAAAAAAAATAATAAATAAATAAATAAATCAAGTAATATAAAATGTGTGTGGTATGTGGAACATTTTGTAGGCCAAAACGCCTACACAGCTTAAAGCTGGATTAAGACGTTTTATCATCATCATCATCGTGGCGCGACAGCCCGACGTCGGGCCTTGGCCGCCTGGATCGTCGTCCTTCAATTATCTCGGTCAAGTGACCGCGTCCTCCAATTTTGGAAGCCCAGTAGCTGCTCGGCGTTCGCATATACTGAGCTCTCCCAAGCTCGCTCCGTCGATTCGTCCTGCGTTTATTACTCTGTTTGGCATAGTACATTTTGGACGTTTCAACCTCTCATCGGATCTGATATGGAGACGTTTGTCAAATCAATGTGAAGTTTGATGGTGCTCAAGTTTTCAACTTTTCGTCAAAATTTGCTTAAGATGAAGTGGTGAATACAAACGAAACTGAACAAAATTTCAAAATTCACAGAGAAAAGTGGTTTAAGCGAGGGACAATAAGAATCTGCTGCTTTTTATTCAATTAGTGGTGCGCCATTCCAATGCGTCGCTGGAAATACCAACTCCATCATTTTGGCTAGTGTGAAAGTGGTGATTATGCCAACTGTGTCAACTATTTATTAAATGTCCACGTCCTGTCGGAGGCCAACAGGATCTTTTTCATGAGAGGAAAAAACTGTCAGGATATACGGAGGACCACAGCAGACAATACTGAGTGCCAAAATTAGATGTCATGAAAAATTTGCGTTACATCACAACGCTTCTGAGTTTTGGTGACTAACTACAATAAAACCGTTAATACCCCAGTCAAAAAGAATTTCTGCTCGAACCATTTTCCAAACGGTTTTTTTTTACTAGGGTTTTGTATAATAGTAAAAACAAAACCCTTATGAAATCGATCAAATGTCTGTCTGTCCGTCTCTCCATAGATTATCTCACGAACGGCTGAACCTACATACATGGAATTTGGTGAGAATGTGTAGAAATATCATAATTCGCCGGAGAAAGCGATGCGTCGTAATAGGCCAGCTTTAAAGGGGGTTACCATATAGGGAAAATTAAGGTCGAAATGTTTTTTTTTTCGATTGGTATAGACAAGTGGGGTATCATAGCAAAGGTACCATCGAGCGCATTCCATTTTCGGCAACATTTCCAGCTTCTCCAAGGGTAGGACAGTTCATCTCCTATTGGCATGGGACACTGCAAAACCTTCGGATTGCAGGCGAAGCCCTCTATTTCCGGTTTCATTTCGGCAATGGTAGCGAGAGTGGTGATGGTGCTGTTGTGAAAGAAAGAGGCATTAAACCACTACTTGAAGCCAGTATAAAAGGAAGAACACACTCAATCGAAATGATGTAAATGTGAAGCAAGCAGTTGATGCTGATATGCTTACTGCAAAGGAGCCCCTAGACGATCAAGCCGCTTGATCAAAATCGTGTGTCAATCGATTGAATCCAGCGTGATTGACCGTCTAGGGACCGGTTTGATGCTTGAGTCAAGCGTTGACGGTGATTGATAGAACGTTTGATTGACTCAAGCGGTTGACGAGAGTGCTAGAACGTCTAGGCCAATTTTGATCAAGCATTGCGTCAATCACTCGGTAATTGCTGAGCCAGTTTCCATTATGATGAGTTCCAGAGTCTGGGGAGCAATGGCGCACATGAATTTCAGGTCTCCCACATCCATTGCAGAAGCTCGGTACCTCAATGTGATATAAAGCCTCTGAGTTGCAGGAATCGTTTCACGCATAATTGTATCCCTTTTCGTCATGGTTGCCAATTCATGAACCTACTCATTTTAACCTACTCCGTACACCGAACTAGGTCGACCTAATCCGCAATCGAAAAACCAGGCCGAAGCGTATATACCCTAGACTTGTACAGACCTAGTGGTGATGCCAAAAGTACCAACTGGCAACGACCATATGCATTAAAATTGAGTTTCCTATATGGCCAGCTTATAGGGGAGGTTGGCACTCATTCAGGAGGATCTTGACCATTTTCAAAATCAATCAACTAACCCATTCTACAAATATAGGTATTTGTCGAATTTTTCAAGTGGCTAGCTTCATTCTATCGAAAGTTATTGCTTATTTGAAGTATCAGTTGTAGGGGAGGTAGAGGATTCGTTTATCGAATCTTGCGCATTTTTAATAACAACCAACTTGATCCCAGTACAAACATTTTGCCAAAATTTCAAGTCACTTGCTTCATTTTATCGAAAGTTATCGCTTATTTGAAGTTTCACTTACAGGGGAGGTAGGAGTTTCTTGGGTCGAATCTTGCCCATCATTGCCATCAACCAATTAGATCACCCTACAAACATTTAAATAAAATTTCAAATCTCTGGCTTCATTCTATCGAAAGTTATCGCTTATTTGAAGTTTCATTTGTAGGGGAAGTAGGGGTTTCGTTGGTCGGATTTTACGTATTTTCAATATTAGCAAACTGGATCCTACTACAAATATTTGACCAAAATTTCAAGTCGTCAGCTTTATTTTGTCGTAAAAGTTTCTTTTTTAGGAGAGGTATGGGTTGCTTAGGTCGTATCTAACCCATCTTTAATACCAACTAATTCAATCTCATTTCAAACATTTGACCAAAATTTCAAGTCGCTGGCTTCATTCTATCGAAAGTTATCGCTTGTTTGAAGTTTCATTTGTAGGGGAGGTAGGGGTTCCTTGGGTGGGATCTTGCCCATTTTCAATACCAACTAACTAGATTTTACTACCAACGGTTTTTCAACTCCCTAGTGTTATTTTATCGAAAGTTATCGTAATTAAAGTAATATTTAACTTTTTAAATTTTGTAGGGGAGGTAGGCGTTCCTTTGATCTGATTATGCCCAGCTTACTGAAACCCAAGCAGCTTATTATCTCAGGGTTACATGCCAAAAATCAGATGTCTACGTCAATTGGTTCAAGAGTTATAGACAAAAAACCTGAAAAGTAGGGTAGTACGGGGCTCTTTGTAAGAAAATTACCGTTAGTTTTCAACTGATCGATTTTATTTTTCCAGAAAAGTATAGGATTATTCTCACGAGTAATCTACCAAAGCTAGAGCTTTTCATGTTTATTTAATCGGGAGTTATAGATACATTTATGTATTTTACATATGTAGGGGAGGTAGCCGTTTTGCTGGCCTGATCCATTTTCAATACCAACCAACTAGATCATACCAACATTTGACCAAAATTTCAAAGCTCTAGGCTCATTCTATCGAAAGTTATCGTGCGAACGGACAGACAGACAGACATGGCTAAATCGAATCAGGAGGTGACCCTGATCATTTATATATATACATTGATACACCTCCGGAACCTCCTTTAAGGTGTTACATATTTTCGTCGTGACAAAAACAATATACCCTATACTATAAGTCTAGGGTATAAAAAACGTGTTGTACATATGCGTGAGAAACATAAAGTTTTTTCAATCTGAACCATGGCCTCGAGATGAGTTAGCATCATCTCATTTTCTAGATCGTGACGATGTGTCTTGTGCAGTGGTGTGTGATCAGCAATACGCTCAACCGAGCTATTTACCTCATAAATGAGTACTCATTTAACAGCTGAGTGGGCTCATAGTCCGACACGTATTGTAAATCCCCTTTTTTATCGAAAACTTGTAATGAACCATATTCTGGTCTGGTTGTGCTGCTTCCACCGGCAGGTCTATGGCAGCCCCTGATGAGTAAGGATTTGTCGGTGGCACGAAACCAGAGGTCGAGGGTCCCATTACACCAGAAGCCCAATGTGAGTGCGAGGGCAACTAAGCCGTCCGCCAACCATTCCATCCTTATTGCCTCGTTTTTTTTATTCCCCATTCTTGACTAGATTGTTTGTGTTGTCTTCCCCAGGCCTATGAACTTTTATTAATACGTAAACGACAGGGGCAACGAGCGGCGAAAACCCCGCCCACGTCTCCCGAACTGAGCTACAGCAAGCATAGGCCGCTACTTAGCTCGTTGAGGGGCCTTTTTCTTCGCCAGATGGCACGGCCCGAACTTTACGGTCATTATGCTACCTAAGGCTCCGTCCCCACGGGCATCTTCGGATGCCCGCCAAACCATCCATTACAAACTACTGCATTCAGTAGAATCGAACCGGGGCTCGATGCGTAGAAGGCAAACATGCTAGCCATTGCTCCATCCGGACTCCTCGGTCTAAAGTGCTCTGCAGTTTGTTAAAACTGATGTGGACAAAGCTGTCACAACAAAGCGGACATAATATTGTAGTTATTGATTACCAATTAAAAAATTGAGCAATAAAATAAAATATGACTGGAAATTTGTTGGTTTTTGCGGTGCCAAAGGGAATGCACAAAGGGGGGGGGGGGGGGGGGGGGCTACGGGACCGGCTTAAAGAACATATCAGAAAATTAGAACTACTGAACATTTTGCAAGGCAATATGCCTCTATTCCCCTGATTAATATAGGAAACGCCACTTTTAATGCATACGGGCTGCTGCCTATTTCAAGTTTGTGTCACCCACTAGGTCTGCACAGGTCTGGTGATTTAATAATTATAAACAAAAAAAGAAAAAAAAATCCACTATAACAATAATTAGGGGGGGGGGGGTGGAGGGTGAACCGTTTCCGGGGCTGTCAGCAGGCTTTTGGGAAAATATAAGTTTTTTAGGGATGAGTTTTGCAATGGAAGGACATGAATCACTAACTCCGAATTGTTTTTGATTTTTTTTTAATTAATCCTGTGTTAGGAATTTTTCTATCATTATGTTCTCAAAATTTGGTTTCCTGGTGAATTGTGTTATGATTAATGTCACAAAATCTTTATTTCTTCAATCAGTTTTATTTTCAACACTATAGATCCGTCGATGTTATTCTCGTCTTTTATTCACAGGTGATCTTCATATTAGTAAAAACTTATTTCGGACAGCGAAATTTAATAAATAATCAAAACTAAAATTTTATCGAACTTGTTTTCTTATTATTTGTTTGTACATTCCTTTTCTATATTTTTTCTTTTCACTTACCGACTGAAGCCGTGAAAATTTAATCTTATGCAATTTTTTCCATTCTCAAAGAATATTTCATCGGGACATTCAAAATTTCATCTGCGATGTTCAAAAATAATTTACAATAATTTGATTCGCTGGTTTTCTTGAATAAAATCTGTATCCGGTATCTAAGCAACTTGGTTCAAAATTTCACACTTAGCACTAGGCACTATCCGCGTTTTTGCTATTGATCAAGGATGCAGTTTCAACTAAACTGAAACTCAAAATCATTTTCAAAATATTTCAGTAAGTCTATCTATCTATCTATCTAACAGTGCCATGGATACTTTCTACTGCAGCGATTAGAAAATATTATTATTATTAAAAAAAAACTGGAAGACAAGATTAAGTCCACAAAAACTATTTTTTTTTTTAATACTATATTTCGTGATAAGGAAAATATTGTTCATAGGGTTACAGGTCACATGTGGACCCGCGCTCTCTCAACGTGCAATGCAATACATCATCTTATCAGTGTGCCACTAGGGTGAGCAATGAGCATCTATCGGATGATTATTCTTGTAAGACCCTTTTTCCTGTGTGTGACATGGGAATGAAATCAAATATGTAAGTATATATGGATGTAGCATGTTAATCTTGAATTACATTATGTGGGTTTTATCAATCCCGTGATTGCATCCTATTGCGTTCATAGCCATTTAATAACACACTTCTATGCATGTCATATTCGTATCGCCATACTGAGACTAGTCGCGAAAGGAGTTATCGCCGAGGGTCGGCGGTGGAACTAGAGATTTTATTCGGGTTTTATCTTTAGAGTTTTAATTGAGACTGGACATTCTAGATAATACTCGAACCATGCTTTGACACCAGCGTCTGCATTTAGAGGCATAAAGTGGCTGATTAGAATTCGATTAATTGTGCTATAATTAATTTTGTTATTAGATCAAACATTTGAGAATAATAAAATAAATATGTTAGTTAAAGATTTCGTTTAAAATAATAATAATAACAATGTAATCAATCGAAGGACGAAGAATCAGGAGGAGAAGGCACTTCGGCACAAATCGCACTCTTGTGATTTGAATTTCAAGAGCAATGCCATAAAAATTGTATTCTCGTGGTCTAAGACTACGTTCATACTACTTGCTACGCAAAATGACGCGATGATGATTTTTTTTTCAAATGTGGCGATGCAATGGGTCCATTCGGGAGTCACGGTTGCTAGCTTTAAGTGCTGCCTCGTGATTTGTATTCCGAATGTTGCGCTAAACCACTGCAAAACTTAGCGCAAATAGCTAGGCGCTAACACTTTTAGGCAGCATAAAATTTGTTCGCTGTCTTGGCTTAGCGGAGATTTGACAGTTCGAACGAATTGCCTGCATTCACAAATCATAGCGCTACCTGAGCGCTCCCATTTTTGTTGTTGTAATTCAGTGCAAAATTGGGACAAAAATAGGAGCGCTCAAGTAGCGCTACCGATTTGTGAATGCAGGCATGTCAATTTACAACATGGCATTTCCTAGACGACTGAATTGTGCGTTCTCCATTGTTTTCATAGTTTTTACAATGCATTTAATTTAAAATCATCTGTTAAATGCCAAACTGAATTTGTCATTTGACAGGTGAACCAGCATACCATTCGGGCGTCACAAAAAAAATTGTTATGTGCTGCTTAGGAATTCGCTATTTCTATGCAGCTCATTACGCTTTTTTCCGTGACGCCCGAATGCACCCAATGTGTAGAGTGTTCGTACTGCAGTGGATGCGACAGATGAATCCGATGTTTTTAGAAGAATAGAGACCACTTTAGTTTCAGAAACACAATGGACTTGGCGACATGTCGATGCCCATTTTAGAAAATTCACCAATTACATAGTACGTTTCAAGTGCTACTCGCACAAAGTAGTAAGCGTAATTACCACTTGATTTACATTCCTATGCAGTGCTGCAAGATTCGGCAAATCATATTCCGCGAGAGAGCGCCCATTTCCCGCTTAAGACCCGGGAGAGATCGCCTATCCCAACTAACAAACTCTTGTGAATTAAGATTTTATGGACTGAGAAAAGCTCTCTTAGACTCTGGCAAGACTTTCCGCTACTCTTATAACGTTACCCCAACCGCAACAAGATTTAAATTAGCTCTCATAGCATCACTATTATGAGAGTATTACTCTAGTAACTGTTTTTACAAGATTATACGAGGGTAAGGTGATAAGTTGTTGGCCTGACAGAGAAATGCCGTTACAATCAGCAAAAATTGATGTTTCCTGCATGGGTGCACTTGTCATTAGTTCGTATGACAAGTTTCAACTTGTTCGCTTAAGTAGTTTGTTTGCACGAATTTTTACAGTAGACGTCTTACGTGTTTTTCGTTAAAATTGAGAAAGTTGAATATCGTGCTGTCATAAAATTCTTCGTTTTGGATGGATTAACCCCGAAGGAAATTCATCCGAAGTTAACAAAAGTTTGCGGGGACTCTGCTCCTTCGATGTCAACCTTTAAAAATTGGGCACCTGAATTTAAACGTGGTCGCACGTCCCTCGAAGACAACCCACGCGAAGGACGGCCAAAAACCGCAACTACACCGGAAAGCATCGAAAAAGTGCATTAATATCGTGTTGTATGAAAAGCGAATGAAAGTGAGTGATATTGCTGAGGCTGTGAGATATCGCAAGAAAAGGTGCGAAACATCTTGCACAAAGAATTAGAGATGCGAAAGCTCTGCGCAAGATGGGTGCTGCATTTGCTCAATGCCGATGAAAAGCAAATGTGCGAATGATTTTCGTAGCAATCTTTGCACCGATTCAGTCGGGATCCAACCGATTTTGTGCGGCGATTTGGCACCATGAATGAGAGACTTGGGTACACCACTACACACCAGTAACGAAACAGCAGTCGAAACAGTGGGGGGAAGCCGGTGGTTCAGCGCCAAAGAAAGCGAAGTCGATCGCATCTGCCGGAAAGGTCATGGCCAGCGTGTTTTGGGATGCGAAAGGGATGCTGTTAATTGATTACCTTGAAAAAGGCGAACAATGAAGGTCGATGCAGACACATCAGTCACGTCACAGTTCAGTCAACCTTCCGAATCATAACCGTCACCGTCAAGTCACAGACAAAATAGCGGCTGTATTCACATATAGCCGTCAGGGTATTCAGACCGTAGTCAGTCATTTTTTGTGTATGCTCTCGAGTGTACCTAGATTTACCATCTATTTTTATTTCATTTCCAATTTGTTTCCATATCCTGTTTTTATATGCTATATCCATATATTTATTATGCGATAAATCGTACAGAACGGGGTAATTTCGAACCAACTCGATTAATTTTTCGTCATCGCTTCACTTTCTAGACTGACGTCCGTCAAACACAAAAAATATCGTTGGGAAGAAATGTGAATTTGACTGTTCGGTGACGGAAGCGCGACTGACGGTTCTGATTCGTGACTGCGCCGGCTCAATGTGGACAGCGCCACTTGACTTTCAAGAAACGATATTTTTTGTGACTGATACCAGACGGTGCTGACGGAACTGTGACGTGACGTGACTGATGTGTGTGTATCGACCGTAACAGGCAAATATTACTTCAAACTGTTTGACCAGCTGGATGACGAAATTCGCGAGAAGAGGACTGGCTTGGAGCAAAAAAAAATCATCTTTTTCCAGGACAACGCACCTGTAAACAAGTGTGCGTTGGCGATGGGAAAACTGCGGGATTTGGGGTACGATTTGCTCGACCATCCAAATCTGAGGGTGCCAAATCAGGAGAATAGGGTTCTTCTGATTTGGCACCCTCAGATTTCAATCTGTTCCCAAACTTAAAGAAATCTGTTTCTGGGAGGCGCTTCGCATCCAATGAAGAAGTTGAGAGGGCCGCAGATGAATATTTTCACAGTCTTCCAGACTCTCACTTCCGGGAAGTAATACTGATGTGGCAGAAACGCTGGACCAAGTGTGTTAAAGCATAGATAAACAGACTACAGACTGTAGTCTGTTTATCTATGGTTGAAGTTAAGGGAGATTATGTAGAAAAATAAAATCATTTTCTAACTGAAACTTGCAGTCTTTCATTGTACAAGGCCGAGAACTTTTCACCTTACCCTCGTATCAGTTGTATTCGCAAAGGAGATTACCACTCGCACTTGCGTCAATTACCGACCAGTTTCCCTACTGCCGAATCTTGGCAAATTGTTTGAAAAGTTCTGGATCTCAAAGATCCGGAGCTTCTCGGACAATAACGAGATCCTGCCGTGTCATCAATTCGGCTTCAGAGCACATCATAGCACACAACATGCTACGTCCTATTTACTTCACTCTATTGTGAAATCACTTAATGAGAGGAATTGTCCAACAGTTGTATGCGCTCTAGATCTAGAAAAAGCATTCGACTCTGTTTGGATGAATGGGCTTATTTACAAGCTCATCAATAATAACTTTCAGCCCAATATGGTGAAAATAGCCATAAGCTTCTTCCAGAACAGGAAGTACTTCGTTAGTATTAACAACTCTTACTCCGAATTATATGAGATTTCCTCAGGTGTTCCACAGGGTTCTGTTTCGGGCCCAGTTCTTTATAATATTTTCACTGCAGATATTCCGGTACCGCAGGATCCATCTCCAGTGAAGATAATTCAGTATGCTGATGACACTCTCGTTCATGCGTCAAGGTTGGATCCTATAAGAGCAGGTAGAGAAATTAACGATTACCTTTCCACGTTATCTTCTTACTATAAGAAATGGGGTATCAAGATAAACGGTTCAAAGACACAAGTGACGGTATTTAGAAACCCCTCTAAATACGCTTTTTCCCAGTCCATTCGAGCAGGATCAAAGAAGGTCAGAATCAAAATTGGCTGTTCGGAGATAGCGCCGTCACCTACTCTGGAGTACCTGGGTGTTCTCTTTCACGAGCATGTCAAGTTTAACCCACATGTTAAACGTACAATTAAAAAAACCATGATTGCTCTTAGATGCATTCACGGCCTCTTAAGGCGATCGGTGGGTCTTTCCAGTAGGGTTAAAGTTATCCTGTATAAGACTTTAATCAGACCCATCATCACATATGCAGCGCCAACGTGGCTAGCTTGCTCTAAGACTGCCATAAAACAGGCTGAGAAGCTTGAACGAAGAATTCTTCGATATTGTATGGGGAATTACTATGACTGCAGGAGGAAAAGGTATGTCAGAAACAGCGTGCTGTACTGTAATACCAAAATGACTCCTCTAAGTAAACATATTATAGAACTTACTAAGCGGTTCTTTATGAAAGCTAAAGATCATACTAATCCTAGGATCAGTAATATGTGTGAGGTGGATACCCATCGAATAGATAGATACATTCAGCCTGCAGCAATTTCGAATGAAGCTCACGATGAGTTCTTTGAAGGGCTGTATGCATATAGCGGTCGAGCAACTCAAATGAGGAGCTAAGAATCAGCGGAGATAGGAGCCTTCCTTGGTCTTTTTTTTTCTCTTTCTTTCTTTCTTTTTTCTTTCTTTTTTCCTTCTTTCATTTCAGTTCTGTTTTATCCTTTTCATTTCAGTTTTCTTTGATACTCTTTTCAGTTTATTTAGTTTCGATTACTTTTAATTGTAAATACGTATATAGGTATATTGAATTTAAAGTAAGATTAAGATAAGGTTAAATTAAGTTAGTCAAGTAGATTAAGTTAGTTTGTAAGATAAAAAATTATAGCTGAGAAACGGCCGGATGCAAGCCGTATATAGAGCTTGGAAATCAAGCACAGATGTAAGATTTTTATATATATATAGGTATATATATAGTTAATATAAGATCTGATCCTCTATTATAAGGAGTAGCCATACCATAGCGCGTAAGTTCTGTAAATAGGCAGGCCAAATATATATAGCCGCCTCCAACAAATTAACATTGTTAAATTTATGTAGCATTAGATAAATATATATGTAAGATGGAATGTCATTCAAATTTATATCGAAATAAATTATTTGAATCTGAATCTGCGTCAATTACAAAATGGTCTTGCTCATACGTCGATCATCCGGATACATAGAATACTTCTTCGTTTCTTGAGTCTAATCGCAAATTATGGAACGGATCAGCATTGCATCGCAGGCAGTGTGAATTAGCGGTGTAAGAGTACTATAGTGTTTATCACACCAACGAGAATCACAGCGAATATCCGCCTCGCATTGCGAGAATCCCATAGCGATTTTGCAACGCGAACCGGAAATTTTTTTGCAATTCGCGATAGGGTGTGAAATTTGTTGCCTCAAAAATCGTCAAATTAGAGTAAAGTTCTTAAGGTGCGTTTTTCTGGGCACCACTCTGCGCCGATGGCAGGGGACGATGAATAAGACACAAACAAATAGTGCTCTATGCTCTATGGGTTGATCGCCAATCACGAACAATATGCGACGAGCGTGTGTCTAGCAAAACGCACCTTTAAATGTTTGTTTTACTAAACGTGGCTGAGTGACTATAGTTGGTGACTGTGAAAAAAAGCCGTCCAAATAACTATTCGTATGTATTTATGTAGAGGTGCAGTACAAGTACAGTCGGCATCCGAGGAATTCCCAAACCATAAAATAAATACACACGAATAGTGCTCCAGTATCATCGTTTTTTTTGTCACAGTCGTCAACGATAGTCGCTCAACCGAGTGTAGCAAAGCAAACCTTAATATTGTGACTTGTTTACTGGAATTTTGAAATGAGTGGTGTATGTTATGACAAGCGAATATTTCTATTTTTATATTTGTTGTGTTAGCATAAGATTCATAGGAAACAATCTTATCAAGGAAGTATCATTTAGAAGCATTTTTTTATCAGTCAAGTGCAACTGATGACGGACCGACGCGACGCAACGGCGGCTATTTGATTCATATAATCAGTTTATGTACAATAATCGTACTGAAATCTGAAACTGACAGATAGATGCTAGTAATGAAGTTATCGGAAAATCCTAAGTATAGCTACTGCATTTTACAATAGTTTATTTAATGTCCGTCAGCTGTTTGACTGATTGAATAATTTTTCAGTGGCGTACGTGATAGTGATATGTATGTCTTGTTCGAGACGAATTCAGTGAAGCATTATCTCTGGAAAACCTGCGCGTCACGTACGGAGATGAGATTACTATGTCCTGAACAATAGAGCCTACGAGCACTGACCGTAGGGTCTATTGTGGTATCTTGAGCGATCGAGTTTGATCGATCCCACAAATCTGTTTAGCTGCCCAAATTTGAAAGAAGCGATCGCTTCCGCTTCAGGGAATGCCTCACCAAGACTCTCCAAGTGGCGATGGGCGAGTGCCTCACACTCACAGAGGATGTGCTGAGAGTTCTCATCATCGCTCTCGCAAAAACGGGATTACCGACAATGCCCATTCTGTGCAAGTGACTCCTCAGGGTCGAGTACCCTGAGAGGAGACCGCAAATGATTCTCACGCTGTTTCTGCCACGGCACAGCAATTTCAGGGAGCTCTTGCTTGAGTGAGCTGAAACAAACAATTTCGATTGTCTCAGGCCAAGGAGGTTTTCCCAGTGCCCACCGATTTTTAACTGTTCCCGCTCTCTTATGTGTAGTTTTGCCCTGCGTAGAGGGATACCACAGAAAGGTTCGGGCCTTGTAAACGGGCTTGCAGAAGCCTTCCTGGCTAGCTCATCAGCGGTTTCTTTACCCGGTATAGTAACATGTTCAGGGACCGAATAGATGGTTACTTTACTAACAGTGCCAATTCTTTGCAAAGCTTCATAGCAGTTCAGTACTAGTTTCAATGAAAAGGGGGATTTTCTAAGCGCCTTGACGGCAGCTTGACTATCAGTTAAGATTACAATGCTATTGTCACGATCACCAGTTCTTGATATAAGTTGACAAGGACATAGACACTCTAATTGAGGGGCCTACGATACGCGCCCCTGCGCCGTCTTTACTTTCAGAGCCATCCGTAAACCACTAAACAGTGCTGAAAGGAAGGGTTGAGTGCTTCACTTCCCCTTTCCTCTCTGCTCCAGATAGTTGTAGAAAAGAGGTGATTGAAGCGGTATTCCCTTGTTGAGTGGTCTGACGGCAAGCCTAATTTATCATCCTCCTGGAGCCAATGTTCCTGTTCCGAATTAAATTTGAGGTTAGTCTGATTAGCTAGTGCTGATTTTGCCTCTGCCTTTAGATGAATGTGGAGCGGCGGAATATCTAACAACGCCTCGAGAGCAGTTGTGGGGCGGCTGCGAATAGCCTCAGGTAAGACATGTAAGTCTTTGAATCTTTAAAACATATTGCATAATACGATGCTAATTTGGTGCTTATTAGGTGCTCCACTACAAAAATTAGTGCTCCAACTTAATCGACGCAATTGATTATTTTATATCGGGGTGCTCGTTGCTAGTTTGACGTTATGCTAACAACTCCACTTTTTTAAACCGCATATATAAATTTCCAAACAACCGTATAATAAAAGTGCTAGGTGGTAGGTAGGTAGTGAGGGCTGCCGTATATAGCACAGCATACTTAGACTAGATGAAGGTCCCTTGTGTTACCCTGGAATTGAATAATTCCTTTCGTTAACCCAAGTTGAACCATCCAGAGCTAATAGCAAGACGGAGTAGCTAACTCACATTCGCATTAGCTAAGTCTTCTAGATCAGCATTGGCATATTCCTTGAGTGTTAACCTTCTTCTGAAAGCCAATGCCGCGAGGAGGAAGGAGTAGAGCAGATAAAAGATACTTCATACATGTCACCGCAGCTTTTGCAAAAGTCATGGTGTGGAAGCCGGAGCCTCTTCGTATGTTGCCCGATCAAACAATGACCAGTAATAATTCCTACCACGAGCTTAATATGATGTTTTTTCATAGACAACAGTTTAGAAGTACGGTCTATGTTCAATGATGCCCATAATTGCTTTGCATTGTGGCTGGTGCTACCACTTAGACATCTCGAGTTAATCTTGTCTCTTAAGTAGCGTTAACACATACCAGTAGATCGTGCTAGTATGTACATTTTACACCCGTGTCTGTGAACTTCCAGGCCAGTAAACCCGCACGGCGCCTTGCAAGTAGCTGGCCTCCTGGGCCAATTGATTTCCTACTGGCAGTAGAGACTTGCGAACATATGTTTCAAATCTAAACGAGCCATTAAACTATTTTTACAGCTGGAGATGGGCATGGCGAGACAATGACATATCTGAACAGTTGTGTCAGTTATACCGTTCCTGGCAAGCTTGTCAGCCCTGCAGTTACCAGCGAAGCCACTGTGGCCCGGTATCCAGCATATTATAATATTATAGAGTCTCCCCATCTCTGTAAGGCAAGATTGACATTTCGTCACGGTTTTTGATGAGACTCTATAAGATTCAAGGGATTCTACTGCAGACTGGCTGTCAGTATAAATTGCGATATCTGTTGCTGCAATACCTTGCGGCCAAGCCACATCACTACCTCTTTAATCGCGTGGATCTCCGCCTGGAACACATATTTTTAGTATTGATAAGTGACCGGTGTATGATTCTGCCCAGTAACCTGCCTCCTGTATGCGGCGACTTGTTTGCTTATAATGTCCAAAGAGAAAAGGTTGAATATAATCTTTAGAGCCGCGGACGGAGTAGAGTTGGACCCCGCTGATAGCCAAACAAGCCGCTCTTTGTACATTTCCCAACAATGTGACATTCGACTCTTTTCGTAGGGCATTCCACCTAACTACTACCCCATGCAGCAGTATCGGGCGCAAAGCCAGTGGAGTATTTTTGGTTGCAGACCCCAGCTCTTTTCTATAGCCTTCCTGCAGCAGTATAGCACTACGGTTGCTTTATTGAGCCGCTCCTAAACACTCGGCCTCCAATTGAGCTTCCTATGCAGTAAAACACTCAAAAAGTTCGCTCTTTCCGAAAAAGCCAGCCTTACACCCCTAGGACTGGAGGTTCTACAGGAGGAATTTTATATTTTCTCGTGAATAGCGCAAGCTCAGTTTTGCTTAGATTGACTTCAATGCAGTCCAGTTAGCTAAGTCATTGAGAGAAGTCTGCGTTACCTCATTAAGGGTGCTTGGGAAGAGACGAGATGGCGATCGAGATGTTATCCGCATAAGCAGTTACACTGCATCCCCTCCAGGTCCAAAAGCAATCTGTTGACCCTAGCACCACCTTGTGGAGTTCCCCCACAGACACTCCTATATTCAGAGGGTACGCCCAATTTGGAGGAAATAACCCGAGATGTTAACATCAGATAAATTAGCCTAACCATGTTCGCATCCACGTTAAGCCATGAGAGTGCACTAGTGATCGCCTCAGGATAGATGTTATTGAAGGACCCCCTCAATATCCAGAAAGGTGATCATAGTATACTTCTTTTAGCACAAGGATTTTGCAATGTGACTAACATGTGAGTGTAAAGCCGTATCCACCGATCTTCCTTTACAATAGGCATGCTGTGAAGCCGAGAGCAATTGTTTTGATATGGTACTACAATACGTAGGTGGAGCTTAATTAGTCTCTCAAACATCTTGAGCATGGTAGACGACAAACTAATAGGTCTGAGATCCTTCGGGCGCGCGTGCGAACTTTTTCCCGGTTTTGGGATGAAAATGACCTCGACTTCCATCCACATAAGAAGAATATAGACCAAGGGCCAACAAGATCCGCCGTGTGTTGTATATTTGCCGGGATAATGCCATCTGGTCCAGCGCTCGAAACTGGATATCGCCCAGATAACCTTCTCCCTAGAAATAATGTGATCTGAGTGAGACGAGGTCAATACGCTCTCTTGTATGTAAACGCGTCGAGTGATCACAGACAAACTATCAGGAAAGTGTGTATCCAGCAGGATTTTCAGTATCTCCTCGCTAGAGCCCGTCCAGGACCCATCTGGTTTTTGAATATAGCTGGGCATTGATGGGTTAGTTGGCAGGATTTTCCGGAGGCTCGAGGCCTCACTTGATCCCTCGATACGCTCGCAAAATTGCCGCCACAAGTTATGTTTAGCCTTCCTTAGCTCCTTTTTGTACGAGTACACGCTGAATTGTCTTTTATACAAATCCCAATTTGAATTCGTCCTGGAAATTTTTGCTACGTTACAATGTTTTGTAGGTAGACAGCTCCTTGGACCACCATGCAGGTTTTTGTTTCCCTTTTGGTCTCCTGACGGGGTATGATCTTGTCGTGGCCTGAGACAGCACGTTTGTTAGGCTACCCACCATGTTGTCTAGTTCATGATTAGTGCGGGCTGATCTGGCATGGGTGGTAGAACCTGCTGAAAGGTTTCTTGGTATCTGGAACAATTGGTTATACGTCCATTCAAAAAGGCCTGATGGGCTGTAGGAGTGTTGTCCAGACTGAATTGGATGTACCGATGGTCGATGTCGCGCTTGTTGGCCGTGATCGTTCGGTCACCGCTCTACGATACTAATCTAGAGCTCGGAGATCAAATTTCGGCGCGATAAAAAATTGCCTGTGAGTACTAATAGAACTCTCACAGTGCTCTGAGCTTGTCAGTATAAAGATGGCGCGGATAGGAGGTGCATGTTAGCAACTGCACTTCCGCGCTCATGCTCCTGGAGGTGTCAAGGCAATAAGAGAGAGAGAGAGATGTCGGAGAACGAGTGTTTCGCTGACACCTTCCGTTTTTGTACTCGGTGTATAATATCATCAGAAACCAGAGAAATATCTAGTACTTCCTGCCTATTTCTTGTGGTAAATGCTAGTTCACAACCCACATTGCAAAGAAGCAGGTTTGTTCCAATGAAGAAATCAAATAACAGGCCCCCTCGAGTGTTCGTATCGGAGCTGCCCCATACAGTGTGATGGGCGTTGGCGTCGCAGCCAAGTATAAAGCTATTATGTTTTTGTCCTTGCTGTCTCAATGGCTTCCGGCAGACGCTTAGGCAGGAAAACCCCCACTAAAAGTATTAATTAAGTAAGTGTTAATTTGGCGCTCTATTTTTCAATTGATCGCTCCTGCAGAATTACCCGAAAAGATTATTTTAATGGGGGATGCTAGCTTGACATTGGTAAAAATTATAATTTCTGGCATTCCTGGAGGTGTACTTAATTCGGGAATAGAGCACCAAATTAACACTTAGTTAACGCTTTTATTATACGTACGCTTATATGGGATTTGATATATGCGGCTTAATAAAGTCCTAGCGTAACGTAGCTAGGGTATGTGGGCTGGTAACCTGTGTACCTGAAAAAATTTACACTCGAAACATTAAACGAACCTCGGATAAAACGGACTGATTCACCGGCAACGACTTTTGGCTACAAACAACGGACCACGATCGGTTCTTGGAACGTTCGAACGATGTGGAGCGAGTGCAATAGTGCGAGGCTCATTGAAGTCGAACGGGAAATGACCGCATATAACATCGGTATACTAGGACTGAACGAAACAAGATGGCCTGGATCGGGGACGATTTTATCACCAAGCTCCCAAACGGTACTGCTCTACTCCGGAAGTGAAGATGATACCTCACCTCGAATGGCAGGCGCCTGAACCCAGTTGACTAGGGAGGCATACCTATCTCTAATTGACTGGAAACCCATCTCCGACCGTTTCATTACAGCCAGATTCAAATCCAGGGTAAGAAACCTCACAATTCAGTGCTACGTCCCGATTGAACCAGCGGATCAATCAGCTAAACGCCTTCTATCACCGACTCGGCGACACCTTCGACAAGGCTCCCAAAGGTGACATAAAAATTATTATGGGGGATCTCAACGCCTAAGTCGGGTCTGACAACCTTGGTTTGGAACACCCTGTAGGTAATCATGGTCTAGGTGGAGTTTAGCCGCTCTCGTCAGCTCGTCATCGGCGGTACTTTTTTCAAGCACAAACGATGCCATTTAACAACCTGGGTTTCCCCGGATGGCAGAACAGAGAACCAGATTGACCATATAGCCATTTCCAAGACATGGAGGAACTGTCTCTTAGACGTCAGGTCGAAGCGGGGTGCCGATATTGGCAGCGATCACCAACTTGTTGTGGCAAAAGTGCGCTTACTAACGGCAGCGATCCACCGCCCTCAAAATGCACGAATCTTGCCACGTTTCAATGTGCAAAAGCTTAAAACTCCATCTATAAGACGTGCTTATTCCACCTCCTTGCACGAGAAAGCTTTTGCACCACCACCTTATGAGACTCCTACAATTGATGATAGATAGAGCATCGCTAAGGACTGACTTATTTCATGCGGTGAAACTTTTGCGGGCGGTTTGGAGCGCGGAAGAAGGCCATTCATTAGTGACTCTACATGGTCTCTAATCTCGGCACGCAAGAGAATTAAAGAACAAATCAACTCAGCTACTGACGACGCAGTCAAAGATCAACTTAGAGCTGAATACCGTTCGCTTCAAAAAGGCGTGAAAAGAAGCGTAAGACGGGACAAACGCAATAGCATCAATGCATTAGCGGAGAAGGCAGAGGAAGCAGCTTATCGTGGTCACAGTGGAACCCTTTACAAACTTATCAAGCCATTTACTGGCAAATCTTTTGCAACTGAACATCCCGTGAAAGATAAAGACGGATCCCTACTGGTCACTGATGAAGACCAACTGCGACGGTGGAGAGAGCACTTCATTGAAGTCCTCAACAACACCTTTGGACATTTGAACTGATCTGCACGAGAAGTAGAAAATATTCCGCAAATGGCCATAGTTGATACCAACACACCATCTAAACAGGAATTAACAGTGGCTAGTAAATCGATGGAAGCGAGTAAAGCCCCGGGGATAGATGGAATTCCAGTGGAACTCTTTAAGGCGGATATCAACGCTACTGCGGATATTCTTCTCTCCTTTATCCAAGAGTGTTGGGAAACCGAAACTCTCTCTAAAGAATGGAAGAAGGGCGTCATTATTAAGATCCCGAAGAAAGGTAACCTGAAGGATTGTAATAATTGGCGTGGAATTTGCCTTCTCCCCGCAGTCTCCAAACTGATGGCGAAAATTGTCTTAAACCGGATCAAGCATACAGTTGACCACACACTGGACGATAAACAGGCAGGTTTTTCGCAAGGGCTTTTTATGTAGCGACCACATCACCACCTTCCGAGTTATTATTAAACAATCCGCATATTGAAGATCCCCATCCCCATTATATCTCATGTTCATCGATTTCGAGAAGGCTTTTGACAGCATTGACCGGGAATACATCTGGAAGGCTTAACATAGGTGAGTTATACCAGATAAAATCATATCCATCATCAAGGAGTCCTATAGCGGAGCCCAATGTCACGTCTTACACAAGGGTAAGCTTTCAGATCACTTCGAGGTACATAGCGAAGTGAGACAAGGCTGCAGTTTACCACCTATATTGTTTTTGATTGCCATCAACGACGTACTCTGCAGCGCGCTTCATGAACACCAGAGCAAAGGTATCAGATGGAACCCATTTGAATACCTTCAACACCTGGATTACGCTGACGATATTTGTCTTCTTTCAAATGGATCGAATCATCTAGTTCAAATGACGGTTGCCCTGCACCGCGAAAGTGGAAATGCGAGGCTTAAAATCAATGCTGCCAAAACTAAGTACTTGAGCTTGGATCCAGGAAGACAGAGCGAAAATTGTGTTTCGGGGCAGACGGTAGAAAAAGTGGACAAATTTTGCTACCTCGGAAGCGTAGTTGCAGCAGATGGTGGAGCGGATGCTGATGTACTATTTCGCATCAATAAGGCTCGGGCAGCTTTTTTCAGTTTGACTCCTTTCTGGCAAAACAACAACATTTCCAGAAGTACCAAACTCAGAATCTTCGAAACTAATGTAAAATCTGCGCTTCTGTATAGCTGTTCAAATTGGTAGGTGACCAGGGCGATAACAACCAGATTGCAAAATTTCGTGAACCAATGTCTACGGTGCATCCTACATATACGGAGGCCGGAGGTGCTTTCTAACGACGACATCCTGTTCATTACTGGCCAGGACAGGATAGACACCTCTATTAAAAGGCGAAAGTGGCAATGGATAGATCACACACTCCGAAAGGGGCCAGAAAACATTGCTAAACAGGCCCTCGATTGGAACCCACAGGGAACCGATGCAAGCTGCCACGTTGGATGACCTAGAAACACCTGGAGAAGATCAGTTGAGGTCGAGGGTAAGTCATTAGACAAATCGTGGAGACAACTGATGGCAATGGCGGCGAACAGAACGAGGTGGAAAGTCGGCGTGGTTAATGCCCTATGCCCCACAAAGGGTTGACAGGATCCAGAGAAAGAGCTAGCGTAACGTCAAGCTTACACTTAATAGAGCATCAAATTAGCATACGCTTATTTGGAATTAGATATGTATATGCGGTTTTAAAAAATGGGGGTGCTTGCGTGACTTCCCGCTAGCACCTAATTAGCACCTAACTATGTGATATGTCACATTTTGATTTTTCGTTATGGGGGTGCCAGCTTAACGGACGTCAAGTATTCGTCAAACTGACCGATTTGTGTCTTTGCTGAACAGACCAAAGACGCAACGCAAACACGCGAACGCGATCCAAAATTTGGGCAGCCTTTTTGTGACCTTCAATAAATTTTTATCTACAATATCTTTGTGACATCAAGATCAAGATCACTAAGGTAATTCAAAAATGTGTATGTCATTTTAGCAGCACTCCCATTAGAAGATTTCTGTTTTTCTCTCTTTATAGCCTAATAGGCACTCTCCATTGAACTTTGAACGATATTTTTCTTTTGTTCCAGGTCGGTAATTTTAACAAATTTTATACACGGGTACATTAAGGAAAAAAATATGTCGCAGGGTCTAATTTAAAATGACAATCTCTAACTCCTATTATAGCACTATAAAGTGGTTATTGAACCTAAAACTTATTAAATATATATTTGTGTTTGCAATTTTTAAGTATATGTATCTAAATGGCTTAGTTGTCTGGCGTTTAATCGTACATACATTCTGTTTTAACAAAGTTGAACATTTACATTTAATAAGATAAATAAAAGAAATTATGTTTCTCATCTAATTTGATTATATGTTGACGACACAGACAATAATTGTATGCTATTTCGTGGTTGACTGAAACACCTGTGAGAGAAGGTAGTCAAAAAAATTTAATTTTTTCTAATAGATTAGTACATGAGTTTAAGTGGTCATCTTTTTGATTATTAGTTGACCCCACACAATTTAAGTTTGCACGGTAAAAAGTAAAAAAAAAACAATACAAGAACAAATATATTCCTATATGAAAAGAGGATATATTCTTATTTCACCGGGCGACACATCATGGTTTGCGCCTCGGATAATAGTGGCTTTACTGCACTCGCGTATAGAGCGAGCGAAGCGGGTTATAGTGCGGTATAACGAGGGCTGCGGAGCTTGCGTAGGGAACGGAGCCCACGCAAAGGGTGTGCGAAATCATCCAATTTAAAGCCCATGGTATTGGTCAACGATGCGATTTATTATGCGTCGCCCAGTCAACTGGGATTGTTCCATTTCAATCCCCTGTTGGACAAAGACACGAGCCATTATGCGTCGGCCGGTCAACTAGGAACGTTCCGAAAAGAAAGATTGTATTTGACTATTTATTTATAGTCGGCCGCTTCAAACTGCAAGTGAGATTATCGCCAGATTTTCGAGTAGGAATATCTTCAGTTATTCCTATAACTGAATGGATTCCTTAAGGGCAAAAAAACTTCGCAATTGATCCACCCGAAAAAAAATGATTCCCGACTTATCGTAATTGTTAGAAACCATTCAACATTTTGTAATTGGGTTGGTGCTTTGTTGTTAATTGCCTTGACCCCTCCAGGGGCATGGGCGCGTCAACACCTCTAGCATTTCTATAACTTGTTGACGTTTCGATAACATATTTACTTTTTTCGGAAGTGCAGTTGCTAGCATGCACCTCCTATCCGCGCCGTTTTTATACTGACAAGATCGGAGCACTGTGGGAGTTCTGTTAGTACCCACAGGCAGTTTTTGATAGCGCCGAGATTTGAACTCCGAGCTCTAGATTAGTGTCTTGGAGCGGTGACGACCACGGCCACCGAGCGCGATAGCAGGTACTTTGGGGACTCTTGATTGAATTTTAGTACTTAATTCCGCCATTTGACGGCATGTCAACTTGCATATATCGAAGGAAAATCAATGGAAATGACTCTCCACGAGGTAGGTCACAACAATTGAGCATATATACTTTTTCCGCTTTCATTACAGTTGCCGTCAATAATGACAGAGCTGAAACCAATCCGAAAGCCCTCACCGAGTAAGGTGTGGAAGCTAATTTCAGTAGGGTTATGGATGATACTAGGATAATTCAGTCCAACTCCGGTGAGAGCCGGATAACCAAGTATTTACGCAGAGTAACGCCGCAACTAAATAGGTACTAACTGACTCAATTGACCAATGTCGGGGAGTCATTCTCATCGACTCGAAGCTCTCATGGAAACTGAACGTCGAATATCGCGTGAAGAAAGAGGACTTCTCCTTGCTTGTAGGTGAACCTGCGAAAAGAATTGGGGATTCTAATCAAGAATTGGCGATTTCAACTAAGAATTGCCTTGTTGCTAAACAGAGTAGTAGTGATGCAACCGACTCTTAGTGTCACCATACACTATCGAACTCGATCTCGAACATGGTACAAGTGGACCGATTTTCTTCACGTTTACGTGAAGTATGTGTGTTTATCTTGAGCTATTCAAAGGACATTTGTACCAGGTTCGTGTTCGAGTTCGACAGTATATGGTGACATTAACGTACGTAGCAATGGTCTGGTATTAACGTACGAAATACTACATTGAGTCGGTGGACAAAGGGCAAAGGACTGCATCAATTGGAGTCACAGGTGCTATGCGATCTTGTTCGGCTGACTAACTCAAATTTTTATCTTGCACTTACTTCTCGTAGACCTAACTAATTTGTAGTTCGAACTTAGCATGTAACGACGCGGCGCGCTCGGTGGTTGCGTTCATTCGGTCACCGCTCTACGATATAGAGAATGGAGGTTCGATCTTCGCGCGAACAAAAACTACCTGTGGGTATTAATAGAACTCCCACTACGCTCGGAGCTTGTCAGTATAAAGACAGTAGCGCGAATAGGAGGTACATGTTAGCAACTGCACGTCCGAAAAGTAGATACGCTGTTGAAACGTCAATAAGGCATAGCAATCCAAGGCAATAACAACAACATATAATGCGGTCAGGCCCAGGGTGTCTGTTAGGTTAGGTACAGGGGTTGTCGTGATGTATCACAGCACACTTAGACCAGCATTGGTCCGTTGTGGCGTCACCAAGATCACCTTCATAAGAACCTATGTATGTATCAACCCAGCCAGTGCTGGCAATTGAGGGAGTCTGATGACTGGGCAGCGAAAGCATATGTGTACAGCAACTTCCTCTCAACCTTAGTGGGAGAGGCGCAGGACATGCTTCCACCGGACTACATTGTCACCAAATCAGACTTTCAGATACATGCCTGTACTGGCTATTCAGCGGTGCGATGAAGATTTGACGAGATATAGCGGTGTCGATGCGAAATTTCTTAGTTATTCTCCCTTTTAGATTATGCAAGTAGTGTGTTTTAGGGGCAAGTACTGGC
This sequence comes from Chloromyia formosa, assembly GCA_964017055.1. Classification (NCBI taxonomy): domain Eukaryota; kingdom Metazoa; phylum Arthropoda; class Insecta; order Diptera; family Stratiomyidae; genus Chloromyia; species Chloromyia formosa. The sequence goes on along the minus strand of OZ024818.1, from coordinate 47,113,937 downwards.
AATAAAGCACAGCACTGTAACCACAAGAGACATGGCAATTTTCACGGACATCGAAGCAAACGTTATCTAAAATAGGAAAGCATTGTCATCGAGAAGTGGACGGGCGGCTTGGCCTGCATTGAAAAAATCACCACACTTTGGATTCCATGTTACAGGAATATAGCAGGGAACGAGCGGGCCGAGGAACTCGCCTGACGTATGCTATCCTCGCGTCACTTGGTGCTATTAAGAGAAAATTACACAATTACTACATGACAGATGGAGCGCACTGGCGACACGTGCTACATCTAGGAATATGTAGCAAACCTACAATACACAAAAGTTAAATACCCTTCTGAATAGGACCCGTCTAGAGGTGGCCAGAGTATCCGACGAGTTGCCCAGTGATTATGAATTGGGCATGGAACTAATTGGGTCAAACATCCAAAAATTATCCAGGAAGTTTCGCTAACTCTACCGGGAAAAGGGGCGGCCGTTAGCTCAGTCCGTAGAGGCGTCAGCGTCATATCTGACTAGGTCGTTACGGGCTCAAGTCCCGTCCTCGGCGTTCGTGGCCATGGATGTTTGTGCTGTCTTCCCCCTGTGGGTAGTAGTTTTGAGTCCAAATGCGGGTAAGATTTCTCAAGACCTTAGATTTATAAACCTATAGTCTGTACTAGTTAAAATGCTAGAAAGACGGATCAATTTTCACTTGCGGTGTATCATATATCCGCATTTTTATCGAAATACCAACATGCCTATTGGAAGTGCAACTCCATACATACTGCTTTGCACTATATTACGTGCTACATTTAGAAAGCTCGTTTAAACAATGATTACCATTACACCACGTTCGTTTTCCGATCATCGAAAAACTACTTACTTGAGGGTGGATGACCCGCTCTATAAACTAATTTACTTGGTATTCATATCCAGGGTTATTTGAACTGAGCTAGACACCTCATTCCCCGGAGTCTTGTGAGGAGGCGTGCTCTTCGGGTGTCCTTTCTCTAGTTCTTTGGATCTTTACCATATATCGTTTGTTTCTAGGCTTAGAGCAGTTGGGCTGTGTCTGTTATTGTCTATGCAGATGATGTTACCATTGCCATCTCTTGCCTAGAACACCCAGTGGGGTTTTAAAGGATGCGCTCTCTCTGCTTACCAATTGGGTTCCAAATTGTGGGGTTAGGGTTAATATCAATAAGACGGAATCTGTTCTTCTTACAAAGAAAAATGCGATACCACCTGTTGAACCTCCTTTGTCAGAGGGTGTAAGATTAGTCTTTACTGATCAGGCGATATTCCTTATATCTTGGAGAGCGTAATCAAAGTCAATATCCTTACTGCTGTGGGAAGCTATTGGTAGAAATTGGGGAAGGCAGCCTAAGTTTTGCCGTGGTTCTGTGTGTCTGTCATATGTGCCTTATTGATGTACGACATTGTGCAATACAGCGGCACAAAGATCAGTCACTATCAGTGGGGCTCTTAGGACGACTTCGAGCGATGCTTTTGATGTATTGCTAAACCTGCTCCCTCTTGATATCTCAGCCGAACAGATGACTTCGTAGGAGGATGTCCCTTTTCGCGAAACAGGCCACTAGATAACACTAAGTACTGAGCGGTTTTGGATTGCCAAACTTCTCTCTCGGGAATGGACAACTTCTTTATTATCGAGCTATGTTGGATACCTGGTTAAGTTTTGAGATAAATGAAATATTCCTTGAAAGTATAAGCAAGGAATGCATCCTACAAGAGGCGACCGGTGGTTCAGTCCGTAGAGGCGTCAGTCTCATATCTGACTATGGTGTGATTCAAGTCTCGTTCGTGGCCATTGATGTTTGTGTTGTCTTCTCTCAGACTTGTTGCAGATAGGCGGGTAAATGAGAACAAGAGGTGCATGCTGGAAACGTGCATCGTCCGAAACTGGTTTATGCCAGCGAAACGTCAGCTAAGCCACTTGGAATAGTTGACGCGCTTTGTCCCACTTGGGATTAGGGCAAATGAGTAAGGTTCCAGAAGAAAAGGATCTGATCCAGCACGACAACCTTGTCGATATTTTGATACTAGAGCGTAGTGTGTAATTTTATTGCTGATTTTACAGTCATCCTTCTTTTTCATTTTTTTTCTGTTTTGGAAATTGTGAAAATTCTATAGTCATCTAGGGTGAAAATTCGTTTGATTGCAGCTCCATATCTGACAAAGAAAAAAAAACGACTGAATGACACATCATTTAGACGTGAAATAATGATGGTAATGATGGTGCCTTGGGTCGCGCATATAGAATATTGCAGAAAGACGAAATGACGTAAAGGAGTAGAGGAGTTTGGTCTACCAAAAATCTACGTACAAAGCTAACGATCAAGATAGACAATATGATCCTCTTGACGACTTGTTAATTGCCTTGATCCCTCCTGGGGCATGGGCGCGTCAACATATCTTCCACATCAATGCCTTGTTGACGTTTCAATAACATGCAGATTTCAGATGGTGTAGTTGCTAGCATGCACCTCCTATCCGAGCCGTATTTTACTGACGAGCTTGGGGCGCTGTGGGAATTCTTATGATTCGTTGACATGTGAACGCTGAGCCAGGCACCGAATATTGAAAAATTGCATTGAAAAACACCACAACAAGAAGATACCTCTTCTACCTTTCACAAGCATTTGAGTCGTTCTCATCTCTTGTGGGAAGGACTCAAATGCCCACGAATGCTCATGAATTCATGTTGGCCATGTAAGAGCAGAATAGGTATCTTCTTATTGTTGGTGCTTGATCGTTCGGTGGCAGTGATCGTTCGGTCACCGCTCTACGATACTAATCTAGAGCTCGGAGATAAAATCTCGGCGCTATCAAAAACTGCCTGTAAGTACTAATAGAACTCTCACAGTGCTCCGAGCTTGTCAGTATAAAGACGGCGCGGATAGGAGGTGCATGCTAGCAGCTGCACTTCCGAAAAGTAGATATGCTATTGAAACGTCAAAAAGGCATAGAAATGCTAGAGATGTTGACGCGCCCATGCCCGTGGAGGGGTCAAGGCAATTAGAGAGAGAGAGAGAGAGATATGTAGAATAGGTATCTTCTTGTTGTTGGTGCTTTTCAATGTAATTTTTCAATTTTCGATGCCTGCCTCAGCGTTCACATGTAAACGAAACATAATAATACTCACAGGTAGTTTTTTTTTACGCGCCGGGGATCGAATCCATGTTCTCTAGATAAAGCATCGTAGAGCGGTAACCGAGACTTCACGGCTACCGAGCGTGTCACACAATTTTCTATTTGTTGTTTGAACACCACCAAATGGAACAAGGATTATGCGACATTATGAAACGGATATGATTCTTTGTTTTCTTTGTGACAAAACAGACTTTACTATGGATCACACCAACTAATTTTTTCTCACATTCAAATGATCAATGAACCCTACAGTCAAGATGATTTATTCTTTGTAGAAGGAAACAACAAAATAGACCATTAGAAGTACAGTGACAGCTGACAACTATGTTACTATTAGAACTGTGGTAAAACCAGACACAAAAAACAGGTTCAGATATAAGAAAAGAAACTTCTGCCATTCATGATATGATGATTTATGATCGGTTCATTTGGCTAGTATGTGTGTTCTATACGTTATTTTAAAGACATCTTTCTCGCGGAACAATCAAAACAAAGTGACCATCTTGTGACTGAAGACGACTGAAATTCTGAAATATTTCGCTGATAATCTAGTCACAAAGCCTTAGTGAATACTAACACACCAATTCCCAAATGATACTTCAAGTGGCCAATTTTGTGTTATTTGATTGTTTTTGGAATACGATTGAAATAAGAGTTAGCTAGGTGCTCATGCGCGTCCAAATGACGCTGGATGCCGCGTCACTTAAGCTCCTCCCTTTCTGATACCTATCTGCATTTCAATTGACGCAGTGTTACTCTGTATTATATAAGCCGGGCCACATAATGTCGAACACGAACTTGAAATTTATGTGAAGTATCTTGAATCATTTGGACGAAATTTCAAAGCATCGCTTGAGTAAAAGTGATCCTCAAACGAATGGTTTGTGAAACTCACGCAAATCACACATTGTGATTGTGTTCATGTTCCGAGTTCAAATGAATGAAACAAAAATTGATCCGCGGACGCGCATCGCAGATGGCAATCGTGACGGCCAAATGACGCCGATAGCTATCGGCATCCCTTGTGCATTGCTTCATTGCCCGCAATGTATTTCTTCCTATCCTGTTGAAAGTGACGCGGCGTCAATTGGACGTCCATGTGCATCGGTGCTAATTCTTGATCCAGTTTAAAATATAGTAAAGAAAAAACTGGCTGTCACTCGTAATCGATACGGTGCTCTTTTCTCCGGGCACAGGTTGACTCCGAATCGGTGTGTCTGTTGAAAATAGGTTACATGTGTCAAGCAGATTCCGAGTTGTAGTTGAGACGAGGCCAAGTTGACCAGTGTGTCATCTACATTGGATATCCAGAACGAGAACATCGACAGCGACTCGAACTCTGCTCGATATCGGATCGAGCAGAGTTCGAGTCGCTGTCGAGCCAGCTTGTGAGCGGAAGTTCCCTAAATTGTAGGCCTCCATCTGCGCACCCTCAGTCGATCACATTAAAATTTTTATCTAAGAGCTTATGGACACTAAAGATAAATCTTGAGACTTAAGCAAGTCTACCCCCAAATCTTCTAGATTTTCCATACATTTATGTAATAAGGACTTCCCAATTTAGACTTGGAACTAGATTTAAACCAAATTTACTTCCCAATCTTGTGTTTCCTCCTGAATTTGTTTTCACCACATTTTTCCACAATGTATACAATATTTTCTGGTGAAAAAGAAAAAGAAGGGATCATCTGACATTTGTTTGTTATATGAAATTCGGGGACGCACACGTGAGTGCATGTGCATGGCGACCACCACACCATAGCAAAGACAATAGTCTACCTGTTCCCATGTAAAGGTCGACATATGTACACGAATTAGTCTGCCAATCACGATTTTTAAACCAAGTGTGATTCACGCTATTGTTACTTATTAATTCCTACCAAGTCACGAAACATTCGAAATTCGTAAAAACTAAATGTTTCCAATAAATTCCGCAAAAAAGAAAATCTTAACATTTAGCCAGATGGAATTTTAAAAAGTGCGTGTCGCAGACTTTTTTTCATTATACTGATGTGAATCGATCAGGCTCCAATGTTTCTAAGCGAAAGCCAGTTTGTCTCGTGATTCGATAAAATTGTTAATCGCAAACCACCCACATGCAGTTTAGGCGATATTCAAGGCGTGTTTTTTTTGTACTGCGGTGCAGGTTAATTGGGGGTTATCCGGGTTAACTTACACACATTACACAAACAACAAGGGTATGTTGTTTGTGTAATGTGTGTAAGTTAACCTGGATAGCCCCCAATTAACCTGCACCGCAGTACAAAAAAAAACACACCTTCAGATTAGCTACATTTTCAGCTCCGCACAATAGCCACGCACAATAGCCAAGCATAGTCGATCGTATCGCATGCTGAGCGATGAGTGTGAATCCGCCCCATTTGATGCTGTGTATCTCGACTGAAATTTCAAGCAGTCGTGCAGCGCGGTGTCGGTTGTGTGAATTTCGCCTTAAAGCATCGGCGATCGATTGTTATAAATTTTAATACTAATCGTAAAGTATGTATATCTCCCAAAAGCAACTCTGTTGTAAAAAAAAGTTCCGGCTAAAAAAAAAAATCATCAGCCGCAAAAATTATTGATATGAACAAAATTTCGCCAAAGTGCTTGTAGCTTTGCGCCTTGCTCTAGGGTATGCTTATTGAACCCTGAAATTAGTTAATTTCCTTTAACGCTGATTGGCGGGGAGCTTTGTGAGCTTAAGCTCTGATGCCAAATACTGTCTGCCCGCCTGGATTCCTTTATAAAGCTCACTGTCTTATAAAAGACTAGAGATGATCTTCAGGCAAGAAATGATCAATGAACAATATCTGTATTGTGTGTGCAGCACAGATCAGAGCAGAACAAGAATTACACGTGTCACACTTACAAAATTGCTCTGGTTGAGACGGTTGTTAGTGTAATGCTTATATTGTTCTGCACTTGATATCTACTGCACAAAAGAAAAAAACCATTCCTTCCAACCTGCTCCATTCTTCTCTTTAATCAATTCCATTTTCCGTTTTATTAAGCAGCTTTTGTTTAATTAACTTAATTTTTTAATTCAATAAAAACATTCCATGTTCTTCAGATCTTAATATTTATGTATCTGTTTTTATTTTAAGCAAGCTCCCCGCCAAACAGCGTTAAAAGAAATTGACTAATTTAATCAGGGTTCAATATGCATACCCTAGAGCGAGGCGCAAAGCTACGAGTACTTTGGCGGAATTATGTATGTTCATATCAATCCTTTTTGCGGCTGATGGTTTTTCTTTTGCGGGATTTTTTTTTTACAACAGAGTTGTTTTTGGGGGATGTCACATCTTTTTGTATTTTATGGATGCAAACTAGTCAAATGTAATTACTGATTACATTTTGCATCACAGTTATACTGGGATTGAAAGCAACGGCATTCATACTCGCAAACGTTTACTATCTAAAACGATTTATTTGTATTGTAAAATTTTACTGACTTTTATAAAACTCCCCTAGCACCTTCCACACATTAGAAAAAATCATCTTACATCATTATTCATATTCCATATACCCTAAGTGAAATTAAATCATATACCACACAGTATGTTTTTTCTTTCCGGGCATCCTAAGATTAAGCCATAAACATACAGTTTTAATTTTTTCATCATACACTTTTCATTCATACATTTGCCACAAGCCACGACCACAACCATGAACTCGTAGTGATCATCGCACAATTTCGTATGGTTCTCGTTACCCGCCGAGCGCACGAACTGTTGCAGTGACGACGACGGGTCACTACTCATATAATCAGTTGTTTGCGTCTCTCTCTGGCAAATCTTATGTACATTTGCCAGAGAGAGAGAGAGAGAGAGACGCAAACAGCTTTTCGTGGACATCCGTTGGCATGCGATCTCTGCGAGTAATTTTCTGTTGGCTCATTGCGTCAATCTAGACGAGGCAGTAATTTACTCCCTCAGATCGCATGCCAACGGATCTCTACGAAAAGCTGTTTGTGTCTCTCTCTGGCAAATGTGCATGAGATATTTCACAGAGAAGGACCCAAACACCTAATTATGACGATGGATCCAATAGTACGAGCGCTCGTCGGGTGAGGAGAACCATACGAAATTGTGCAATTATCACTACGAGCTCATGGTTGTGGGCGTGGCTTGCGGCAAATGCATGAATGAAAAGTGTTTGATGAAAAAATTGAAACTGAATCTTGGCTGCATCTTAGGATGTCACTAATCAAATGTAACGATGTAATGATCACCTAAGGAACAACCCTTCAACTAAGATTAGTTATGTAGGCTCGTAAGCTGCACCTGAAATCAATTTACACTCGAAACATCAAACGAGCCTCGGATACCACGGACAGATTCACCGGCAAAGACTTGTGGCTACAAGCAACGGACCACGATCGATTTTCGGAACGTTCGAACGATGTGGGGCGAGTGCAATAGTGCGAGGCTCACTGAAGTCGAACCTTCATGCCTACATACCCAATCTTAGGGGAAGTGTTGTTCCTTAGGTGTCCGAAAAGTCGCCGGGAGCTATTTTTTGTATAGCACAGTGGTGTTTTTGATTGCGCGTTCTTTTGATGATCTTTCAGCTGGGTGTGACGTGTTTGTGTTCTCACAACTATGTTGCAGCTCCACCGTTCGCCTACTTCCTGGCACGCACTGGTGTCATTGGCCCGTCAGGATGATCATCGTGATGTGCCTCTACCAAATGTTTTGAACTGCAAAACTTGGTTGGCTTGGTTAGCCACTTTCGATGGGGAGGACTATGGAAGAGTTTTGCCTCGCAAAAATGATAAAGGACAATCTTGTAGAGAGTTTAAGTGGTCTTTAATTTTGTTATACAACTTTTTCTCCTATGGCGATTGGTTTTCGCGATATACGCGAAAACCTGAAAAGGCACCTTCTTTGTGCTCTCCCCCTCCCTTTCCCACCCTCGTAGGTCCAGGGACTTTTAGTATGTTAACCCCCTAACTAGTCCAAACAAAACCCCATAGTCCATTTTTGTGTTACCGGAATTTCTACCTAGACCCCACATTTGAGATTTGATTTACTGATCTAATTAGTCAGATTGGATTTTTATAGAAGAGATTTTCAGCTAATTGATCGATTTGTGTGTATTTATTAATGAGGATTCTGTCGGACCGGAATTAGGTCGAAATATGTCTGAGTTGCGTGTTGCCAACTGAATATACAAGGTGTCCGGAAATTACACCACCAATTTTTCACAGCTAATTTTTTTTTTGTAAAACCCTTTCCGTTTCTAAAGATATCTCCACTGATTGCCATATTGATTGATTATACAATATTTACCGTCAAAGCATATTCCAAAAATTTGGTCGAAATCAGCCCATCATATGCGGAACATGTTTTACTGCTCAGATCCCCTCTATTTTCCCATGCGTTCCTATGAAATTGATATGGGTTCGTTCACTAGTGAATGTCGGTCGGCCTTAAAGCAACAAGTGAAGAATGGGTCAAAATTATCTGACACGTTCTTCACCACGCGATTTTTTATACAACTCTAAGCAGAAAAAAAGATTAATAAAATGAAACCGGAATATAGAGGGCTACGCCCGCAATCCGAGGGTTTTGTAGCAAGCGCTTATTTTGGTATATAAATATCGGCAAATTACGAACTAATATTTTCTCCTCCCCCACTATTCCCCTTTCCACAAATTCCAAGAAAATGCGAAAAAAATGGAATGTACTCAACATTACCTTTCTCACGACACCTCACTTGCCTATACCAGTCGATAAAAAAAAATTTGACCTTAATTTCGCCTCTATGTGGACCCCTCCCCCCTTCCACCCGGTAAAGTTTGCAAATTACGACGCAGCGCCCCCAACTAAACTTTACCCTTTCGCACTACGAAAAACAGCATGAGAGTAGTACTCACACCTATGAGGCCGGTAGGTGTAATTTTTGTGTGGATGATGTCAAAATGCCTAACTTTAAATGAATGTACTATTATTAAATATTATGTGATTGTAATGAAACTTAAAGATATTATTGCCAATGATGTTGGTTATCATTGGCCATCAATATTTTTGACCTCGGGTGTGCTTAAGGCGTGCAGGGGTATGCTAACTGCAACTATAGAAATGTACTATTATTAACCTTTTTTGATGAGATATCAAAATTCTACGATTTTCGGTTTTCTGTACTAGTAGAATGCCGCTTTTCTGCAAATTTTCATATTTCTAAGTATAACAGTATCGAAATGCGAGGGGGGGGGGGGGGGACAAACTCGGATCACATATTTTCCTCTCTATCTCTTTTCTCCTTTTTTCAAATTTGATGAAAATACCGGAAATAAAATGTACTCGGTGTTACCTTTCTCCTGATACCCCACAAGCCTATACCAGATGAAAAAAATTTGTTGACCTTCATTTCCCCTCTATGGGGACATCCCCTTAAAGTCAGCCTATTACAACGAATCGCTTTCTCCGGCGAATTATAATAATTCTACATACTCCCACAAAATTTCATGTATGTGGCTTCAGCCGTTCGTGAGATATTTCATGGACAGACGGACAGACGGACAGACATTTGACCGATTTCATAAGGGTTTTGTTTTTAATACAAAACCCTAAAAAGAGGTTTCGATTTAGACATGTATATGTTTTTTGACTGGCGACCTGAATAAATGTTGGGCCACGTGCCGGTACAGTTTGGTAAAAAGTTTACACGTTAATTTTGGGACACCCTTTCTATAATGTGTATAACTTAGATCACCTACTTATATTTGTTTTTTCAAGGTTACAGCTAATAAACGGTCGGTGATCCGAGGAAAAAATGTTTAAGCGCTTCATAGAAAGTACAAAATTTACGATTTGAACCACCAATGTCACTTTTTGTCGAATTTGAGATATTCATGCCAATCGACTTCCATAGGTTCATATTTTCATTTGTAAAAATAACCAGTACTACCTATTCTTGAAATGTAAAGAAGATAGTAAAACATATGTCAATATTTTATGCAAAATATTTACAGTGGAACCTCTCTCAACTAGTCTGGTCGGGACCGGTTGCCCGTTTGTCCGATTAATCCGAGGTTCCCATGAAAAATTGATTTTTGTTTAAAAAGGACCTATCTATTTCATCATAGTGCAGATTTCATTAGCGGGGCGACCGCTAGCTCAGTGCGTGGAGTCAGTCTCATGTCTGACTACGGTCGTTGCGAGTTCCCGTCCACGGCATTCGTGGCTATGGATGCTTGTATTGTCTCTCTGGTGCGAAGCGTAATAATAAGCCAACATCTCCCGACCTGTTGCAGATAGGCTAAATGAGAGCAGGAGATGCATACTGGCAATGTGCATCGCCTATAACTGGTTTATGCCAACGAAACGTCAGCTAAGCTACATGGAATAGCTGACGCGCTATACTCCACCAGGAGTTAGGACAAATGAGTATATTTCATAAGGTATTTTGAATAAACAAGCAAGTTCCCACGAAATTCGCAAAAAGGCTCTGAAAAACCAGCAAGCGAAGAGAAAAGAAACAGAGGAGTTCGTTTGCAATTGGTTCATAAAAAGATAGGTTCGGAAGCAAGAGGGAAATCAAGTTCGCGAAGCTCCCCTCCACCGTTCTACAAGCTACAACACTAATAAATTTTGCATCTAAACGTCGTGTCACCCCTAGCTTTTTTTCCAAGAACTCTCCAGTAAAACTCCGTCAAGCAATTAATTGCTAGCTGAAACAGAGAAAAAATTCAGTTCCATGGGACAGACCGGTTAATCCGAGACCTGTTAAGAGGGGCTCCACTGTAGTTATGTAATAGCCAATGCTGAAATTGGCGAATTGGCAAAATATTTTTAGATTAGAAAACCATCATGGTCAAAAAATGAAAGTAAAAAAGTGAGGAAGAAGATGCTGCCTTGCTGAAATGCCGCTAAATTGAAGCGAAATAAGTATTTTCTCTGAAGAACCGTTGTATATTTTGAAGATGAGATTGCTGATGAGACTGGAATATCCCAGCATGATAAGGAGCATGATAAGAAGGTACAATGGATCTGGAATTCTTATAACCAGGATAGTAGGAGGTAATATATTATACAAGAAAATATTTCTTTGGATGTAATGTCTTGGAATGAAAGGAGAAAATTACTTAATTACCCTAACCCCTTGTGGGCATAGTCTACGACGAAGTTCGTGGCTATGGATGTGCAGGTGGTGCATGCTGGCAACTGAATTCTCCGAAACCAATTTATGCCAACGAAACGCCAACTGGGCCACATGGAACAGTTGACGCGCTATGCCCCACAAGGGGTTAGGGGAGTTGAGTGTCGTGGCGGTGAGGTTCTGTTTCATTCATTCTGGTCCATTCGATCAAAGCTCGGGTGATCATTTTGATAGCATCCAACTAGATACTCTTTTGACACCAGCATATTGTGGTTTCTTATGGGCAGTATTTTGGTCTCTAGGTGGAGGTGGTCTTGATGAGACATCAACAGACGGTGTATAGGGCTGCATTTTGACAGGTGTGAATGTGTTTCCAGTTTGTGACACTTAAACTAAACGTCCACACTGGTGCCACATAGTTAGCCACAGATCTACCGATTGCCTTGTAGGTGATTAGTAAGGTCTCTTTGTCTTTATCCCAGCTGAAGCCTTAAGGACCTTGTTCCTGCTTCTAGCATTGTTAGTTACTGTTGACGAGAGGGCTGATGATGTTGCCATGCTGTTAAGAGTAACGCCGAGGATTTTGGGGTGGTTAGTGCTGGGTATTAAAGACCATCTGTTTAGCTGCATCTTTACTTCTTAGGCTGCGAATAGTGTTGCGGTGGATTTTGGAACTATAGGTAATAACTTCAAAATCTTGCTGACGAAGAAGGTGTGAAGGTTATGAATATAGTGCTTATCCTCGCACACATTTGGGTAATGTTCTTTCTCCGACAGAGTCACGACCGCCAAGTTTCGGTCAAAAATTAAAAACATCACAATAATGTAATACTCGTATTATGCTTCAACTGAACCTGAAAATGTCTTGGCGAAAGACTCCTTCTGCGAACAACTAAACACAGTCCAGAAAGAGACACATAAAGGTGACATTATTTATTTATTTATTAAGGGTTATGGGGGATTTGAAGGCAAAAGTTGGCGCTGATCACTAAAGGCTCAGACATGTGATGGGGAGACACGGTCTTGGGGATTGTAACGACAACGGTGAAAGAATTATAGAGTTCTGCAACTTTCACAATCTCTTCATCGGTGGTACTATGTTTGAGCATAAGGTCCGCTGTTGATCGGGGCGGAGCACAAAATCTGATCGACCACTTAGCCAATAGTAAAAGATCTAGAAGTAGCCCCCTGGACGTGCGAAACATGAAGGACGCCGATATTGGGATGGGAACAAACCATTATCTTAAGACCGGTAATGTTCGATTGCGTATTGCAGCCGTGCGCCATCCTAACGACGAGAGATCCTGGCGCCCATAATTCAACACCGATCGACAAAAAAATCCAGCTGTCCTACAACAATATAACAACATTCTTGCGCAAAAAGCAGCTCAGATAACTAGTCCACTCCGATAGAGATATAAATGAAAATTGGGGTGCCATAAATAATGCGTTCATTGACAGCGCAGATTCCATCCTTGGCACAAACCCGGGCTACCGGAAGAAGCCCTGAATGTACGACGCTTCTTGGCAGCGGATTGTTGAAAGAAAAGAACTGAAGATCCGTTTGGCTGTAGCATTAAACGACAATCGAAGCAGCATCGAACTCCTTTGCCGTCAGAAAACCCGAGAAGTCCAGCTTAGTGTGCGACGCGATAAAAGAGTTTATGCGAATCCTCTTCTAGCCTCAGCCGAAGAAGTCGCAAGAAGCAAAAAATTAAACGTAACTCCTGCCAACATCCGGTGAAAGATAGTGATGGAAAGCTACTTATCTTGGAGGAAGATCAAATGAGGCGTTGGAAAGAACACTTCGCCGCGGTTTTGAACTGGCCGCCGGACTCGACGGTATCCCTGCCGAACTTTATCAAGTAGCGTCAAGCGCAACTGCCGAGTTGCTGCACCCACTTGTTGATAAAGCGTGGAATACAGAGACTTTCCCCACTGGGTGGAAGGAAGGTTTGATCGTCAAACTTCCAAAGAAGGGTAGCCTCACAGACTGTAATAATTGGAGAGGCATTTGTGTGCTCCCTGCCGTTGCCAAGATAATAGCTAAAATAGTCCTGGAAAGACTAAGGACCCTTTAAGAAAGCACAATTGATGAAGAGCAGGCTGGTTTTCGACCCGGATTCTCCTGTGTCGATCACATTAACACCTTGCGGATCATCATCGAGCAATGCGCTGAGTATGATACTTCGCTTCACTTACTTTTCAACGATTTCGAGAATGCTTTCGATAGTGTGAACCGGGATTCTATATGGGCTTCCCTTATGGCTATTATTAAGGCAACCTATGACGGTGCAAAATGTCGCGTTCTGCATATAGGTAAGATGTCGGTGGACTTTGAGATTCGCAGCGTAGTTCGGCAGGCATCTCACCGATTCTATTCCTCATAGTGATCGGCGATGTATTGCATGCAGCCCTATTCGGATTAGACAGAGAAATTCAATGGACTTTAACAACTTATTTGCAATATTTTGGCTACGCTGACGACATGTGCCTAAACTCTCACAAAATCATGGATCTTTCCGCATTCGCGTTAGATTTTGTGAGGGAACCAAGCAAGGTTGGGCTGAAGATTAATACCAACAAGGCCAAGGTTCTTAGCCCGCCATTGCGAACAATAAATCCTACACTTATTGCCATTAATATTAATGGGCAGCCTATGGAGGAGGTGGACACCTTCGTCCACCTGGGTAGTATTGCTGCCGAAAATGGTGGTACGGAGCAGGACATTGCTCGTCGTACCCACCAGGCAAAATTCGCATCCGACATGCTGCTAAAAATCTGGCAAAGCGGTTATCTCAGCATCAAGACCAAGCTGGGCCTGTTTCGCTCCCTGGTACTGTATGTGCTTTTGTATGGGAGCAGTACGTGAAAAGTTTCGGTAAGAGTTACCAGAAAGCTGAAGTTTTCGTCAACTCATGACTTCGTCGAATTCTAAAAATTTTCCTTTCCCGAAACAATATCAAGCTAAGTCAGCGTACGGATCAATTGCTAATCGACGAATTGATATACAGGCGAAAATGGCATTGGATAGGTCACACATTGCGGAAGGATGATAACTGCATTGCTTTGCATACCATGAAATGGAACCCCATTTCTAACCAAGGCCGACCAAGAGGGGGTCCTAAAATAACATGGCGTCGATATGTGACACAAGAGTGTAAGGGTAAGTCGTTTAGGGAGTTGCGCCCTATTGTCCAGAACAGAGTACAATGGCGCGCAGGAGTGATTGACGGGCTATACCCCGGTAGGGGTTAAGGCAAAGTAGTAGTACCATAAGGCTTTACAGCCATTCTTTTACATCTATCTGGAGAAAGGTAGAGTTATTTTGGCACTAGTGTGTGGAAAATAAATTTGTATGGACTTTCCTTTTACAAGCGGCAGTGGTCTCCAAACACGGAACATTACCGCGATACTTCTAAATACCTCAAAATTCGAAAAAAATATACTTCGGCACTAGAGCTTGACGTTTGATTTACGAGAGTGCGTTCAATTCCCCTCCATTCGTTGTATATGTCGTTTGAAATTTGTTCATTAATTTTCTTTGGCATCACTACTAATATACTGAGGATGTGTATGCCAGCAACATGCACCACCCGAAACCCATTTTTTGCTAACGAAACGTCAAATAAGCCTTTTACGAATAGTTGACGCGCCATGCCCTGCTAGAGGTTAACACAAAATAGTATTCCACTGCATTACCCATTGTATCTATTCGAAAAGTGGTAAGTCAGTTCATTGACCAATCTTATCTCTGATTTTCTCAATCGGTGTTAATATCGATAGTTTTCAAAGCAGCACTTCAATATGCATCATTATTTGACTTTAGTCGCGTGCTTTTGCAATAATCCGTGTCAAGTGTAGTTTAGGTGAACTCATTGCACCAGGAAACAATGTAAATGACCCATTTAGGGTCATGAATTTAACATAAAATGGATCTTGTGTCAGATAAAGTTTGGATTCTAAGTGATTGTCTCTATTTAAATTAATAAAAACAAGTATAAAAGAAAATTCCTTTCTAATACATCAAGAGCAAGCATTAAGCTTGACAAATGCAATTGTGATGAAAAAATATAATCGATTTCGAATAGTTTCCTGATATTTCAACGAAATCCATTTTTCCATTCAGAAAAATGTGGAAACCTATTAAAATCCAGTTGCCTGAAATGAGGCGAAAACAGAGTGGAACGAACGAACGTCTCTAGCAACCGCCAGATGTGACTAAATCGAACGGGGCGAAAGTAAAGCTTTATGTTCTATCGAGGGTAGGACTTAGCCTCGATAACTCACCGGTGTAGAACGCTAACCCAAATAGGTTAATGATGTTGTTGTAGTGCGTGTTATGTCTCTACCCTGTATAGGTTAATATTCGCAAAAGAACGCTCCGTTTGTTTGTTTGTTTGTCACAGATACGCTATTTAGTTTTTCAATTACTAGACAAAAGTGCAACGTACCCATCGCTGCAAATAATGGAAAATTGTCAAAAATACTGGTAAAAACAAAAACAGTTGCGTTTGTTTTTAATATAAATTCGTATCTACACGTTCTCGTATAATATTAAAACGTTATTTTTGTAGAATTTCATTCTTGTCAATATTGACCGTCGTGAATTCTGGCTGAATCGCAAAAATCCCAAAAAACAAATTTTGTTTGTTGACTCTTAGCAGTGATGCCATAAGTACAAATAGATGCACTATGTAAGTAGTAGTAACAGTTCAGACAAAGTCGAAATTAAAAATTATAATTATGTGGAATTTTTTCAAACTAAAGGTGTGAAAAATGAATTTTTATTTTATTTTGCTCATTCATATTTTGAGATCATATGTTATTAATTCTGAAGATACACTCGTATTACATATGTTAGGACATTGGCCTTGGAGAGAAAGTACCGATAGTATTATACATATATGAGGCGTAACAGGTGGTATTCGATTCAACAGAATCTGGATCAATTCCCATACAAAACGACTAACCGTTCTTTGATCCATGCAGAATCCAGGTCTGATGTGGAACTTGTCGGATCAAAGGGGTTCTTACGATGAAGTCTGTTAAGGTCATTTCGCAGCCTTCAACAACAAGACTGACAGGATTTGATAAGATTGTCTCGATATATTTGCCATTGATCTTCACTTCGTCGTGTTCTGTAGTGAAGATTACTCCGATATTCTTTTCAAGCCGATGGAAAAGGTTTTCATTCCTAATTATTTTCAGAAGGAACGAGATACTGATATATGGTGCATTTGTCAGCATCTTGTTCTTCCTCTAAAGGCCAAATAGACCACACAGGAAGTCTGCACAAAACGGTCGTTCGACAAGTCGTAGAAATAACCACACACGGCACAGACAAAATATCCGCAGACCTAATTTTTCAATTTGTTCTGAGATCATGATGTCTGCGGACCGCGATTGTATTGCTGCAGCGCGAACAAAAACTGCCTGTGGGTACTTGGGGGCAAAAGACCTTTTCCATAGTCCTCCTCATGGGCGCTCTCAGGTAACGGCAGTGTGTCAAACCGCTGACGGCCAAGTCTTAGCGATAAGACAGTTTGGAAAAAGGCACATAGCTGTAGCCTGGATGACCAACACCTAAGCGTCACAGGTTTAGTAGGGTGGAATGATTTGTGTAGTTGGACCTGCAACATAGTTGCGTCAACTCCAGCACGTTGGTTATACCGTCTGAAGCAGCTATCTCCGAGGCCATCTCCTGAATGGGCTTAAGCCATGTGCTGACAACTCGTCCTTGTAAAAACCACTCCACGTCTAGAAATCTGGAACAAAAGCCTCGGATTGGACGGATTAACAGCGACGACCAAGCAAACGACTAACGGATAATTTTTCGGATCCTGGAATGTACGCTCCCTGAACAAACCGGGGGCCAAGAAGGCCCTCCTTCAACAGGTCGAAAAGTACAAAGTGAGCATTACTGCATTCCAGGAAACAAATTGGCTTGGCAGCGAGATCAATGACAAGAAATCGCCCACAATTTTGGAAGTGGCAAACCAAGGGGTTTGGAATAGCATTTATAGCGAACAATCACTTCAAGCCGCACATTACTGACTTAAAACTTATAAATGAACGGGCTTTGTGCGATTGGCAAGAAGACTCGATTCTTTAATCTCTGGCTCATCAATGTGCATGCCCCCACTGAAGTTAAAGAAGACGCAGTAAAAGACGAGTTCTTCACCCACCTTGAGACTCTCTTCGACTCACTTCCAACAAACGACGTCAAACTGATGCTGGGAGACCTTAACGCGAAAGTCGGAAATGAAAGCTGGCATCGGGGGACCACTGGCGGTCACAGTCTCCATGAAAAATGTAACGACAACGGCCAGCGACTTATCGACTTCACTTGCAGTAGGAATTTAGTCGTAAGCTCTACGTGTTTCCCGCATTGACGCATTCATAAACAGACCTGTTAATCTCCAGACGCACATACCGTCAACCAAATTGATAACTTCCTCATTTACAAGAGATGGGCGTCTAGTCTGATGGATGTCCGCCCCTATAGAGGAGCAAACTGCGACTCAGATCATCACTTGGTTGAAACGACCAACAGATGTAGAATATCCTCACTGCACCAACCGAGAATCAGCCGCCCCCCCCCCCCCCTCCCCCAAAAAAATCTTTGCGGTTGATAAGCTTCTGAGCAACGCTACGGCGGTGGCGTATACTACTGCCCTTGGAGAAAGACTATCACCTATGCTACACAAAATCAGCAACAAGGCATCCATGGGTTCTGGGATGAATTCAAGGGTGCCATCAAAGAGGTCGGAGGGAAGGTCGTGGGATATAAAGCCCGGCAAGCGCGAAATGACTGGTTCGACGAAGAATGCTAAAATTCACTTGATGATGCGAAAAACGAGGCCTGTTGACAATGGATTCAACGAGGAACCAGAGACAAAATAAAACATAAAAGAACTACGATTGGGGTAAACCCCAATCATGCAATACTCTAGATGAATTTGAACCTGGTTAAAGCCAATAAATAATAATAAATTTTATAATGTAGGTTACAATTATCATAAAAGTGATATATTCAAAATTTCAAAGCAATATGTTTTATAGTTTCTGAGAAAATCTGATTATTGTAAATTTTCAAAAATGTGTCATTTTGTATGGGAGGGGGTAGAAGGGGTGGAGCGATTTAGCCCGTTCACGAACTTAGCCTTCATTTTTTGTCAAAAATAACGTGTGCAAAATTTGAACTTCATAGCTCAACGCGTTCTCGAGCTAGAGAGGTCACGGACGGACGGACGGACAGACGGACATCCGGTTTTGAGATATTCGAGTGATAATATGAACTTCTGTATCATTCATTTTTTTCTGCGAGCCTTATTTCTTAGCGTTACAAACTTTGTGGAAAACTTATAATACTCTCAGATTTCATCTAGAGTATAAAAATTGACGAGGTACGGCGAATATCGAATAGAATAATTAAACGTAAGAAACGTAAATACTTTGACGAGCAGTTGCTGAATATTAACGAAAACTTAGGTAATAGGAACACCAGACAAGCGTACAAACTAGTAAATACAATTAAGAACGGCTATCAATCCAGGACTTGCCTATGTAAGGACAAGGATGAAAGTCAGCGACACCGATGGCATCAACAAACGATGGGCCTCTTATTTTGAAGAGCTTCTGAACCTACTATCTAACATTCCCACACAAGAAGCTCTCGACGATATTGTTGATCTAGGCCCACCCATACAACCCCCGACAGTAGAGGAAGTTGATCTCGCGTTGCGGTCACTGAAACGAAATAAAGCGCTGGGCTCTGAGGAGATTCCAGCTGAACTACTAAAATTCGGAGGAACGGGTCTAGTCCCAACAAACAATTTCTATCTTCCGCGATAGGAATGCGATTCGCCTTGGAAGATAAATTTATCGACGGGGATATCGCCATCTTATCGCGGGAGTCACTCCCTTCGGGAGAAAATAGTTACCGAAAGCGAAACGTCGAGGAGAAACTTTGACGAAACGAGTCGGCAACAAGAAAGCGAATTGCCACGGGGATAAATTGACGAATTGACAAAATGTCGCGTAGAAGACAACTAAAAAACAATTATTATCCCTTTTTTTATTAATCTTCATCCCTTTTTTTATCTTGCATATTCTTTGACGCTCATAATTTATGTTTCATCCCTTTTACAACTGATATTTGTAGGATTCGAACCAGGTTCCCATGTTTGCAAGTTCATAGTGCTAACCATTGCGCTATCTAGATTCTAGACTATAAACAGAAGAGAATGTCACAATCGTCGTTTAGTATTTATTGTAAATTAGCGAGATATCATCTTGGCGATAGATTGGCGAATTGAAATACTTTCGCTATTCTTTCGCTTGAGAGATATCCCCTAATTATTGGAAAAGCGACAAATAATCCATAGTATAAACTTATTGTATGGAAGGATCGCCATCGTATTGCGATTCTTTCGCCTGACGGATATCCCCTAATTACTGAAAAAGCTACAAATAGTCTATAAATTTATCGCATGGAACAATTGCCTTCGTATCATCCGGGCAATTTATCTTCCAAATGATACGAAATTGTTTACTGGGGTTAATGACATACATCAATTATTACTCCTGCAAGTATGGGAGGACGAGGAGATCCCAGGCGATTGGCGCAGAAGCATCATCTGTCCAATTCACAAAAAGGGAGATAAACTGCGGTGTGAGAATTACAGGGGCATATCACTAGTTTGTACGTCCTTTAAATTTTGAGGAAAATTCTGGAAAATATGATAAAGCCGTACACAGGACGAATCATTGGCGAATATCAAAGCGGTTTCAGACCTGGTCGCTCCACAACCGATCAGCTCTTTACGGTCAAACTGATACTCCAGAAGTGCTGGCAATACAACGTAAACGTATACCAAATCTTTGTCGACTTCAAGCAAGGCATACGACAGTATCGATCGTGGAATACTGTATCATCATGCTGCAATTTTGTATAGGTACCGGTAAAATTAGTGCGACTAAAGAAGATGGCGATGACCAACTCCGTCTCACAGTTTAGGATCCATAATAGACTTACTGATCTATTTGAAACACTGGTCTGAAACAGGGCGATAGACTGGCACTGACGCTCTTCAACCTAGCACTGGAACGCTATTCGGGCTATGAATATGGACAACAGCAAGACGCTACTCATCAAGTCGACACAATTAGCAGCGTACGCCGAATTTTCGGGGCTGTTTGCTATCGAGATGGATGGTGCATTCGGTACAACCATGAGTTGTATGAACTGTTCGATGAGCTGGAAGTTTCGAAAATCGTCAAACTACAACGACTTCAATGGGCAGGGCATGTACAAAGAATGGACGATAATCGCATGCCAAGGAGAGTAATGAATGCCAGAAGGAGTCGACGGAGCGAGACTGCCTAGAGGACCGAGAGCTCGTTGGGAGAGCTCAGTAGGTGTGGATGGCGCGCAGCTACTGGGCTTCCAAAATTGGAGGACGTGGTCACGTGACCGAGATAATTGGACGACAACGATCCGGGCGGCCAGGGCCCGACGTCGGGCTGTGGCGCCACGATGATGATTATGATCACTAACTCGGGTTCATGATACAAGGAAGACAAGATATCGCCTTGCGCATGTCGACTCTCTGAATACCTACGCCACAGGCTCATACAATTGTATGAATACTTAGTTTTTGGCTTTTATCTATGTAACTATTAATCCTAGCAAAACACTTTCTGAGGGGAAATTAAACATCACGAAAATATACATAAAAAATGTGTGAACAACTTTTAAGGGTTTTGTAGTAAAAACAAAACCCTCATAAAATCGGTCAAACGTCCGTCCGTCTGTCTGTCCGCCTGTCCATGAAATATCTCACGAGCTACTGAAGCTACACGTATTAAAACTTGTCGAAATATGAAGAAATAATTTAATTTTCTGAAGAAAGCGATGCGTCGTAATAGGCCAACTTTAAGGGGAGGTCTCCATAGAGGAGAAATAAAGGTTAACGTTTTTTTCGTTTGGTATAGGCAAGTGGGGTATAGTAAGAGAGGTACGGTCGAGTACGTTCCATTTTTGGCATTTTCGTCAAATTTGGGGAAAGGAAAAAAGAGGCAGAGGGGAAAATATCTGATCAGAGTTCCCTCCCCCCTTGCATTTCGAGGCCGTTACACTTAGAAATATGGAAATTTATAGGAAAGTGGAATTTTATTAGCATAGAAAATCGAAAATAGTAGAATTTTGATATCTCGTCAAAAAAGGTTAATAATAGTACATTTCTATGTTTGCAGTTAGCACACCTCTCCACCCCTATAAGACACCCCAGACCAAAAATATTGATGGCCAACGATTATAAACATCATAGGCAATAATAACTCCAAGCTTCGTTATAATCACTTAATACATATTTACTAATAGTACATTCATTCAAAGTTAGGGATTTTGACAAAAATATACATACCGGTCTTATGTAAAGGTGCGAGCACTACCTACATACTTGCATATTGGTTTTCGTAGAGCGAATTGTAGTTTAACAATTTCTAAAAGGGCAAAGATTGTGACAGAGGAGGGGGGTTAAGCTGGTTGCGCTGAGTCTACTTTCTATAATTATTCGTACAATTTTCATTTTTAGTTTTGTTTTATGCAAGCTTGCAATTTGCAGTTTGCAAGGTCGTCTTAACATGAATGGTTAAGCATCTCGAAGAGTAAGACAGTTCATCTCGTATACTCTCTATCTACAGTACAGCTTGCCGTTTTAAAATTATTATTTTGAGAAGTGAGAGATGGAGTCAGAGGCATAAAGTTACTATTGTGTATCATGAGTAAGACATTTTAATTATGGTGTTTTGATTCATCTGAGTGGTTCCAAGAAGAGCGAGGAGCCGATATTTATTATACATATCAAAATAAGCATTTGCTACAAAACCCTCGGATTGCGGGCATAGCCCTCTATATTCCGGTTTCATTTCTATTTTAAATAGTTTTCGAGATAATCTTATTCAATGGCTGCATGTTCGCAGGAAGTTAAAACAAGCTAGCCTTCGGCGTGAAATGTATCATACCTTCGTTGAGTTGTGTGGTACATTTGCCTTTTTGAAATTACTAGTAAAACTTGTTCCGATTTCACTGTTCCTTTCCTATAAGAGGTATATGAAATAGTGGGCTGATTTCAACCATATTTAGGAACGTGGCTTAGCAGTCGATACGATTGAATAATATGCAATTTCGTAAAGATATCTTCAGAAATAAAAAAAAAGTTTTTCTGACAAAAAATTGCTTTTGGGACGGTCGTTCCTATGACAGCTATATGATAGAGTAGTCCGATTTCAACCAAATGGAAATATGATTTCACTAAAGATACTATTGATTATTGTGAATTTCGAAAACAATATCTTTAGAAATAAAAAAATTTTTCTCACAAAGACGAATTTTTGGACCGGTCGTTCCTATGGTGGCTATATGACGTAGTGGTCCGATTTCAACCAAATTCGGGAAAGTTATTTAGCTAAAGGTACTATTGATTAGCGTGAAGTTTCAAAACGATATCTTTAGAAATAAAAAAGTTTTTCTCACAAAGACGAATTTTTGGACCGGTCGTTCCTATGGCAGCAATATAACGTAGCGGTCCGATTCCATTGGTTCCGACATATATACTGCGTGCAATAGAAAGAAGGCTCTGTACAAAATTTCAGTTCGATAGCTTTAAAATTGAGGGACTAGTTTGCATAGAAACAGACAGACAGACGGACAAAGCTTAATCGACTCGTCTCATCATACCGACCAAGAATATATACATATAGTTTATATGGTGGGAGATGCTTCCTTCTGTGCGTTACAAACTTCATGACAAAGTTAATATACCCTATCACATCCGTGAAGGGTATAAAAACATATCAAGCAGAGCCTATACAAGCAACCGCTGCACCGTGCTGCACTCTCAACAAGCGAAGCGATACTGTCGTGAGGGCTGCAATGCTGTGAGTGTTATGAACCACCAGTCTCTCAAATATATGCGTGTTTATGATGTGATGCACAGAACGATACGAAAATGAAACGCGGGAAGGCATTATCTTGTCTTCCTTGTATTATGATGCTAAACTGTTCAGCTCATGGTATATGTGTACTGTGGTAGTCATGGCAGCCAATTTACTTAACCTAGGTTTCGGACACAATTGCATTAAGATACGAAAAATACTTTTACAACAATAGTTTGAGTTCACCGTGATACCTTCGAAATGGTGTTTTTGTTAATAATATAATTTTTTTGCAACATTTAGAAAAGTCTGATATATTTAATTTGTTTTTCAAATGTGAATTTCCGGTAGTATAATTTAACGATAGCACCGTTTCTCCTATAATTACGATTAGTTTTTATTGCTGTACCCTTGAATTGTTGTATTACAGGCCAATACTTCAAAAATTGGAGAAACTGAATACGGTTAAGTAAGTCCACAACAAAGAAATAGAGTTGACCGCTGACGAAAATTGTACCATAACATCATTTCGTTTTCCTTGAAACTCTGAATAGACTACTCGAAAAAAAAAGAAATGTTCGATAAATGCAATGTTTGTTGACTCATCTTCCTGGTTACTCTCCAAAGCAACTGCGTTTGATAAAATCGACGTCATTCAAGCAGAGAACTTCCGTCACCGTCGACACTGGACTTAATGTCATGGATCTCGAATTGAAATACACTGGGCCAGAGCTTAATATCCTGGTGTCCGTCTAGATACTCCCGAAATTCCATTTTTTTATCCATCGGTATGTCATATCTTTAATTGCCTTGACTCCTCCAGGGGCATGGGCGCGTCAACATCTCTAGCATGTCTATGCCTTGTTGACGTTTCGATAGCAAATCTACTCTTCGGAAGTGCAGTTGCTAACATGCACCTCCTATCCGCGACGTCTTTTATACTGACAAGCACTGTGAGAGTTCTATTTGTACTCACAGGCAGTTTTTGATCGCGCCGAGATTTGATCTCCAAGCTCTATATTAGTATCGTAGAGCGGTGACCGAACGATCACGGCGCGACGATATGTCATATAACACCTATGGTTTATGTTTCAGCAAACGCGACGTTTTCTAATTTGTTGCACCTACAGATGTGTAGCCTGTATTGATTTTTCCCCGCAAACCATCGTTCACCAGCCGACAATCTTTTTTCCCGGAGAAGTAGCGGGCGAAGCAAAATTATGCAGAGATATTTGTAGACATACACATGCCCACTGTTTCCCTTATGTACCATTGTTGAATTACTTGCACTCGGTAAAACGATACACGATCACCTACATACAACCTTGTACATGAGTTTCATATTCATTAGACCGAATTCATTAGACCGTATCTGGTGAAACACTTGATGAAAGTCATTCATTCATCAGTCCGTAGCTTATGAAATGGTTGATGAGAGTCGTAAATAAATTCATCAGCAAATTCGCTGATTACTTTTTTCCATTTTTCATCGAAGCACTCATAGAGGGCTTTAATATTTGTTCAATTATCTTCAGAAGAAGAGAGCTGTGGTAATTCAATGGGTAGAGAGTTGATCTCATGTTCGTGAAGTCGTGGGTTCAATTTTTGCCAAAAGAATTTTTTTTTGCCGTGGCAACTTTCCTGCTGACGGCCTGATGAATTTTCTATGTCAGCATGTATCTCCTGTTCCCAATAAGCTGCCTACCTGCGACAAGTCGAGAGATGTTGTGGCTTATTATTACGCCTCGTACCATAGGGAGAAGACAATACAAACATTCATGGCCACGAACGCCGTGGACGAGGCTTGAACCCGTAACGACCGTAGTCAGACATTAGGCTGATGCCCCTATGCACTGAGCTACCGGTCGCCCTAGATCGTGGAACGGTGACCGAACGAACATGACCATCGAGCGTTTTAAATATTAAAGTCATTAAACCTCATTCCATTGATAGTTTTAAGGCATAATCTAATATACATTTTTACAGTCAGTCAGTGAAAGTTGATCCAAATTATATGGTTACTCGTATATCACACAGCATATACAGAGCATCTTCAGATCTCCGGAAGAGCTGAGGTGTAAAAATGAAGTTCTGGCCGAGAGAAGAACCTCGTCGTTAGAGCTGGAGACGAATTGAAAATATAGCTCAGGGTTAATACTTTTAGCAAATTTGATGAAATTCAGTGTCTCGAAGGAGAGGAGTTCCCATGAACGCAAGACTCTACAAGGTTCTAACTAAAGGTCACTGCTGTCCGTCGATCATCAAAAGACCGGACGGCGCGGCGTCAAGACTGAATATTCAGCTGATTTCGTCAGACTCACAACACTTTTCCCGGGAGGCAAATGTTGCTGTGGGGAAACAGAAGAACCAGAAGCGAGAAGTGCTTTTGTGGGAAGAATTCGCATCGGTAATCGTGGTATAGAGAATGATGTGGACCAATGACACTTTCACTCCATGCAAGTCTCCAGGCCTAGACAGTATAATTCCGGCTGTACCCCGTTGTGGTATGACCTATTACGGCCTACGGAGTGGTATGGTATGATGGCCAGCTCTGTGTATGAAATACAGTCGTTGGGGACAGTTCCCTGAATATACCTATGCTCAAAAGTTTCTGTTGATAAGGGGTCCAGAAGTGTGGGGGAGAGCGGGTCAAAACTCCTCTTTTTCAGCCTTCCTTGATTATTTTGAAAGCTAAGGATTATACAGAAAAAGTGTCTCAACGCCAAATCAAAGTACTTACATAAGATTTCCTACAAAGTGATATATCATACCCCTGACTATAAAATGTTGTATTATATTCTAAACTGGTAGCGCAATGTGTTGAGTCAGCCTGATGTTTGACTACCGCCGTTTCGGGTTCGAATCCCTTTCACGACGACGTTCGTGGCCATGGATGTGCAGGAGGTGCATGCTGGCAATTGCATTCTCCGAAACCATTTAATGTCAACGAAACGTTAGCTGAGCCACATAGAACAGTTGACGCGCTATGCCCCACAAGGGGTCATCTCTAATACCAACTAACTATATTTCACTTCAACCATTTGACCAAAATTTCAAGTTGCTAGCTTCATTCTATCAAAAGTTATCGCTTATTCGGATCTTGCCCAACATTCTGCCAAATTTTCAACTCGCTAGCGTCATTCTATCGAAAATTAGCGTAATTAAAGTAATATTCAATTTTCTTGAAATTTGTAGGGGAGGTAGTCGTTCCTTTGATCTGATTATGCCCAACTTACTAAAACTTAAGCAGCTGCTCACCTCAGGGTTACGTGCCAAAAATCAGGTGTCTACGTTAATTGGGTAAAGAGTTATAGACAAAAAACGGGACAATTAGGGAAGTACGGGTTTTTTTTGTAAGAAAATTTCCGTTAGTTTTAAACTGATGGTAGTCCGGATGGAGCAACGGTTAGCAAGTTCGCCTTCTACGCACTGGGCCCCGGTTCGATTCCTGCTGAATGCGGTAGTTTTCGATAAAAAAGGGGATTCACGTGTCGGACTATGAGCCCACTCAGCTGTTAAATGAGTACCCATTTACGGGGTAAATAACTCGGTTGAGCGGGTTGATGATCACACAACTCTGTACAAGACATACCGTCACGATCTAGAAAGTGAGATGATACTAACTCATCTCGAGGCCACGGTTGGACTGTTGCGCCAGTTATTTATTTTTATTTATTTTAAACTGATGGATTTTATTTCTCCAGGTTATCGAAAGTTATCGCGCGAACGGACAGACAGACAGACAGACATGGCTAGATCGAATCAGGAGGTGATCCTGATCATTAATATATATACTTTGCTATACCTCCGGCGCCTCCTTTAAGGTGTTACATATTTTCGTCGTGACAAAAACAATATACCCTATACTATAAGTCTAGGGTATAAAGAGGAAATAATTCCTGACTTATCATGTAAAGAATAAAAAGAAAAACAAAGGCTAAAAGATACTAATAAATGTGTTGATAACCTTACAGAAAAACCCAAAAATAAAACGGATGATAAATACGAAATAGACTTTAATGAACACTTAGAAGTGGTAGATTTTGACATTTCAGTGAATCATCTAGACTTTCCACAGTCTGAAATAGATATATGTATTAATATATAAATATAACTCAATTTTCGCTAAAGATAGATATGATATAAGCGCTGTAAAAAAGTATGAAGCGCGTATTGATTTACTAATAGATAAAAATTGAAGTAAAAGGTGTACTGTTAGGTTAGGTTATGTTAAAGGGGCTGCCGTGATATACAAAGCACACATAGATCACCACTGGGTCCTTTGTGATACCACCATCGACTCCACAACCGGAGTCCTACCTATTCATTGAACCAGCCTGAGCTGTTGATAAAGCGCTGGAGCCGGCTGATGCTAACATCCTTAAGGTTGTCCAGATCGCCAAAATAGAAAGACCCCAAGGTAATCCTTCTTCTTCTAGCGAGGGCATTACACCCACATAGCAGATGAAAGGTACTCTCCTCTTCATCCCCGCAACTCCTACAGAGGTCATTGTGTGGAAGCCCCAATCTCCTAGAATGTTCGCCGATCGGGCAGTGCCCTGTAATCAACCCCACAAGAGTCCGTAGGTTACATCTATTCAACGCCAGCAGCTCCGCAGAGCGTTTGGGATCGATCCTAGGCCATAGTTGCCTAGTAACCATACAAGTGCTACCATTACTCCACCTCGCGTTGGCAATATTCAACACAGGTGTACTGTACTATTTAGGACAAAAAATAGATAGAAAAACCGATATCGAAAATATTATAAAAAAATTTGATCGCGGAGTCATATAGTCCTTTTGCTGTACCACTGGCCTTTTAAAAAAGAAGAGGGAAAAAGATCAAGATTATGCATAGATTTTCGCGATTTATTGTAAATAAAATTGTAGTTCATCAGTCACAACCTTTTCCATTGATAGAGGAAGTAATGGTAAAACCAGGGATTGTAAATTGCAATATGTTTATGAATGAATGAAGAAGTGCGGCTGCTGATCCTAATGATGGTTCATATGATTTTATAATCGAGGGTATAATATATTATTTTATAGAAAATTTAATACTTTGATTCGGCTTTGGAACACTTTTGTTTTTTGGAATACTTAGTTTTTAAAATAATCAAGGAAACTTAGACCCCCTCTCTCCTACACTGGCGGACCCTCTATCATCGGGGCTTTTGAGCACATAATCAGGGGACTGTCTCCAATAATTGTGCCAAATTTCAAAACTACACAATTTTTTTCCCCTATTCAAACTTTATGGGACTTCCTAGCCTGGACGCTTAATCTGCTGAACATGGTCCTAAGAATTGCATGCATCGGAATCCTATGCGATCATGTGCTGTAGATGCATTGAATTTGAATATCATTCTACATCTACTCGTAGATGCTATTGTTAACACTTAAACTGTTCACTATTTTTTTAAACGTACCATACATCACTTAGTAGAGTCGATTTAACAAATCACTACAATATTTCGCCGCTAAACACTTGTCACTTTAATCCACCCATTCATGCACAGTTGTGTCAAACTGAATTCTGACTTAGACTACCTATTTTCAAATTATCACCGACACAATAATCTGATATCTCTTTTAATCGGCCCCGCTTGTCAATCCAGCAAAAAAAATAATAATATCAACACAAATTTAAAATTGTTTACATTAATGTTGGGCCAAAAATTCAATTATACAAAAAAAAAATAAACAAGCATTGTCCGGTATCGCAAATTACATTATATTGATAACAGATTAGCCTATAAATAAATTATTTAATGAGCGCAGGAAAAATAGACAAATAAAGTAGCAACAACGTATTTACTTACTATCCGGTAAAAAAATCAATTCGAATTAACAGAACTTTCTTCTTTCGTGATTTTCTTTTTTCACTTTAGGGCAATATTTAAAACTCTGAACTAGCCCTAAATATTTTCAAGATACGCACTGTCACAAATTTTTCACAAATTTTGCACCCTTAAGGGTTTCAAGCCCCCAATCTCACTTCACAGCACCTGGGGGACACCACCAACGCACCGCGAAAAATTTAAATAAATACTTCGACCGACTATGTACTCGCACAACCTGCTGATACTAAATGTCGATGTGATGATCGCGAGATGTATCTTTGAAGTGAAAAGGCAGTTGATAGTGGTAAGATATTAAATTGTAACTAGAATTTGTTGGTATAGTCGTTAAGAATGCCGCTAGCTTGACTTTGATCCGTGACGATCGTCCACAAGATGTTATGATTTTCAATGATTTTTTTCTCGGGGATAAATTTTGTGAATTTTTTCTTTAGGGCCGGTTGACACGTTCAAAGTACACTTTGGCAAAGTACGTTGACAACCTACTTTGAGGTTACTTTGAACGTGTCAACCCCCTTCAAAATGCTTTGAAGTCTCTAGCGTCCTATCAAAGCAAAGTAGGATGGTGCTCAACTTTCCATCAAAGAATTGATTGTAAATCGACAAGTTCACAGAAAAAAGTTGTTGGGGCGGGAAATAGTGAGTTGTTGGTGTTTTTTATTCAATTTACGGTGGTCTGAACAATGTGTTTTGGTATAAATTCCCCAGAAATGCTAAATCCAGCGTTTTTTGCAAGTGGGAAAGTGGTAATTCACAATAATGGATATTCGTTCCAAAGCATACTTTGGCAAAGTGTACTTTGAACGTGTCAACCGGCCTTTACCCTGAGAGGGCGATCAGATTTAAAGTATGTAGTTGGGAAAGTACCTAATTGCAAAAAGCTACGTACGAGTACTTTGAAAGCTGCAATTTAATAACTTGTACAGGTTACAATTGACGCAATCACCGATATACATTTTGTGTCATTTATATGGCGTCACAGTCACATCATGGCTCGTGTTAATCAGGGCCGATCAAAGTCTAACTGAAAGCACTGGTAAGGACATTCTGGCGTCCCTCCCCCTCATCTCCAGATATTTTTTCAAAATAGTACCTTCTTGAACTTGACGTTGTCGTAGGTAGCAAAGACGCACTGATCAGGTGGTGCGAGATACTGGAGGTTCATGGACTGAGGGTTAGCATACCAAAGACTGAATATTTTTGTTGTTGTTTCTCAGATCCAGAGAGACCGATACCAGATGTCTACATTAAAGGAGAGCAGCCAAAGTCTTATGCAAAGTTCAACTACCTAGGCTCGATGGTCAATATTGAAGCTACCTGCGATGACGATATTAAACATCGCATTACTGTCGATAGGATGAAGTGGCTAGAAAACTCTAGAGTTTTCTGCGGCAAGAAGATGCCACGGAAGCTTAAGGGCAAGTTGTACAAAACGGTCGTACGTGCCGCACTCATGTATGCGTCCGAATGCTGGACTAACTATTTACAAGACAGACAGAGAGTGACTACGACCGAGATGAAGATGTTATGGATGACAGCAGGTGTGACCAAAATGGATCACATTAAAAATACCTACATCCGAGGCTGCTTGTTTGTTGAGCAATCAATAATTGAAAAAGTTGGAAGATCGTCGTATGGATTCGTATTGTCATGTTATAAGGCGTCCGCCTATGAACCCTGTCAATAAGGCACTATCAATGAATGTTTCACTTGTTGAACCCAAACCCCGAGGCAGACGAAAACACACGTGGATCAATCAGATGACGAATCAACAAAAATGCATTAATCTCAACGATGGTAATATCCAGGATCAAGCCGCTTGCGGAAGGGAGTTGAGATTATACCTCCAGAATGGGTGAAGTGCCAACACCACAGGCAGTACCGGATATACACCGGCCACCACCCTGGGCAAGAAAAATCTGCCACCCTAATTTTTTTTTTACTACTTACTCTTGCCAACAGAAGAGTTAGTGGATGTTCACACTGCGTGCGATGCCGAGCCGAGCCGGGTCGAGCGATGCAATGCGATTACAAGCTTTTAAAGCAAGAAAATGGAAAGTCTGCAATTTTAAATGGAATCACGCTTTGAGTGTACACACTGCGCGCGATGCAATGATGAGCCGAGCGATGGCCCGATGTTTTCACAAACTTCTTTGCTTTTTCGTGCGAGTACCGGCTGCTGATTTTTTGCGATGGAATTTAATGGGCTTTGCGATGGAGTTTATGGGCTTTGCGATGCTTTGCGATGTGAAGCTTTTTGGAGCCAGTATGGTGCAAGTACGAGCTGTAAAGTAATATTTGATGTAAGACCACACTGAAAAAAATGCATGTATGTCTGCTTTTATACCCTAGACTTTTAGGCGCGGCGGTGTGGCAGTGTATACATGGAAATTATGAGGGTCATCTCCTGATTCGATTTAGACATATCTGTCTGTCTGTCTGTTCGTTTGCACGATAACTTTCGATAGAATGAAGTTAGAAACTTGAAATTTTGGTCAAATGTTTGTAGCATGATCTAGTTGGTATTGGTTGGTTGGTATTGAAAATGGGCAAGATCCGACCGAAGGAACCCCTACAGTTGAAATTTCAAATGAGCGATAACTTTCGATAGAATTAAGCTAGCGACTTGAAATTTGGTTCAAATATTTGGATTTAGATTTAGTTGGTTGGTATTGGAAATGGCCAAGCTCCGTCCCAAGCAACCTCTACGTCCCCTACACACGAAACTTCAAATGAGCGATAACTTTCGATACAATAATGCTAGCGACTTGCAAAATGCGACAAATATTTATAGTGTAGGTTGTTAGTTGATTTTGAGAATGGGCAAGATCCTATTGAATGAACGGCAACCTTCCCTATAAACGTTAGTTCAAATGTAAATATCCAAAATTCGAATGGATGAACGATGAAACTTTTCATTGGATCCACGCCCACAGCTCAAACTGACCATATAGGAAATTCACTTTTAATGCAATGGCCGTTGTCAGTTGGAAGTTTTGGTATCACAACTAGGTCTGTACAAGTCTAGGGTATATACGCTTTGGACTTTTGATTCAGCATGGCTCAAATGAAAGGTTATTACCACCGTAATAAGGTCGCGTGGTTTCACAAGCGGTTTGAGCAGCGGACACCGCTGCGTATAAAGGCATAGAGCAAAAGCGGCGGTTTACATATTTAGTGCCGGTGCACATGGACGTCGAAATGCCGTCTGACGCTGCGTCACTTTCAATCGGATAGGAAGAAATACATTACGGGCAATGAAGCGATGCACATGGCCGCAGATAGCTATCCGATAACTATCGGCGCATCGGCATCATTTTGCCGCCGCGATAGCTATCTGGGATGACGCTGGTTTCTGTTCCTATCTGCGTCATTTCACGCGTCCGCATATCAATTTTTAATAAGCCGGCCCACATAAATTCGAACCCGGAACACGGACACGGTCACAATGTTTGATTTGTATGATGTTTCTTAAACCATTCGCTTGAGGATCACTTTTAAGTGCCAATTAATTAATTGTTAATTGTTGATCGTGACTACTACAATTAACAATTAATTTTGAGAAAAAAAAATGGTGGGGAGGGAGCTCTCAGCTCGGACGGGGGGTGAAAATGGTGTTAAAAATGCGATATACCTTATATTTTAGAAGTTATGGCCAAAAAACAGTTTATTTAAAACTAAAAATAACATAAATTGTAAATTCAGGTTGCAGATAGGTATCAAAGAGGGAGGAGCTTAAGTGACGAGGCGTCCGGCGTCATTTGGACGTCCATGTGTACCAGCTCTTACACTGAATTCAAATGCAATCTCGCCGCTCCACAAACTGCGGCGGTGGCCTCAACGGCGAGTCGAGCGGTTTATACATTCATCGTCCTAAAGCCGCTGCTGCTGCCGATTTTTGCGTTTATACACAGCGGTGCGCCGCTGC
Source organism: Chloromyia formosa (assembly GCA_964017055.1). Classification (NCBI taxonomy): domain Eukaryota; kingdom Metazoa; phylum Arthropoda; class Insecta; order Diptera; family Stratiomyidae; genus Chloromyia; species Chloromyia formosa. Next base: position 47,080,949 of record OZ024818.1, on the reverse strand, counting down.
TCAATCCGCTTGTGAAACCTCTCGTCTGAGGTCGCGGAAGAGATGATGAAATTCAGCAACCCTGGGCCTTTCTTCATTATTGGGATGCACCCAATGACGACACCCTTCCATTTTTAGAGCACTGTTTTGAAACAGAAATAAATTTACTGGGTGAAGCACAAACGACATGATGTCGAACAGATTCTATTCCTTGAACTAAATTGGTCTCTACACTCCATCATTGCGTGCAGTGAACATCTCGGATCATCTTTGCATCGCAAGCCATCGCTCGGATCATCTTTGCATCGCAAGCCATCGTTCGGCTCGGCATCGCACGGCGTGCAATGTGAACACCCACCACATCGCATCTCTCGACCCGGCTCGGCTCGGCTCGGCATCGCACGCAGTGTGAACGTCCACTTAAGGTGCTTCCCGAATTTTCTGATAGAAAACTCTGCGTTATACAGGGTGGCACACGGAAACCGGACGTTTTCGCAAAAATCATAAAAATTCGAAAATGTTACAAAAATTTTATTGCCATAAAAATACTCGGTACAAGTAAGCATTTAAGAAGACTCATCTGTGAAAAATTACAAGTCAAGAAAATGAGAATGTGATGGTCCCATATTTTTATGAACATAATGGAGTTGCTGTTACCGTAACATCCGACCGTTACATTGAAATGATTAATTCGTTTTTCATCCCTGAGTTGGAAAACCGAATCCCGAATTGCTCTTAAGAATGTGTTGTTTCATCAAGATGGGTTGGAACAACTGAAGAATCCATCCGTGAACAGATCGGGCAAATTGAAGTGGATCTCGATGAAAATGGGTTTCGTCGCTCATCAAGACCAACACATTCTCATTTTCTTGAAAAAGAGTAAGCATTTGCTGAGCAAAATTCATTCCCTGTTGAAAATCATGCTAAAACAGTGCATTGATGAAAACGGACACCATCTTTCGGATGTAATTTTTCACAGATGAGTCATCTTAAATGCTTACTTGTACCGAGTGTTTTTATGGCAATACAATTTATTTTACATGAATTTTCGAATTCTTATGATTTTTTCAAAAACGTCGGGTTTCCGTGTGCCACCTTGTATATAATGCACAAAGTCATTGTACAGACCATTGAAGATGTGCTTGGTGTTGCTCCTGTGCCATCTGTTTTGGGTGGTAATTTAGAGGCCGAGATAAGAAAAGTTGTAGATTCTATGTATTTCTTTTCTCTTTTATTAGCTTATCTCTTTATTTGTATGTATGTATATTATATTAGGCGTACAACTTTGCTTTCGCCGTTTTCCGACAGATGACTGCATCGCTGAGACCTGATTAAAATACGTAGTTCAAAAGTGTCACAAAGTGAGTTTGGTCGACTGTGAATGTATCGACATCCCCGCATCAGTAAAAGTTGTTCGCATTTTTAATAAGATTCGCGATTCAAAATGTCTGTTTTCGAGCCAAGTTCTCGTCATTTGCGGGAAGTTTTGACCTTCTGCTTCCATTTGAAAAAAACTGCAGCTGAGGCTCATCGAATGCTCTCAGATACTTACGGTGAGGTTGCTCTGAGTGACAGAACATGTGAGTGGTTTCAACGTTTTAAAAGTGGCGATTTCAATGTCCAGGTCAAGCATGGTGGTGGGAGAGAAATTTTTTCAAAGACGACGAATTAGAAGCACTGCTCGATGAAGATTTGTGCCAAACGCAAGAAGAATTAGGTGAATCACTGGGAGTGACTCAGCAAGCCATCTCGAAACGCCTCAAGGCCATGGGCATGATTCAGAAACAAGGAAATTGGGTTCCGTACGAGTTAAAATCGAGAGATGTTGAACGGCGATTATTTGCATGCGAACAACTGCTTCAAAGGAAAAATCGGAAGGGGTTTCTACATCGCATCGTAACCGGTGACGAAAAATGGGTCCGTTACGATAACCCTAAGCGCATAATGTCATGGGGAATGCCCGTACATGCCTCAATATCGACGGTAAAACCGAATTTTCACGACGCCAAGGCTATGCATTGCATTTGATGGCAGCTCGGTGTGATATGCTACGAGCTACTGAAACCGAATGAAACTATCACAGAGTATCAGTACCGAACGCAATTGATGCGTTTAAGTCGAGCATTAAAGGAAAAACGACAGTACGACAGTACCAAAGAGGACACGACAAAGTCATCCTCCAGCATGACAATGCTCGGCCACACGTCGCAAAAGTGGTCAAGACATACTTGGAAACCCTGAAATGGGAAATCTTGCTCCACCCTCCGTACTCCACAGACATCGCTCCTTCCGACTACCATCTGTTTCGTTCCATGGCGCACGGCCTGGCTGATCAGAATTTGCGTTCGTACGAGGAAGTTCAAAAATGGATCCAATCATGGATCGCGTCGATAGACGCCTCCTTTTTCCGATATGGAATCCGAAGACTGTCGGAGAAATGGGCGAAAGTTGTCGCTAGCGATGGACAGTACTTTGAATAATATGTACATCTGTAAGTAAGAAAATATGTATGTATGTTTCTGTTTCTGTTATGGGTGCCGTAGAATAATGTATACCCTTTACGGGCTTTTCGCTAAGGAGTTCATCAGGCTGTAGCTGATGAAATACTTGATGAGTATCATTGACGAGTTCATCAAACTGTAGCCGGGGAAATACTTCATAAAAGTCATTGACGTGTTTATCAGGCCATAGCTGATGAGTATCATTGACTAATTCATCAAGCTGCAGCTAATGAAATGCTTGATAAAGGACTTAGAAAACTCATCAGTCGCCACGGTAAAAAAATGCAGAACTTGAATCACCAATATAAGTTCAACTCTCTACCCATTGAACTACCACTCGTCTTTTCTTCTAAAGATAATTGAGCAAATATTAAAACCCTCGATGAGCGCTTCGATGAAAAATGAAAAAAAGTCATCGGAAAATTAGCTGATGAGTTTATTAACAACTTTCATCAATATGTTAGGTGTCGTCCGACGTTTGTAGTTGTCAACTAAATCAAAGGAGACGCAGCTTTCCCAAACTACAAATTTTATTTATATGTATATATATATTTCGGGAGCGACTTACCCCCTTCTTCAGTACAAAAGCTTTTGTACTGAAGAAGGGGGTAAGTCGCTCCCGAAATATATATATACATATAAATAAAATTTGTAGTTTGGGAAAGCTGCGTCTCCTTTGATTTAACTTTCATCAAGTATTTCATCAGCTACGGCTTGATGAATTCGCTAATGAAGCTCATGTACAAGGTCGTAGGTGGTCATGGATCGTTTCACCGAGTGCAAGCAATTGAACAATGGTATCTAAACGAAACAGTGAGCATATACGTCTATAAATATCTGCGCGTAATTTTGCTTCTAATAATAATAATAATAATCGACTAATATCGACGTCGCTTGAAGAAAAGCAGTTGCGAATGTGCATTTTTTCCCGGCGGTTTTGTAAATTGCCTGGACCCCTCCAGAGGAATGGGTGCGTCAACATCTCTAGCATTTCTATGCCTTGTTGACGTTTCGATAGCATATCTACTTTTCGGAAGTGCAGTTGCTAGCATGCACCTCCTATCCGCGCCGTCTTTATACTGACAAGCACGGAGCACTGTGAAAGTTCTATTTGAACCCACAAGCAGTTTTCGATAGCGCCGAGATTTAAACTTCGAGGTCTAGATTAGTATCGTAGATTGATGACCGAACGACCACGGTCACCGAGCGCGAGGGGTGGTAAAAAATCCAATCCCCCTTGCCACCTTGCATCCCCCGCCATCTTGGGAAAACTGGCACTTTTATGATTTTTTCGCCCTTCTAGTCCATTTTTGTAGAGCACCAAATTTCCTACAAGTTTTTTTTCCTACAACCAATAAGACAAGGTAGTTGGGCTACTGACCCAGCAGGAAAGCATTGCAACCATAAGAGGTTTATTGTGCCGTAGCGCATCAAGTCAAAAGACTATCCACCTGTTCAATAAAGGACAGTATAACTTTAGTAGGATTCAACCTGAAGTATGCAGTGCTGATAGTAGCCTGCCCGAGGAGTGACATCCTAAAATGCGCGACGGCAGGACATTCGCGAAAGTTGTGTTTGTGTGCTACTGTATCGAATTGTAGAGCGATTCGGGTCAACGAGCCGCATCTGATCGGACAGGACGTTGAGTCGACCAGCAACCACGTAACAGAGCAGACGTGCTTTACACTGTTCACGGAAATATTGTAATATAGTAGAATACAGTAAAAATAAACATTGTCAGTTTGTGAACGCGGGTTTCATTCACCATGTTCCCTTTCCGCTAAATCTAGTTGCGTTCGGGTATTTCGCAACAGCTACAACTAATAGCAACGGAGCTAATCTAATTTGAAAAAGACTTTTTGTCAATTGCTACTTTGTTCCCACGAAGTGGAAAAATCTTCGTTTTTGTATGTAATTCATCAATAACGGGTTAGATATTAGTCCCACGAGGAAAATGATGCGGGTCGTTTTTGGAAGATGGAAGAAACACAAGTGTTAACATCACAGAGAATAACTATGGAGGAGCAATCCGCATATACTCAACACTAAACTACTTGAAGCAATTCCAGTCGTAAAAAGTAGAGAGAGAGACACACGCCCTCCACTGCGCAACACCCGCGCAGTCTATATAAAAGCACAGGAAGCACGGAAGATGTCATCCCCTCTCCTACTTTTCCAATCGGAACAATAACATTCCAGTCTGTCTCTCTGCCGCGGAACACCCGCCCGGTCTATATAGAGCAAAAGAGATGTCAAATTTTCATCCCCCTTCCTACTTCCTCACTTGTACCGAATTGCGTCGTTTCTCTCGTTCTTTTTCACTTTCTCTTATACTCTCTCTTCAAAGGTTAACATCGTTTAATAACTCCAAAGGCGTGTCTCCTTGTGAAAAGTAGATAAGAACTTTTTGAAAGGGTATTAAATTTCCTAAATTTGTAAATATAAAGCTTCTTCATATGACAAAAAGCTCATAAGCGTTAAAGCTAATTTCCGAAGAGTGAAAAATTTCCGTTTTTTGTGTGAATATTGTCGAATATCGAGAAAAGTACTCATCCTAGGAAAAAGAAACATGTCTAAAATAAGCTTATGGGCAATTGAATTACCCTTAGTTTAAGAAACGTACAACGTACTGTAAATTCAACGTACGTTACATAGAAAATAAAAACAAGCTTGCCGAAGGTATGATGGCGGTTGTACAATAGCTTATGGTGCCACTTTGAAATTATATTAGTAGTTAAACTTGTTTCGATTTCATTGTTCCTATGAGAGGTATATGGAATAGTGGGCCGTATTCAACCAAATTTAGGAACTTAGTTTGCCAGTCAATGTGATTGAATAATATGAAATTTGGTAAAGAAATCTTCAGAAAAAAAAACAAAAACTTGCTTTTGGAACGGACATTCATATGACTGCTATATGATAGAGTAGTCCAATTTCAACCAAATTCGGGAATAAGATTTGACTGAAAAAAAGAAAAAAGGTATCTTTAGAAATAAAAAAGTTTTTCTCACAAAGACGAATTTTTGAACCGGTCGTTCCTATGGCAGCTATATGACGTAGTGGTCCGATTCCGTTGGTTCCGACATATTCACAGCGTGTACGTACAAAATTTCAGCTCGATAGCTTTAAAAATCAGGCACTAGTTTGCATAGAAACGACAGACGGACGGACAGACGGACAAAGCTTAATCGACTGGTCTCATCATACTGACCAAGAAAATACATATGTATGTATGTAGTTTATATGGTCGGAGATGCTTCCTTCTGTGCGTTGCAAACTTCATGACAAAGTTAATAGGGTATATTAACATTGTCATGAAGTTTGCACATCCGTGTAGGGTATAAAAAAACTAATATGTTTGGATTTAACTTTCCGGGCAAATCAAATCAAAAATCACTCAATACCATAGAAGATCAAAACATGTTGTTCTTGAATATCGCACAAAGTATTCTTCTCTTGAGAAAAGTTATTATATCATTTTGTAGGTAATTCGATTAGCTTTAATTAGAGTTATCTGGGAAGTCCGTAGAGACAATAGTGAACGGCAAAACAAAGTTTTGAAACAATAACAATTTGTTAAGATGCACACAATGTAACCACAAATTTTTTGAAGGCAATCGTCATCTTCCCTACACTGCAATTATTGTATATACACACAAAAATCAGTGCTACCCCAATTAATGCGCAGTAGCCCCATTTCAGATGTGTCGATCATTTAAAGGAGTGGGCCGATGTCTTCTCCGAGAACCAATTTTGGTCAGTTCTCACTTGATTGGCCGCCACTCATCTTGCATAAAATATGACAGTTTAGACCTGTTTTCCTGCAGCCGACGGCTCCAATACATCCTATGGCGCATTTGCAGGAAACGATTCTTAAAAGTTTTAGAGGAGCAGAATCCCTTTCATTAGTGATGGGTTCCAGATATCTGCTTTCCCTCTTCCAACCCCATTCAAGTTTCTCGTTTTGCACTTCCAGCCACGTCATAACCTGGCGATAAACTGGCAACATGTGAAGTTTTGCGACATACGGCGTTGGTGGTAGCTTTGCCAGATTGAGTTTGGTACTGCTGGAAATAAATTTATTGTACCTTAGAGAAATGAGAGATTGCACCGAATCTCCACTATACAAGGCTGCCAAAATCCGCTCTCCTACCTCCTCGGCTTCTTCAAGTAATAATGGATATATTCAGAACAACCGGCAAAACTTGAATTTTCCCAAACCGAAAGATGTATACTGAGGAAGGGAGTAAGTTGCTCCCGAAATACATGTATATATAATACACAAAATAAATCTTGTAGTTTGGGGAAAAGCTACGTTTTCTCACTTATTTAAATCACAACTACAAACATCGGACGATACAGATTATATATTCCGGTAATTTACCACGCGCCGGTTTTTCACAGCACACACACAGTTAAACCCATGCAATACAAAACTTGAAAAAAAAAAATAACTTGTTTTTTTTTTTTTATCTTTTCTCTCTTTCAGTTTATCGTACAAACAAAATTTATATTGCATTTTGTAGGTAATTTAATTCACTACAAGAGACTTATTGTATTGACCTTTTTGCTATTACGAAGCGTTGCAGAGTTATTCTCAGGTAAAGACAAAAAAAAAAAAAAAAACAAAAAAACTAAAAATTTTGCAAGGTAATTACTTTTTGCCTTTTTTGATACTATCATAGCTCCGTTGCTACTGATTATAGAAAGAAAATTGTGGAATGAAATTTGTAGGAAATTTTGCTCTCTATAATAATTAAGTAAACATTTTTGCATTAAAATAAACTGGAACGGAGTTATGGGCGAAAAGCTGATAAAAGTTCCAACTTTTTAAAGTTTTTCCAAATTTGGCGGCGGAAGCAAAGGGGGGTAGAGTGATACAAGCTGGGATTTTTTACTACCCCACCTACCTATACAACATATAAAAAATTCAGAACTATCGCACCTTTTGCACGCTAACTCCCTTATTTGGTCTCTATTTCGTGGGTCAATTGCCAACTTTAACTATTGTATTTTAGCGCCGTGTTCCACTAATAGAAAGTTACTCGTGGCAGCTCAGTTTCTAAAAATACATATTAGACATACATTGGAAAGCCTGCTTTGAAACCTCTATTTTTACTGTCCTGTGACGCCTTCGTTTAGCCAGTCCCTCCCTAGTGAAGGCCTAGAGGAAATTGCTCTTTCATTCGTTGTCCATGAGGTACCAATTTTGTTTCAGGGCTCACAGAAGTCAACGGCAATGTTGTTTCCTTTCCCCCTTGACCACCTGGTAAACAAAATAAGCAGGGTAAATACACGTCACGAAATCATACTTGTTATAAGGAAGTGCTATATTGACTGTGGGTGCCTACTACAGAAAGGTGAAAAAAACGATCGAGGATCCCGGATTGGATAGGGTAAATTTCCGGTGTCTGTATCAGGCCCTGTGTACGTGAAGCGTAAGTGCTAGGACTGAACTTCAGAAGTTAGCAAATGGCGCCCAAATTGGGGCTCCATAATTTACCGTTAAGCTTGATTTCGGTCCCTGGGTGACAGCTTCACGCACTCAGGGTCTTACAGACTCCGTCCTGTTTTTAATCTCTTATCCTTTATCATATATCGTTTCCTTTGTGTTGTTTCACCTTGAAGTCCCATTTTAGGTTGCGCTGTCGAGTTTTATCACATTTGTGCTTTACAGATTAGGCAAAATGCGCAGCTAACCCTAGCAGGAGTGGGAGTGCGCGGTGCCCTGGCACCTGTCTCAGTTGTAGCGTCAAAGATAGAGCAGGAATGGATTGGAAAACCGAGATAGCTACTCATCGCGCGTCAAATCTGTCATTTACTAAGGAGGTATTGACAATGACAATTAAGTGCCCGGGACGGTGCACACTACGATATCTTCAGCCTCGGACCTCATCAAGGCTTGTATTCGTTAACAACAGCACCAAAATAGGCGAATCCATTTATACATAACTGGTACATACGACCGATGGAGTTATTGACGCGATACTAAAAACAGGTTAAGACAAACTAGCTTCCTTAAGTCGACCTTAAGGTTTTTTTTTGGATATCAGTGACATTTAACAGAAAAAAATGTAGAAAAAATTACCAAAAAAGCCGAAAAATATCCGGCGCCCAATGTGGGATCAGTATGATTTTATCTAGTAAATAAGGTTAAAATGGGCAGTCGACTAGGCGCTCAGTATCGCTGGTCAAATGGCACATAAAGTGGAAGTATTTAAGAACTTAAGGTAACCTTACGATTTTTATCCCACGAAGAAGTGAAAATTTACCGTGGCAAATAGTTGAAAAATGATTGCATAAGCTCTAAAATGTTAGGCGCCTAATGTTAAATCTGAAATAGGCAACAGGTACGCGCGTTAGTCACAAAAGTCCCCTACCCTAGACTTCTACAGATCTAATGGTGATACCAAAAGTACCAATTGGCAATGACCATATGCATTAAAACTGAGTTTCTTATACGGTCAGTTTGAACTGTGTGTGTGGATCCAGTGAGAGGTTTCATCGTTTATCCATTATTTTTAGTATGTATATTTGAACGAACGTTTATAGGGAAGGTTGGCGTTCATTTAGTAGGACCCTTCCCATTCGCAAAATCAACTATCTAACCTCTCTTGTTTAGCATATCGCGTCAACTGTTCCATGTGGCCCAGTTGACGTTTCGACGGCAAATATTTGTCGAATTTTTCAAGTCACAAGCTTCATTCTATCGAAAGTGTAACGGACGGTTTGGCGGGCATCCGAAGATGCCCGTGGGGACGGAGCCTAAGGTAGCATAATGACCGTGAAGGTCGGGCTGTGTCATCTGGCGAAGAAAAAGGCCCCTCAACGAGCTAAGCAGCGGCCTATGCTTGCTGTAACTCAGTTCGGGAGATGTGGGCGGGGTTTTCGGGGTCCAGGTGTAATGGGACCCTCGGCCTCTGGTTTCGTACCACCGTCAGATCCTTACTAATCAGGTGCTGCCATAGATCTGCCGGTGGAAGCAGCACTACCAGACCATAATATAGTTCATTGCAGGTGGTTCATTACAAAAGTTATCGCTTATTTTAAGTTTCATTTGTAGGGAAGGTAGGGGTTTCTTGGGTCGAATCTTGCCCATTTTCAGTAACAACTAACTAGATCTTACTATCAACATCCGACCATTTTCAACTCGCTAGCTTCACCTGTCGAAACTGATCGTAGTTCAATTATATTTGAATTTTTGCCATTTCTAGGGGAGGTGGGAGTTCCTTTGGCCTGATTATGAACTCAAGCAGCTTCTCATCTGAAGTTTACGTACCAAAAATCAGCTCCGTACGTCAATTGGTTTAAGAGTTGTAGCTAAAAACCCTGAAAAGTAATGCTGGGCTCTTTGTAAGAAAAGTACCGTTATTTTCAAACTGATCAATCTCATTTTTACAGAAAAGTACAAAACGTCCCTTTCAAGCCATCTGCCAAAGTTACAGCTTTTCACTTTTATTCAATCGGGATTTATAGATATATTTAATTATTTTGAATACGAATGATCGAGACAAACGCTGCAGATAGCGCGCCTGTATGTTTTGATGGTCGCGGCTTGAGTATGTGATAGCCCTTACGGTCCCTTACGAATAGTGTGGCATAGTTTTCGTCGCGAACGCATGTTTCACGCGCGTGCTACTACCACGAGTGAACATCAGGTGCCGACCGCCGTTGCGCAACGTATTGTCATTCGTTTTTTGGTATGGGAAGGCGTTAAAAACACGGAAATTCTTCGGCGTTTGCGAAATCAGTTCGGTAGTGAGTGCCTGAGTAGGTGCTGTGTTTAAATGGGCCAAAGCGTTCAAAGATGGCCGCGAAACCGTCAAGAATGAGCCGCACGATCGTCGACCGCGAGCCAGCATCACACCAGACAACATTCGCCGCGTAGAACAACTCATTTTGGAGGACCGTAGGATGAATGTTCGAAACATTTCGGCTGAAGTCGGCATTAGTATTGGTAGTGTAGAGTCTAGAGTCACGAACACCTTCAATATCGCAAAATAACGGCGCGATGGGTTCCCAAACTGTTGAGCTTCGAGCAAAAATTTGTCGCCGCTTGATGACGCGATACGAGGCGGAGGGGGACGGTTTTTTGACACGAATCTTCACTACAGACGAGACATGGGTACACCATTACACTCCCGAAAGCAAGGTGTCGTCTAAAGAGTGTAGGAAGAAGGAGGAAGGGGCGCCAGTCAAAGCGAAGACAACCAGGTCTGCGGGTAAGGTTATGTGTACTGTATTCTGGGACCGGCGGGGAGTGCTGTACGTTGACTTCCTGCGCACAGAACGTTCCATCAATGCTGCATACTACTCTAACCTTCTGAAAACACACGTGAAACCCGCTTATCGCTCGAAACGGAGGAGCATTCCAGCGCGAAGTGCTATTCTTCTCCTGGACAACGTGCGCCCTCATACCGCGCGTCTCACGCTCGATACAATATCAGAATTGGGGTGGGAGGTACCCCCCCCCCCCCATTCAGTCCGGATTTATTACCCTGCGACTACCATATGTATGGACAATTGAAAGAAGCCCTCGGAGGTCAAAAATTCAACACCGACGACGAGGTAGAGGAGTTCGTGCACACATGGCTGTCCAAGTTGCCCAAGGAATTCTTCGATACCGGCATCAAAAAACTTCCGGAGAGGTGGCACAAATGTGTAACTAGTGAGGGGAATAACCTAGAAAAACTGTAAATTTTTGTAAATATTTTCGATCATAAATAAATGTGTCAGAGCGTTCGTCTCGATCATATTTGAACCGCCCTCGGATGTAGGGGAGGCAGGCGCTCCCTTAGCCGGATCACGTCCATTTTCAATACTAACCAACTAGATCATACTACGAATATTTGACGTAAATTTCAAGCCTCTAGCTTTATTCTACCGAAAGTCATCGTGCGAACGGACAGATAGACAGACAGACATGACTAAATCGGATCAGGAGGTGACTCTGACCATTTATATATATATACATTGCTATACCTCTGGAGGTCTACTCCGGGTGGCGCAACGGTTAGCGCGTTGGCCTTCTTCGCACTCGGCGGTAGTTTTCGATAAAAAAAGGGATTTACATGTCGGACTATGAGCCCACTCAGCTGTTAAATGAGTAACCATTTAACTCGGCTGAGCGTGTTGCTGATCATACACCTCTGCACAAGACATACCGTCACGATCTAGAAAATGAGATGATGCTAACTTATCTCGAGGCCATGGTTGAAACTTGGACTGTTGCGCCAGTTACTTATTTTTTATTTTATAAAGTCTAGGATATAAAAACAAAACTTAAGGACACCTTTTCTTTTTTTTCCAAATGTAACGTTTAATTAATTAGATTGGAGATATCGCGCCTGTACATAATGACTGCGTTCCTAAAATGTCAGCGCTGAGTCAGCACCTATTTAGAAGCGATTAGTGATGCATGGTGATTCGTCGTTGAAACCCTTGCGATGAGGCTAAGCGCTTTCACTTTTGGTTAGCATAAAATGTGCTGGTCAGCAATTGTGAAGCGCTGACTAAGTGCAGACTCAGCGATTTCTTTAGGAACGCAGCCAATGACACCCTGTTCAAATTCGCAGTCTGCGCATATGGTAGTGCTGGGCCTATCGGTAAGTCACTATCTCACTGGAGAATGAAGCCCAACATTTGAAATTGAATTGGCAGAATCACATTCAATCGGATGACTAAATGAAATTATATTCACCCCTAAATTGACAAAAATCCCTCTCAAGCCCGGCTATCTTCTTGCCGTCCTCTTTGGCGCTCTTTTTCGGAGTCGGCACTCTGGGTGACCGCCTGCTTCGCCTTAGCATTTGACCGGCCCTGGTGTTTATGTCGTCACGGCAATTACTTAATTTTAATTGATATTTTAGTATTCTGGGAAAAGTAATGCTAATGCGTCATTGGAGAGAATAACATATGACAAATTTAAAGTAAGAAAAAATATAAACTGATCTTTTGCACTCTAACGTGAAAGGTACATTGGTTAGGTTAGGTAAGAGGGTTGTCGCTGACGTAGCCTGAATTACTGCCCCTGGCTGGCTTATTCAAGTTTCCAGGTGATCACACCGCTAAATTGAATCAACTGACTCAACGAGACGGCACGGGCCTCTACTAACTCTTGGAAGAAGTAAGCACCTTGAGTGTTGAGGCGTTTGTAATTTACGTCTGTACATTCATACAAACCATGTTCGATAGTAACCTCCTCACATCGTACATATGTTGCTGGAAGTCAGCCTTAATCATTTTGCGTGAGATGCAGCATAGCAATGTCTTGTTAGCAAGCATTAAGCTTCCTTGCTTTCCCTAAGCTGACTTGTGGGTAATTTCACCGCGAAGTTCCTTTCGAGGTACATTTGTTTGGTCATGGTAAGCCGTTGACGTATTCAGTGACCGTTTTTAGTTCGGTTCGGAATGGAAAAGACTGCCTGTAGGTGCTTATAGAACTCCCACTGCGCTCCGAGCAAGGTAATTAACATGTAACCCGTATGTTTGAAGCCTTGAATGCATTCACTGGCATATTATCAGAATACAAGGCTTACCGCCCCGGTTTTAATTAAGCCACATGCCTGAGATTTTAGCGCATATTGCCGCTAAGCACGCGCTTCTGAGGAGGAACCGAACCAAGACCATTTCAAACCCTGCTGCTCGGGTGGCTTTTAGTGCACACGTAATGCTTACACTCATTTGCCCTCACTCCTGGTGGGGCGTAGCGCGTCAAATATTCCATGTGGCTTAGCTGACGTTTCGTTGTTATAAACCAGTTTCGGACGATGCACGTTGCCAGCACGCACCTCCTGCTCCCATTTAGCCGCCTACCTACGACAAGTCGGGAGATGTTTTGACTTATTATAACGACCTACACCACAGGGTGAAGACAATACAAACATCCATGGCCACGTACGCCGTGGACGGGACTTGAACCCGCAACGGCCGTAGTCAGACATAGACTGTCACCTCTATGCTCTGAGCTACAGAACGCCCCAAAGTTCCTAGTTCCTTGACATTGGTCTTGTTCTCTGAGGCTTTCCAACATACGACCGCTCCGTTCACAAGGATAGGGCTCAGGACACATGTGGCTGTGTAATATGCCGCTTGGGGTTTTGAGTCGCCGATGTGTGCCTTAAAGCCGATGGTTCTTAAACTCTCTAGTCTCTAGTATTTCCTTAACCGATCTCCTTGTGGCGTTCCCGGGTCAACTGCTTTCTCCTTTTATTTATAGTACTATGATAAAAGGTGGCCTCAGCTATCCTGTTGTGCAAATGCGACTCTTCGTGTCGTCAGGGTTTGGTCCACTCCGTATTGGATCATAGCGGTACTAGTGCTTGTCACAGTGACAAGGTTGAAAACCCCCTTGAAATCTAGGTTGGCTGCTAAGCGTGAATTCCTTTCGTTGTAAGGATTTTTCTACCATCCCGTGCACTGTCGGTTCTTCTGATCAGCCCGCTAGATAAGCATTCAAGTTAGCACAAAGTTTCCCGATATCTATCGGGTTTTCAATGTAAATATTCACCAGTATTTCTAAAGTCTTTAGAAGAAACTATTGTATGTTAAGCTGATTGGGCTGAAATAAAACTATAAATAATAGGCATAAGGTGGGGATGATGGCTCTGCCTGCTGTTTGTAGAATAATCGGCGCATCTGGATTCCGTTAGTTCATCGTTTCACCACAGGGCGCTACCAAGATTTTTGTTAGCTGGTTCACCTGTTTGCTGTGAGGTCCAGGTCACCAGATGCTGCGAGGTCCGTTTTTTTCGAATAAACGTCCCATTATGCCGCTCTCAGGATCCGAAAAATTTGGTCACGACTTCCAAGTTCCCGATATCCTAGCACACTGATGATCCGAGAGTGACGGCATGTCTCAGACCCGCCATCAGATGTTCCCCACTATACCTGTAGCTGTCAGGGTTTTATCCATTATCTTAGCCCTGCTCCTGGTAATTAATGGGGATTTATTTACCTGTATTGACGATGTTGAGCTTGGTTGAAATTAAAAAAATTCGTGCCGACCTCTTTCGTATGGCGGTACTCGCCAGTATCTCAAAGTTGGCGTTCGCGTTGCAGTCACTACTCTCTTCTGAACTGGTGTGATCGGTTCCTTGTCATACGGGAAATAAACTACCGACAACAGGCAATGCTGCGCCACGTGGCGTCACTTCTCAGCACAACGTAATTGTGTCCCTGTCGCTAAGCTGCTTTTTCGCGACAATGCAAGTTTTTGCTTTGTCCCTACCTGTTGACTGATGGTTAGGTTAAAGAGGCTGCTGTGCAGAACAAAGTACATATAGATCACAACCGGGTCCGCTGTAACAACCTGTTTACTGAAATTTCTGCCGAATGTTTCAGCGCAATGTCGGCGTGTCCCTGGCTAAGGTGCCGAAGCAAGTTGGTCGTTGTGGCTGTGCTGCGATTCAGATTCTCTTGGACCACCACTCACTATTTCGATGCGCTTTAGTCGCTTTCCCTGGCTCAAACTTTAAGGGGGTCCTTTTTATTCCGAACTCGACGAGCCTTCCGTTGGCTCGTATTTTTATTATTTTATACTTTTCATAGCAGTCCGGATGCCACAACAGTTGGCATGGTTCGATTCCTACTGAATATGCTAGCTTTCGATAAAAAAGGAGATTTACGTGTCGAACTATGAGTCTGTTAAAGTACCCAGAAAGCGCTGCTTCTTCCCTCGAAGATAATTCGTAGCTGTAGCTGTTAAATGTTAAATTGACGCGCTATGCCCCGCTAGGGGTTAAGGCAAAGTAGTAAATGAATACCCATTTATGGGGTAAATAGCTCGGCTGGGTGTGTTGTTGATCACACACCTCTGCAAAACACACACCGTCACGATTTAGAAAATGAGATGATGCTAACTCATCTCGAGGCCATGGTTCAAATTGGACTGTTGCGCCAGTGATTTATTTTATATTTTTCATAACTAATTACTTGGGACCATTCCTAGTTGTCCGGGCGACGCATAGTGGTTGGCGTCTTTGGCCCATAGCGGGTTTTAAATTGAGATGATTTCGAACTCCCCTTGTGTGGGCTCCACTCGCTATGCGAGTAAGGTGTTGCAACCCTCAGTAGAACACTTGCTACTCTTACTCTATACGCTACAGTGGTAAAACCGCCATTAGTCAAGACGCGAACCTCGATGCGTCGCTCGACGAAATAGGAATATACCATTATTTGTTTTAACACACAACAATTAACAAAATTTGTCGGTTCGATAATGGCCAAGTATAGTATTTATCAAACTGGCAGAGTGGTGTCTTTGCTAAGCAATTCATAGATGCAATCCGTTGACCGAAAACATGCGCATACGATCCAATATGCGGGCAGCCTCACACCGAATCTTTATATTAGTGTGCAGCTATTTATTGTTGAACTTACATGGAGAACATACATTCTTTCTATGAATAACAAGTGTTTTACTTGCGTAATGTTTCATCAACTATTCAGCGAGATTACTGTTGCCAAATCCAAATATTTATTCAAATGTTGTCTCAGCATTTTTGTTAGATTTGCTATCATTATTTTTAGTTTCATATAGAAGCCATCAAGTTTATTGATGCTAAATTCGAAAGTTAGTTGCGTTCTAGGTATACTTTTTTGGGTAGCCGAGTCAATAACTTTGATAACTTGTACTAATTTTGATGAATAGGAATCATTAAAAGTGAAACTAAAGTACATACTAGGCATTGAGGTACGCAAACAAATAGCGGTCTGTAGTGCTTTTTCACAGAAAATTCAGTAGTAGACGTTACGGAGTAATCATTACTCTAAACTAAACCCTAGTGGGGCATAGCGCGTCAACTATTCGGACGATGGAGGTTGCCATCATGCACCTCCTGTTCCTATTTAGCCGCCTACTTGCGACATTTCGGAAGATGTTGTGGCTTATTATTACGCCCCGCATCAGGGGGAAGGTAACACAAACATCCACAGCCACGAACACCGTGCACCCGTAACGACCGTAGTCAGACATATGACTGACGCCTCTATACACTGAGCTACCGGTCACCCCATCAAAGAGGCAGAAAACTGCCATTGCACTCCATATGCGGAGGCGTTTAACGGATGGACTGAGCTCGCGGTAATCCACAGAGGTGATGTGGATTGGATAGGAGCATAATTTTCGGCAAATGGCAAAAGTTCGAGTGTAACCTGGCATTAAACTTTCATATAGTGAAGCAGGAGAATCCTGGTTCCGCCCCCAAGTGTACATTATGTAATGACGGCTGGTACGAAGGCCGCGTCTACCTCATGGAGTTCGCCGATCAGTCGTCAACCGACTTTTTATACCCTAGACATTTAGTATAGGGTATATTGTTTTTGTCACGACGGAAATATGTAACACCTTAAAGGAGGCTCCGGAGGTATATCAATGTATATATATAAATTATCAGGATCACCTCCTGATTCGATTTAGCCATTTCTGTCTGTCTGTCTGTCCGTCTGTCTGCCCGTTCGCACGATAACTTTCGATAGAATGAAGCTAGAGCCTTTAAATTTTGGTCAAAACGTTGGTAGTAAAATCTAGTTAGTTGATATTGAAAATGTGCAAGATCCGACCCTACCCTACCTCCCCTACAAATGGAAATTCAAATAAGCGATAACTTTTGATAGAATGAAGCCAGCGACTTGAAATTCTGGTCAAATGTTTGAAGTGAGATTTAGTTAGTTGGCATTAAAGATGGCTTAGATCCGACCTAAGGAACCCCTACCTCCCCTAGAAATGAAATTTTAAATAAGCGATTACTTACGACAAAATAAAGCTAGCGACTTGAAATTTTGGTCAGATGTTTGTAGTAGGATCCAGTTGTCTAATACTGAAAATACGTAAAATCCGACCAATGAAACCCCTACTTCCCCTACAAATGAAACTTCGAATAAGCGATAACTTTCGATAGAGTGAAGCTAGAGACCTGAAATTTTTTTTAAATGTTTGTAGGATGATCTAATTGGTTGGTGGCAATGATGGGCAAGATCCGATCCAAGGAACCTCTACCACCCCTACAAGTGAAACTTCAAATAAGCGATAACTTTCGATAAAATTAAGCTAGTGACTTTAAATTTTGGCAAAATATTTGTACTGGGATCTAGTTGGTTGTTATTAAAAATGCACAAGATTCACCAAACGAAACCTCTACCTCCCCTACAAGTGAGACTTCAAATGAGCAATAACTTTCGATAGAATGAAGCTAGCGACTTGAAAAATTCGATAAATATTTGTAGAATGGGTTAGTTAATTGATTTTTAGAATGGGCAAGATCCTCCTGAATGTTTGCCAACCTCCCCTATAAACTGGCCATATGGGAAACTCACTTTTAATGCATATGGTCGTTGCCAATTGGTACTTTTGGAATCACCACTAGGTCTGTACAAGTCTAGGGTATATATATAGGTATATTTGTAGCTGACATTTGGAAGGTAAGAGAGGTTTCACCAGGTGCCAAACTCGAGGTTGTTAAGCTCCACCAAGAGCTTATAGCTGACTTCTAGCCGAACTCGAGGACATAATTAGATTTTTTGTCTCATACAGGAGAGCAATTCAGTTTTAAAAACACAAATTCGGATAGTTGTAAAGCTTAAGTACGTGAAAGCTCCCGTTTTGCTATTTTAGTGTCGAACACGGAGTCCCTGGCTCAACTGTCAAGAGCAAAGGGTGTTATTAACTACGGTTTTCAAAAATCACCCTTAAGGTGCATAAGATGGAGGAAAGTTTGGGGCGTAATGAATCTCCATCAGAGACACTTATCCACGGGCCGATGCCTACGCCTGAAGTGAACATATCTGATGAAGATGCGGTGTCTGTCTTCCCTCCGACTTAGAGGCCCTGGAGGGCAAATCCACGTCCATGTTTGACGATGACTCTTTAGAATCAGATGACGACTGTGAATTCGATGTCACTGAAATGGAAACGAGAGCGACATCTCAGTAATGGTAAGTTTTTTTCTAAAAATTAATTTACATTACTCAATAGCAGCTTTTGCGGCGCTTCTTCTCCTGCTGGCACACAGTTGAGAAGATATTGTTTTGGTGCAAGAGCCATGGATCGTGTGCGACATAGTAAGAGTCTTGGGTTCAACTAGCTCTGTCGTTTTTTCTATGTTAGGGACCAGGGCAGAACTCGTTTGTGAAAGAACACTATTAACGCTTTTTTTTTAATATCAGAGCACAGTAACACATACTTTGTGGTAGTCAATCTGGGATTTGGGCTAACCCGGAATTGGGTGATTTCTGAATACCTAGATTATGAGCCTTCCCTCCTGATTATTTGTTGTTGCATTCAAAAGACTGAAGACTTGGATCCAGAGTGTCAAATTAAATTACCTTTCCTAGCAGGACCGTAAGGGGAGGGGGAGATTATTTGAGAAATGCTGTTGTTGCATCGAAAAGACTGAAGACTTGGATCCAGACTGTCAAATTAAATTACCTTTTTTTAGCAGGACCATGAAGGGAGGGGGAGACTTCAACTTATAGGCTCGAGCTCTTTAAAAGTACCTTCTTCGACGATAGAATCAAAACCATCATCCGATCATTTATTGAGAGCAATAACCTGGTGCAAAACTACAGAGGCTACTAGTCTGTTTCCTACATCGGGAACCTCAGTTTGCAGACGACTTCAGTTACATCTGAAGCAACCTGTCAAGGAGCGCCAGTGAAACAGAGAAATCAAACGACAGATACAGCTAGCATATAAGACGTTGTCATAGTCATTTCCATCTCTTGTGGGGACAACTCAAATGGTCACGAATGCTCATAAATTCATGTTTGCCATGGAAGAGCAAAAAAGGTATCTTCTTATTGTTGGTGCTTTCAATGTAATTTTGCAATATTCGGTGCCTGGCTCAACGTTCACGTCTCAACGAAGCATAACCGTATATTATTATAAAAACACGCAGACTAGAAGCTCTTTGGGGAAGACTCAGTAGATGTCGACACCGAACAACTGCTGAACTTCCGAAATTGGAGGATACGATCATTTGACCAGGGCAATCGGAGGACAACTAGCCGGCCAGGGTCTCACGTCGGTCTATCGACCCACGATGACAACGATGATAAATAATCTGGAGGAGTTGAGGATCCAATCTCACGCAAGATAACATGAAGTTGTTCTAGTGAAGAGGAGTGTAGGCATTTTGGGTTCTTTCCACTGACCATCTATGCCGAGATTGGCAAGGTTTCCTGCCATCTTTCAGGAAGATGCTAACACCATTTTATCATAATAGAAATACGAGTATAGCGATTTTCCAAGATTGTCAAGCGGCCCTAACGGCTCTAGCCAAGTAGTCTGCCACATCTTACCAGGGTTCTCATAATTGATTTTCTGGACACGTCAGCTTTGTTTGGAATAAAATGGCTGACGAATTTGCCAGGACGGCGTCGGCGGGCGGCTCCTTTCCATGGTCCAGAACCTTTCTGTGAAATTACACTAGACGCGGCTAGAAGGCGCACTATAGTCCTTTACTACGGCTCCTCCTCCTCCCAAAGAATTATTCTCCAAAAGATAACATAAGCCCCGACTTTGGCGGACTGTTTATCTTGACGTATCCTTCCAAAACAACAAAAAAACAAAAACAAAAGGGGAAAAAAATCGCCTTCCCCCAAAAATGGCGAACCCACAACAAATACCAATTAATTCACTCCCCAAAAAATGTTATCCTTGGAGGAGGGGGGGGGGGCGTCTTTTGTCCTAATTAAAAGACTATGGCACAATAGATAATTTAATGCTCGCAGTCACCACCGTATTACTACTTTGCCTACCGCTAGGAGCATAGCGCGTTAAATACTTCTGCGCGTAATCTGTTCTGAGCAATGGGGTGCAACTCAAACGACTTACCCAGTGCCTTATTGATATTGCTTCGGGGAAGAAAATTCCTAGAACACGACGAAGACATGAGTTGACGAAAACAGCTTTCTGGTCACTCTTACGGAAACTTTCTACTGCTCCAATGCAAAAGCATAGACAGTACCAGGGAGCGAAACAGGCCCAGCTTGATTTTGATGCTGAGATAACTCATCATCATCGTGGAACGACAGCCCGACGTCGGGCCTTGGCCGCCTGGTATCCGAGGCTTTTGTTCCAGGTTTCTTGACATGGAGTGGTTTTTGCATGGACGAGTTGTCAGCACGTCGTTTAACCCCATTCAGGGGATGGCCTCGGAAGATAGCTGCTTCAGATGGTTTAATAAACGTGCTGGAGTTCACACAACTATGTTGTAGGTCCAACTACGCAAGTCATTCCATTCTACTAAACCTGAGACGCTTAAGGTGTTCGTCAGCTATTCAGGCTACAGCTATCTGCCTTTTCTAAACTGTCTTAACCGTACCACCATTTTCGGCAACAATGCTACTCAAGTAGACGAAGTTGTCAACCTTCTCCACCGGCTGCCCATTAATATTGACGGCAGTAGATGGAGGATTTTTTTCACAATGGCGCGCTAAGAGCCTTGGTCTTGTTGTTATTAATCTTAAACCTAACCTTGCTTGCCTTCCTCTCGAGATCTAACGCCATTGCGGAGAGATCCATGATTTTGTGGGAGAGTAGGCATATGTCATCAGCGTAGTCAAGATGTTGTAGATAAGATGTCAAAGTCCATTGAATTCCTCTAGTTCCTAGTCCGGATAGGGTTGCATGCAACACATCGCCGATCACAATGAGGAATAGGATCGGTGGGAGGATGCACCCCTGCCGAACTCAACTACGAATCCCCAAGTCCCCCGACACCTTATCGACATTTCGCGCGTCGCGTTGCCTTAATAATAGCCACAAGCTTCTCAGGGATGCCTCTCCTACGCAAGGCCGCCCATATAGAATTCCGGCTCACACCATCGAAAGCCTTTTCGAAATCGATGAAAAGCAAGCGATGCGGAGAATCGTATTCAGCGCATTGCTCGATGATGATTCGCAAGGTGTTAATGTGATCGATACAGGATAATCCGGATCGAAAACCAGCCTGCTCTTCATCAATTGTGCTTTCTAAGTGGGCCTTTAGTTTTTCCAGGACGATTTTAGCTATTATCTTGGCCACGGAAGGAAGCACACAAATGCCTCTCCAATTATTACAGTCTGTGAGCCTACCCTTCTTCGAAAGTTTGATAATCAATCCGTTCCTCCACTCGGTGGGAAAAGTCTCTGCATTCCACGCTTAATCAACAAAGCGGCGGTTACCCTTGTCGCTGTTTGATTCAGTTCGACAGGGATACCGTTGAGCCCGGCGGCCTTCCTCGTTTCATTGCAATAACTACAGCGACGATTTCCTCTATAGTCGGGGCAGTACATTTTGATGGTTAGCTAAGTTATCTATATAAGGGGGAAATCCACCATGGTAAAGGCTACACAATTCAAGACCGTGGCGAAGTGTTCTTTGCGGCGCCTCATTCGATCTTCCTCCAAGATAAGTAGTTTTCCATCACTATCCTCGACCGGATTTTGGCAGGAGTTACAACCACCTGTAAACTCCTTGATGCCACCGTATAAGGCGGTTAAGCTGTTACTTCTTGCGGCTTCTTCTGCTAAGGCTAAAAGAGAATTTGCTTAAACTCTTTTATCGGGTCGCACAACGCTGAACTTCTCGAGCTTTCTGACTGCGAAGGAGTTCGATGCTGTTTCGATTGTCGTCTGATGCTGTAGCCAAACGAACCTTCAGCTCTTTTTTCAACAATCTGCTGCCATGGAGCGTCGGACATCCAGGGCTTATACCGGCAATCGTGGTTTGCGCCAAGGATGGTATCTGCTCTATCAATGTATGCATTTTTTATATGGCATCCCAGTTTTCATTTATGTCACTATCTGTTATCTCAGCTGCTTTTTGCGCAAGATGGTCATTATATTGTTGTAAGGCAGCTGGATTTTTTTTGTCCAGCGGTGATGAATTTGCGGTGCCTGGATCTTTCGTCACTACGACGGCGCACGGCTGCAATACTCAATCGAACATTAGCAATTATAAGATAATGGTATCTTCCCATCGCAATATCGGCACACTTCTTGTTTCGCACGTCCAAGAGGTAACTCTTGAGTCTTTTGCTAATAGCAAAGTGGTCGATCTGATTTTGTGTTTTGCGCCGATCAACAGAGGAGCAACTGATCACGTGGTGGTCCTTAAGCTCAAACATAGTACCACCGACGAAGAGACTGTGGAAGTTGTAGAGCTCTTCAAATCTTTCACCGTTGTTGTTACGATCACCAAGACCGTGTCTCCACATCACATGTCTGAGCCCATAGTTATCAGCGCATTTGTATTCAAATCCCCCATAACCATTATAGTGTCACCTTTAAGTGTTCTGCTCTGAACGGTGTTTAGTTGCTTGTAGAAGGAGTCTTTCAACAAGACATTGTCGGGGTCTGTTGAAGCACATTGTGTTATTGAGATTTTCCTCAATTTGGTCAGGAACTTGGCCGTCATAATTCTGTCGGAGACCAGATCCCAGCATAAGGGACAATTTCGTGCGACTCTTGTAAAAAGGGGCCCCACACCTGACTCAAGACGACTACCGGCAGCTCTACTGGAGTACAACATTACAGTGCTACCCGTTTCAGAGATAAATTTTCCGGTGTTCCACAATCTTATCTCACTAACTCCTAAGATGTTTAATTTATACCTCAGAAATCCACTCTTTAATTGAAAATCGTGCGCTTAGGGCACCTTCTTATCCATCGTGAGGGAGAGTACGCACATTCCAGAATCCAATCTTTGTCATTGTACGATAGCTAAAAACCGTAACCGTTGACTCAGTCCTTATCTGAGGTATAGTTGACGTTTGGTTAACTTGTAAAAGATTTCGGATAGTGAAAGTTCCTGGTATACACATCCTGTCCTTTGTTTGTCGGTTTCAACGTTAGGCCGTTTTATTATTCTTACGCCCCACACACCACAGGGGGAATGTTTTACCTCAACTAAATCATCGCGCCACCGTTACTGGCGGCTTGACTGGTTAGTAATGGTCAATGACAACTATCGTACCCACGAGGAGGACTGTGGAAAATATTTTTGCCTCGCTTTGTTCTTTCAAAACCGGCGTGTCTACCCAGACTTGAAGACCTACCTAGACCCGGTGACCTAGATATTTTTCAAATGGTGCTTACCAGACCCAATGCCCAATCAAGTAAAAGCCGACAGACTTAGAATAAAACGTTGGTTTTTGAGAGGGGAACGCATGAATTATAGGTGCATATATATTAGTAGTCCATAAATCTTTGCATTCGAATACATTAGTTAGAAAACGATACTCATAGTGGGCTGAGGGAGGAATGGGGAACTAATATTTACTCAAAAGTAACGCTGTAGCTGTCATATTGCTCCACTTGTCACTGAATAAATGAGAAATTTTTAATTTTTTGTTCGTATTAGCTGCCCTAACCACAGGAATCATGTTATTGGTTACAGAGAGCGGAGAAATATTTGGATTTGTTGGAATACTTTTCTCACTGATGTCCTTGTGGATTTGTATCGATTTTATCTTCTTCGTACAGTTTTGTTGTCAATTCACACTTATACTTCATTCGTTCTAAATGCGTACGTGATATATGAATTGCACGTCTTACCCATACATACTATAAATACTGCGAAATTCTAAATTTTGTACTAAATTTATCGGCTTTATATTAATGGCCAGTGACCACACCTATGTAGGTCTTAGTGTTAGACCTAGGTCGAAAAGAGTAAGTCCAATTTTGAGCAACCATGAGTACAAGCAAGCTATGTGCGAAATTACCTTGTAGTATGTATTCAAAACTCATTCATATGAGAAGAGTCAGGATAGGGCGAGGGTGCTAACGCGAAATTGATTATCAAAAATTGTATACATAAATCGGGGAATTTCCGTGTTACAAAAAAGTCGTTATATTGTCAAATTTATTAATCGCATATGTCTTTAACTAAATTTATATTTTATTATCTAAATAAAGGAATAAATTTCCAAAATGTTAACATGCCGTTTTTGAATATGGAGATCAAAACATGCGTGCGAAAACAATTCAAAGAACGATGATCATCTTAGTAACCCATGAATCGATGCTCACGTCTCACAATACAAGAAGATCCACAGGTAAATATGTAGATTACATCCATAAAAAAAAAGAATCTACAGCCATCCAGTTAGCAAAAGATTTATGATCTCTTTCGGATTTTGCACTTGATTCAACGAAAGAAGTCCAACGAAAGAATTCCAAGCTATAAGTTTTTTTTTGTATATAACCGCTTCTAATAGGAGTTCGTGAAACCAAAAGTGCGAGCTTATTAGGCTCACGTAAATTTATTGATGAATTTGAAAGTAAAATGATTCAATTCGAAGTTCATTATACCCTAGACTCTATAAAGTGTAGGGTATATTGTTTTTGTCATAACTAAAACATGTAACACCTTAAAGGAGGCTCTGGGGGTATTGCAATGTATATATTGTATTGTATATTGTAGGAACTAGTTGCCTGTAATTGAAAATGGGCGAAATCCGAACCAAGGAACCCTACCTCCCCTTCAACTTAAACTTAAGCGATAATTTTCGATAGAATGAAGCAAGCGGCTTGAAACTTTTTCCAAATGTTTGTAGTCTACGTCCTCTTAAAATGAAACTTATGAGCGATAACTTTTGATAAAATGAAGCTAGCGAATTGAAATTGTGGTCAAATATTTTAAGTTGGATCTTAGTTAGTTGCTATTGACAGTGCCCAAGATCGGACCAGAGGAACCCCTACCTCCCCAATATGAAACTTAAAATAAGCGATAACATTCGCCAAATGAAGCTAGTGACTTGAAATTTTGGTCAAATGAAAAAAACTTCAAATAAGTGATAACTTTCGATACAATGATGCTAGCGACTTGAAAAATTCAACAAATATTTGTAGTGTGGGTTAATAAGTTTGATCACGGAGGTTTGCTTCGAAAAAAAAAAATTCAGCCCTCATCCCTGACCGCTCTGAATGGGTAAATGGCACACCCTGTCCGGACCCCAGATGTATTAAGTGGTTCACGGATGGGTCTAAAACTGAACAGGGTGTTGGTGCAGGTGTCTTTGAACCCAACACCAGGATTTCGATCGCAATGGGAGTCTTGCCCAGCGTTTTTCAAGCTGAGATCCACGCCATTGAGGTCTGCGCCAGAGTAATCTTGGAAACTGGACTTCGCGGCGCTTACATTGCTATCTACTCAGACAGCCAAGCAGCTATAAAAGCGCTCTCCTCATATAAGGACTCTTTGAAACTGGTGAAGGAGTGTTACGAACTCCTTCAACTGTTGGCAATTAAAAACCGAGTCTTCTTGTGTTGCGTGCCAGGCCATCAGGGCATTGAAGGGAACGAGGTTGCGGATGAGCTTGCTAGACAAGGATCATCCAGTCGTTTTCATGGACCTGAGCCTTACTGTGGCTTTGGACTGGCCTCGGCCAAACGGCGGATCACAGATTGGTCTGCACTATTGCGTCAACAGTACTGGAATAACCTTCCAGGGCTTCGCCAATCAAAGGAGCTGATAATGCCCTTCAGTCACAAGGGTACTACTCAAATGAGTAGAAATCACCTAAGACTCCTAGTGGGATACTTATCTGGCCATCACCTGGTCAGATATCACCTGAACAAGATGGGTCTGTCAAACGAGACTGAATGCCGTCTTTGTTTGGAAGACGAGGAAACGACCAAGCACATCTTGTGCGAATGTCCCGCCATCGCGCGTTTTAGGATGTCACTCCTCGGGCAGGCTACTATCAGCACTGCAGAATTCAGGTTAATTCCTGCTAAAGAATTACTGCTCTTTATTAGAAGGGTGGACGGTCTTCTGGATTAATGAGCTACCGCACAATAGACCTTTTATGGCCGCATGCCTTGCTGCTGGGACAGTAGCTCGACTATTTTAACTTATCTTGTAAGTTGTAAGTTGATTTTGAATATGGGCAAGATCTTACTGAATGAACGCTAACCTCCCCTATAAACATTAGTTCAAATATACATATTTAAATTCCGAATGTATGAACGATGAAACTTCTCATTGGATCCACAAAGTTCAAACTGACCATATAGGTAACTCGCTTTTAATGCATTGGGTCGTTGCCAATTGGTACTTTTGGTATCACCACTAAGTCTGTACAAGTCTAGGGTATACACGCTTCGAACTTTTTCGAGAAGTGTGTTTTAATTATAATGTCAAATCCAGTTGAAAATTGTCGAAAAGTAGTTCCCATGCCAACAAAATCGGTTTAAATTGATTTCAGAGTATGAATGAGCAGCACTTCATTTGTCAGACCATTTTAAGGATCTATGGTCAGTATGAAATGACAACCGAAAATTAATCAAACAATGTACCATCACACACCATTTAATCGGTATTGGAGTCACCTGTGTAGATATACAAGAACCACTATGCAGCCGCTATATTTCCCTATGACTATGCAATGAGATTGTGCTTGCGATTTTTTATTGGCCCGTCTCATAAAAATATAATCAACGGGCATATAGTCCGATGCATGCTGTACGTTTGTTCATTTGTTCGTTGAATCCTTTGGTCAGGACTGATACCATTTTGAGTACTTTTGGTGTGGAGAAAAGGACATTCCTGGCAAAAAAGATATTCTTGGCAATGTAGCGATGACTGGGCAACATGGGTATTATATGAGCGGGAGTCATGATGCGAATGCATTAGACTACTGTTGAGGCATTTTGAGTTCTTTGGTGTGAAGAAAAGGACATTTATGGTGATGAAGTGATATCTAGGCAAGGTGGGTGTCATATTATTGGGAATCTTGAGGTGAAGGTGCTAGACTACTCCTGAAGGCATTTTGAGTCCTTTGGTCAGGAAAAAGGATATTCTCAGTAGGGAAGTGGTATCTATTCAAGATGGGTACGGTATGACTGCGTATCAATTCGTCGATTGCCATTTGCCCCGTACGCCGACTTAGCTCTTCATTTGATATCGTTTAGGGGCAAACAATTCTTTTAATTCGACGAAGACGTGAGTTGACAGAAAACTTGCAGCTTTCTGGTAACTCTTACGGAAACTTTCCATGTACTGCTCCCATACAAAAGCACAGACAGTACCAGGGAGCGAAACAGGATCAGCTTGGTCTTGATGCTGAGATAACTGCTTTGCCAGATTTTGAACAAGATGCCGTATGCGTATTTAGCCTGGTTGATACGACGAGCGATGTCCTACTCCGTACCACCAATTTCGGAAACAATGCTACCCAAGTAGACGAAGTTGTCCACCTTCTTCACAGGCTGCCCATTAATATTGAGGGCAATAGGTGTACAATTTTTCTTTCGCAATGGCGGGCTAAGAGCCTTGGTCTTGTTGGTATTAATCTTTAGCCCAACCTTGCTTGCCTCCATCTCGACATCTGACGCCATTGCGGACAAATACATGATTTTGTGGAAGAGTAGGCATATGTCGTCAGCGTAGTCAAGATGTTGTAGATGAGATGGGAAAATTCTTTGGATTCCTCTGTCTAGCCCGGATAGGGCTGCATGCACCACGTCACCGATCACTATGAGGAATAGGACCGGTGAGAGGATGCACCCCTGCCGAACTCCACTGCGAATCTCAGAGTCCCCCGACATCTTACCTTAATGCAGTACGCGACATTTCGCGCCGTCATAGGCTGGCTTAATAATAGCCACAAGTTTCTCAGGGATGCCTCTCCTGCGCAAGGCCGCCCATATAGAATCCCGATTCACACTATCGAAAGCCTTCTCAAAATCGATGAAAAGCTAGTGCAGTGGAAAATCGTACTCATCGCATTGCTAGATGATGATTCGCAAGGTGTTAATGTGATCGACACATGAGAATCCGGAAGTGCTGCTTTATTGGAATGTGTGTAAAAATAAAAATAGTAGTGGAGGTAGGCATACCTTCGGTCGGATCGTCCCCATTTCGGCAGAAAACAACTAGGTATTAGCAGGAGTATTTTATCAAATTTTTATGTTGCTCGCTGTATTCCATCGAGAGTTATCGTACATTTTTTCCTTGGGAATAAATCAGTACACTATATACTATTTCATGGCTTAGACTCTAGAGTCATGGTTTAGATTCATGGTTTAGACTCTAGAGTCATGGGACAATTTCATTCCCAATCGAAACGACATAACTATTTTAGCAAATCGTAAATTATATTTTCAAAACCGCAAAATGCTCTAGAGCTCTTCTAAAATCGTAAAACTGTAAAAGAGGCAGAAAATCGTACAAAATACAATAAAACGGAATTTTCTCTATCAAATTTCGTTCCAATTGCACAAATGACTTGATTACGGTCATTTATTCGCGAATTTAGTAACGTCGGCCGGCGCTTTCAATAATTCCAATTTTCAACATTTTATTCCCGTGGACAACGGAATTTTGGTGTACAATGGAATTTCGTTTTGATTTTTGTGCACTGCCACTTATATGAGTATCCTGAATAAAATTCCATTCGAATCAAGAATAAGAAAATGTTTTGACTTGGGTCCTTTTTTCGTTCACGATACCTGCAGGCGGACTATTCTTCTAATTTTCAAAACCGCTTGCCTGACGTGGTGTTACCAACAGAATTAGGGTCTGTTTTCTTGCGCTACCTGCTCATGTTTTTCTCGCTATGCGGCCCGCCTAAAGATACTTCTTTTGAAAAAGGCCCACCGTTCTTAAAAGGTTGCCGACCCCTGGTCTAGAGTATGTGCTTTGATTCGACCTTAGAACATATTTTTGAAGAATCCATTGTTTCCAAAATAATCAAGGAAAACTGAAAAAAATAAATTTTGACCCCCTCTCTCCTACACTTCCAGACGCTCAATCATCGGGAACTTTTGAGCACATATTCAGGTGACTGTCCCCAACAATTTTGCCAAATTTCAAAACTGCACGATTTTTGTATTCCTATTTTTCGCTCGTAGCCTGGACTATTGACACCTAATTCGGACTAGGAAGTTTTTGTTAAAATTTTTGAAACGAAACAGCAGTCGAAGCAGTGGGTCGAAGCCGGTGGTTTAGCGCCAAAGCAAGCGAAGTCGATCGCATCTGCCGAAAAGGTCATGGCCAGCGTGTTTTCGGATGCGAAAGGGATCCTGTTAATTGATTACCTTGAAAAAGGCTGAACAAAAACAGGCGAATATTACTTCAGACTTCTTGACCAGCTGGATGCCAAAATCCGCGAGAAGAGGCCTGGCTTGAAGAAGAAAAAAACCATCTTTCACCAGGACAACACACCTGTATACAAGTGTGCGTTGGCGATGGGAAACTGCGGGACTTAGGGTACGATTTGCTCGACTATCCACCCTATTCTCTTGATTTGTCACCCTGAGACTTCCATCTGTTCCAAAACTTGAAAAAGTTTGTTTCTGGGAAGAGCTTCGCACCCAATGAAAAAGTTGAGAGGGCCGTAGATGAATATTTTCACAGCCTTCCAGACTCTCACTTCCGGGAAGGAATACTGATGTTGCAGAAACGCTGGATCAAATGTGTTGAAGTCAAGGGAGATCATGTAGAAAAATAAAATCATTTTTTGACTGAAAATCGAAGTTTTTCATTGTCAGACCGAGAACTTTTCACCTTACCCTCGTAAGTGTGCATCAACAGCTCGATCTTAAAATTTTTTTTTTTTCAAAAATTTGCTAGTCTGAGGTAGGTATAATAGGCCTGTCATACTAGACAATTTTTTGTACGAAAATATGGGCTTTACTCTTATACAAAAATTTGCGGAAGCAAATATCTAAGCCGTTAACTTTGTAACCGCAAGAATTATGGCTTTGAAAATGTTTGCGGACACTTCAATTTTTGTCGACTGTTTCACATTTTTGCGAATGAAGTTCCCTATGCGGGCAATCGCACTCATCCATTATGTCCGTGCGTAGTTTTGAGGGGTTCACGGTCTAGCAAATTTCCAAACCACTGGCAAAGTTCTAAACCACAGTAACTTTTGTACAGAAATTTTTGCAAACTTTTGCTAGTCTGAGGGGCCTGCAACACTCAGATTCGCCATTCATTTAATCAAAGACTTATTGGCTTCACATTCGGCGTAAGTGTTGCCGTAGACACACTCTATTTCATTCTAATACTACAAAAAAAGGACGAAGGAAGAATTAAGTTAGTCACCGAACATTATATTTTAACTTTCTGCTACATTTTGAACAATTTTACTCACACGAATAAAAAATGTTAAAGTCCAAAGTCAGATAAATTAAGGCGGAAGGCATGCGCAAATCTGTGTACGATATGAAATTGCATTTAACCAAATTTTCACGTGTCACTAATCTTCTTAACGTGAGTCTTGTATTGTCATATTCTAAGTCAAGTACAAATTCGTGTACGTGAAATGGACACTTAACCATTTTTATTGCTTTATTAATTACATTAATTGTTGCTTTGTATCGCGTTGCGTCATATTAAAAACAAATTGAGAAAAATACTATTCGGCAGATACTTTTCTAAATATATGTATAGACTTTGTCAAAAGCAAAAAAAAAAAAAAAGATAAATGTGAGGGGAAAAGACGCAATCGAGGACCTCGTCTTTAACCGCCAAATTAACATTATCTGAAACTAGTAACATTTTTTTAAGTGTTTTAATTATTTTTTATCTATTCGTTATTTTGTTTTTGTCTGTGGAGTGTGTATCTTTTATGACCCGCACTCGACCGTTTACGACCGTAACTACATCGTCGATATCATTACTACGTCTTCATGCGTGGATGACATATTTATAACTTTCGAGCGCCGTAGTAAAATTCAGATTTTTTTTGTCAATCGGAAATGTCGCGTGTTTGTCATTGACACTAAGTATTTACAAATCTTACATCGAAGAAGTAACATTAACACAATGATTTAACATGCGTCTCGAGACCTTGAGTTGTTTGGATTCCGCGGAAAACAGTGCATGGATAAGATTTCGCGAAGTGTGTGCACTCGTATGTCACCTGATTATGCGACTCAGCTCTAAAGCTAATCATATTGGAAAGGGTAAGGCACTTGAATTAAATATCCGCAGTTGGTATGATGGTAATGGGGGAAGTGGAAAGATTGGCCAGTGTGGCTATTTGTGCGGTTTATAGAACTACTTTATCCGTTGCTTTGTTACTCAACCTGCTTCCCTGAATGTTCCAAACAACCTGAATATCCCAACAACCGCTGATTACTTTCTCCAGAGAGAGAGTCTCTGGTTCCTGTTAATCACTTGTGGGGCATAGGACATTAACCACGCCTACATTCCACCTTGACCTTGTCCTGTTCATCGCCGTCGCTTTCAGCTCACTCCACAACTTGCCTATTGAGGCACCCTCTCTCTTAACTGATCTTCTCCAGGTGTTACTAGGTCGTCCAACACGGCGACTTGCTTTGGTACCCTGCGGGTTCCATTCGAAGCCCTGTTGAGCAATGCTGTTTGGCCCTTTTCAGAGAGTGTAACCTGTCCATTGCCACTTTCGCCTTTTAATGGAAGTGTCAATCCTGTACTGACCATTAATAATAGTAAGAAGGTCGTCATAAGAAATGACCTCTGGCCACCGTATGTGTAGAATGCGCCGTAGACACTGGTTCACAAAAGTTTGCAATCTAGTTGTTATCTCATTGGTCACCTTCCAAGTTGAACAGCCATATACCGTATTTCTTCGAATATAAGACGCCCTCGAATAAAAGACGCACTCCAGTTTTTGAGCCAAAAATCTAGGAAAAAAAAAATGCATCGAATATGAGACGCACTGTGTTTCAAAAGAAAAGTCGTTGATTTTTTTCCAATGTGATTAGATGTCGATTTCCTGCACTCTACTATGGATACCAAGGTTAGATTAAAAATTTGAAAATGCTCATATTTGGTAACTCTTTTATTCAATGTATGGGTACAGATACAAAAGGAACATTGAAAAATTCTACTTATAAAAAAATACTATAAAAATAGATTCCTTCTGGGGCATTTAAAGATTAAGTAGGTAGATTCAAAGATAGGTAGGTAGATACAAACATAGGTAATAGCATGTTGTTTATCTTAACTGTTGAATCAAGCATATTCACATCACACCGTCACATGAATCATCACTTGTTGAATCGCTGTCAGGTTCTGGATCATCACAGGCTGAGCTGCTCTCAGGTTCTGAATCAATGTCATCGGCAGCGTTGCAATCAATCAAGTAATCTTCCGATCGATCTAAAGAATTTGAAATGCAGCATTTTTTGAAGGACTTTTGAACTATTTCTGGCGAAATCTTCTTCCACGCAGTAGAGATCCATTTTGCAACATCGAAAGGAGAAGCTTTTTTAATTTTTCCTGAGGGTGTAAGAGGCAAGTCTCCTGAAGCTAACCATTGGTTGTATTCATGCCTCAAGTGATCCTTAAAAGGTTTGTTAATAGAGACATCTAAAGGCTGAAGCTGACTGGTCATACCTCCTGGAATTACAACGAGTTCGCAATTTTCTGTCTTCAATAGATTCTTGATTTCATCTGTGGTGTGGCCTTTAAATGCATCAAGAACCAGCATGTTTGGTGGCTTGCGTAGAGACGAAGGACGCTTGTTCCAAACCACCTTCACCCAATCCTGCATTAACTCACCAGTCATCCAACCCTTCGGTTGGGCTCGGACGATGACGTCTTTAGGAAATTCTCCTTTGGGAATAGTTTTTCTATTCAGAATAAGATAGAGTGGAAGCTTGTTCCCATCCGCTGTAACACATAGCATTACAGTTATTCGCTGCTTTTCGTAACCAGTTGAGATTATTTTGACTTACTTTGCTCCTTTGTCTGTGAGAGTTCGGTTTAGTGGCATGTCAAAATACACAGGTGTCTCATCTGCATTCTCGATGTGACACAGCGAGTAATCGATTTCCTTCCTCAAATCAATTACATAGCGTTGAAAATTGATGAGTTTGTGCTCAAAATCTGATGGCAATTTTTGACAGATTACGACGTCTTAATGACAAATGAGTACGCCGCATAAACTTATCACACCAACCTCTTGAAGCTTTGAAACCCGTAATACCAAGAGTGTTTGCCTCCTCTTTTGCTTTGATTGATATCATTTGTCGAGTAACTGGAAGTCCCTTTTTCCTTTGATTGGTGACGAAACTAAGAACGGCGCTATCAATCTGAGGATGACGACCTTTCGACGGACCAGAGAAGCCTTTCCTCGATTTAACGCACGCAAAAAGTTTACGTTTTTCTTTGCGCCAACGTCGAACATTACACTCACTAAGATCAAACTGTTTTCCCGCGGCTCGATTACCGAATTGTTCCGCAAATAGAATGACTTTTCTTTTTTCACCGGCCTCATATCGAACCCTTCTTTCCTTTCCGGACATCGCGACAGTGAACAGAAACCGAAAACAGAAGAGGAACAGAATGTAACTGTCCTAACAACCACCAGACGGTAACTGAACACTTGTCTGAAAAATTCTTCGAAATGAATGAGAACGTTTACCGAGAAAAATGCAAACTCCATCCACAGACACCGAATGACCCCGAATATAAGACGCCCCCGAATATACGACGCACTCCGATTTTTGCATTGTAAAAACCAGAAAAAAAAATGCGTCTTATTTTAGATTCGAAGAAATACGGTAAAAGCACCGATTTTACGTTGGTTTCGAAGATCTGGAGTTTGGTGGGTCTGTAAATGTTGTTGTATCGTCAGTGGAGCAAATGTATCTACCTCGTTTAGTTGAAATTGCGAACTTAAATCATCAGTAAGTCAACTCATTTCGCACTTATTTCAGAGGCAAAGCAACATCGAGTGCTCTGCATGATGCTGTGATGATGGTTTAACTCCACTCAACTTAAAGGATCGGTCATTTGCTCCTTTGAGTATGGTGAAGTCAGACCAAGAGAAGATCGACAAATGGAAGTCAAAGGCGGTGCATGGTAAACATGCAAGTTGCCTTTGGCAGCCATTTGTCTATCTTCACCTGTCTAATAGGTGGCCTCGTACCTCTTTGCCGAAACAGAAAGATCGATGGTTGCCATTCAGGACGGCGCGGCCTGGTCCCCACCCGTGCTTATCTTAAGCATTTATACAAGCTAAGGGTGGATGACGACCGGTGCAGAATGTGTGGTTCGGTGTTAGAAACACTTGACCATCTCATGTATGGTTGTCCTGTAATGGCGCCGGTAGAGTAAACGGACAGACGCAATGCTGTATGCAAGGTAGTCCACCAACACCTCGCATACGAAACCGTACCGATCTACCAGTACACTCCACTTCACGATGTACTGGGATCGCCAGGTAAACACTGATCACCCGGTCGCCCACAACAAACCCGATGTACTCCTAGTCGACAAGACGAGTCGCTCTGCATACATAATCGATGTTGCTATTCCCCATAATAGTAACATCGCTAAAAAGCATGCGGAGAGAAGGGCAAACTATAGTGCTCTGGCTCAAGAAATCAAACAACTTTGGCATCTTGACAGTGTGCAAATAGTGCCTGTATTATTGTCGGCTACCGATATAATACCCAAAGACCTTCCCAAATTGAACTTGCCGCACAAATTGATTGACGTTATGCAGAAGCACGTTATTCTGTATACTTGTGCAATTATACGGAAGGTGCTCGGCGACCTCCACTAACATTCGTTTTGGATCAGGATGCCGGCGTAACACCTGCCCAAGGCATCCATACCCGCCAACTTGATGCTTACATTCTTTGCGGGCATAAAACCGGGACAATGGGGCCGAGAATACGCTAGCCAGGCGCCAGTGAATAATAATAATAAAAAAAAAAATAATGATGTCGCTTATTTATATGCTCCCGCCACTATGACGTTTCTTCTCGATAGTGCGATACCGCCACGACCAATTCTAAGAAGGAAAGTAACCTTATGAGAAGCGGATACTGCGACTCCGCCACGAATATATCGAAAACCAGCAAAACCGGTGTGTGTTCTATAGACGAAAATAGCTTCAAGTTAGGCAAATATAATTTGGGGTTAGATCTTTCTACCAAAGGTGGTAAAACCAATTTTGAAATGTCCGAGAAGGAGGGAAACGCCTGTATCATACGATCATACGTACACCGACAAAGACCGTCAATTCGCGGAACTAATTGCTACTCAGAAGGACCTGACGCAACTACTAATTGAGATGATGAAGAGTCTGAAGGAGACTCAAGAACTTTTCGAGAAGCATAACGCTCTCAATATGCAACTCATGAGGGACAAGAAACGACTTGAAGAACAACAACCACCAAAAAAAGCAGAAAATCCCTTTGAAAAGGAAGAGGATGGCAAAGTCGTCATCTTCAGACGCCTCATCATCATCATCGAAATTACTTGCTAAGCCACTTACAGACAGTGACTCGGAAAATCTGACGGAGGACACTAGCGATCACCACTCAGAGTCCGACCAGGACGAGGAGTTCCCCGCCCAACTCATCCCAACCCCAACACCCACACCCAAAACGGGCCCAAATCCTCCAAATTCCCCAAAAAAGGGGAAAACCCCGGTTTCCAAGAACTCAACCCTCTCGAAACCCCCCACCCAACTAAAAAGTCTCGCCCCAGTGGCAACTACCCCCTCGACTTCCAAAGAAGCTATTCCTGCGCCGGAACAGGACGATCCAAACAAGGTGGTTCCCATGATTCTACGGGAGCCAGAACAATGGACGACAGTTGCTCGTCAACTTAAACACCTCAATATAAACTAAAGTTTGGCCAAACGGATCTATCTCGGCATCCAGATAGTCCCCACTACAATCGCCGATCGCAGGAAGCTGACTCGCTTCTTCACAGACCGAAAGATCCAATTCCACACATATCTCCTCCCCGAAGAAAAACAACTTAATGTGATCATTCGCGGCTTGGAGGGTATCTCCCCTGAGGAAGTCAAGGAGGATCTCATCTGTCAGGGCTTCCACCCAAGCGAATGTTCCGTCTCCGATGAGGGACAAATGCCCCTCAAAACTAATAAATGCTTCTTCCCAAGTCAGAGAAGCACATTTACAATATTACAGGCATTTGTGGCCTCTCTGGTCTCAAGATAGAAACACAAAAGGCATGGGCCAGTCCCAATGCAACAACTGCCAACAGCTCGGACATGCAGCAAGCAACTGCCATGCCCAACCCAAGTGCGTGAAATGTGATGGCCTCCACCATTTCTCAAAATTCACTAAGCAACAAAACGAAAAGCCGAAGTGCATCAACTGCGGCGGCGATCACCCAGTTAGCTACGGCGGCTGCCCGAGTAACCCAATAAACGTCAGGAAGTCGTACGCACACACTGCACGGGCCAAAGCTCAACCATCTCCCAAGTCCACAGCCCTCCAAACTTCCAACCCATCCCCAGTGCCCAACTCTGCGCAAGTAGCAAACTATTTTGCGCAGATGCAAGCACAATGTCGTCAGATGATGGAGACAATGATGGCAAACATGATCCAAGGTCTGTTTGCCGCACACAACTCGCTCGGCTTTCCAACCACCCAAAATAACTAGGATGGCTGGAAACTGTGTTTCCATAGTATCATGGAATGCTAATTCCATTCACAAACAATGGGGAGAACTCGTCTTCTTACTTATTACAAGTAAGCGAAGTTGATGTATACTCATCCAAGAAACATTCCTGAAACCTGGAAACAACTTCCGAATCCCCAACTACATGATGTTCAGAAATGACAGATTGACGGGTAGAGGAGGAGGGACAACCATCCTAGTCAAACGTAGCTTAAACCATCATCAGATAGAACTCCCAACCCTAAGGTGTGCGGAGGCAACCGGCATCAAATTGAGTACGCCTTTGCTTGACGTTACATTAATTTCGGCCTACTTCCATCCCAGAGCCAACCACTTCTCAGAAAACCTGTGGGACCTTCTGAATACTGACAGTACGGTCTTTCTCGGAGGGGATCTAAATGCATATCACCAATCGTGGGGTACTGTGAGAAGAAACCAAGCCGGAAAACATCTCTTCGGGTTTGTCTGTGACGAACCCAATATATGCACTCATATCCCAAGACAGCCGACGTACTTCCCAGAAATGGCTACCTTCTAGATATAGGGTTATCCAAAGCGCTTGACTTCCAGGTGCGGATAGTGGTGATAGACGAGCTTTCGTCTGATCACAAGCTAGTTCGATTCTTTATAGAAGAATTGTACTTAGAAACCCCGGTCCTCACCAAGAAAATATTCGATTGGAAAGAATTCCTCGAAAGCCTGGGCACCGTAGATCCGCAAACACCGATCGAAAACACCACTGACCTAGAAGAAGCGGTAGAGAGCCTAACATCCACGATTGTATTGGCAAAAGGAAGCAAATACAAAAACAAGTCCGTTTAGAGTGAAACATCCCTTCGAACTCCCCCAGAGTATTAACGAAAAGGGCCAGGGAGACCGGCGACCCTACCCTTAAATAAATGGGAAACAGGCTAACGAAGAACGAACCGAATAAAGGTGCGCACCGACGACCATAAAAACGAAATGTGGGAACAATTTCTCGACGAAATGGACCCAGGAGACAGCAACTTCTGGAGGATGCTGAAGTACTTCAGAAAAAATACCGCTAGGATTTATACACGGCCCTAGCGGCATTAAATTCGAAGACAAGAGCAAGACGGAGGCCTTTTTCTATACCCTGGAACTTCAATTTCTGGATAATCGGTCGGCCCTTGACGATCTCTACAACGAGGAATTTATTGAGTTCTCGGCTAGGGAGATACTACTCTCTACAGCGGCTCACGAGGAGGAGAAACGGGAAGTGGACCTGGCGGAGGTGAAGAGTCACGTCGGCACCTTAAGTCGCAAAAAAGCGCCCGGGCTAGACGGTGTCTCAAACTCTTGTTTGAGAAACTGTCCAGACAGCATACTACAGTCAATCGTTGATATCATCAACGCAGTCTTCCATTTTCGCTGGTTTCCTGAGTTATGGAAAAAAGCCTCGATCGTCGTGATCCCGAA
Source organism: Chloromyia formosa (assembly GCA_964017055.1). NCBI lineage: Eukaryota > Metazoa > Arthropoda > Insecta > Diptera > Stratiomyidae > Chloromyia > Chloromyia formosa. Next base: position 47,042,656 of record OZ024818.1, on the reverse strand, counting down.
ACCTGGTAAGGATCGCAAATTTCCGCAAAATTGGAGACCAATAAGTCTCCTCTCAGTGGTCAGTAAAATAACAGAACAAATCCTCCTTTCTTGTCTGTTCGACCAGGTACCAGATAACTATCTACTAGCAAAAGAACAATTTGGTTTCAGACCTAAACACTCTTGCGAACTCCAGCTCGCGAGAGTTGTCCAACACATCAGAATGGGGCTAAACCAGCGCAGGTCAACAGGTCTTCTTATGTTTGACATAGCCAAGGCCTTTGACAAAGTCTGGCATGCGGGACTAATCTTCAAACGGTACAAACTCGGTATACAGCTGCCTATCACTCAATTGATAGGCTCGTATCTACAAGGCAGAAACTTTCAAGTTCAAGAATTAACTCCGAACTCTCCCAGGAAAGGCCTATAGAAGCTGGAGTCCCCTAAGGCTTACCACTCTCCCCACTATTGTATACCTTATACACTGCAGACATCCCACAACTGCCAGCAAATGTGCAAATATCCCTGTTCGCCGATGACACTTACACCTTCTGCCAGTGACGTGCACTCGTAGTAAGCAATTCCAAACTGCTTGACTTACCGAAATAAGCAATTCAATAATAAACTTTGCTTACACCAATACACATATCATCATTTCAGTCAATGTTTTTCTTTAAGCTGAAGAATACATATTATCATTCAAATATTCCTTTACACATTCAAATTCTGATCCGCGCCTTCTTTTGGTTAAAAAACATTCGTTCAATTACTTTAGATAATATTCAAACCTCCCACATTTTGCACACCATAGACACCAAACTTAGAATAGGAAAATGTGCCTAGATCTTTAGATGCATGTACCATGTGTGCATCCAAATACTAGAGACATGTTGATTCCAGAAAATGGGAATCTTGGATTTCGGTAGTACATTGGGCAACGATTTTTTTTTGTTTTGTTCGCAAATTTATATGAGACAAGTCAAGCACTGGCGCGACTGCTTTTGTGTGTGGGATAAAGCCCAATGATGCTTGTTAATGAAATGTTGCCAATGCAGGGAATGTTTATGGGAATTTGATTTTTCCAGTAGAGCTTTTGTTTTTGTTATGTAATGGATTTTCCGTTGCAATTTAAAAGAGGAAATCAGTGCAATCGGGTGATTTTGATTAAATTGTGATTTGAAGTTTTTTTGACCGTTTGTAGTGATTTAAAATAATTGATTTGATTTGTGATAAAAGTGGTAAGTTTTCTTTTCGCATTATGTCGGAGTATTGCTGCGCGACGGATTTCGTACTAAAAGCGGGATTTTCAACTCTTTCCTTTGCCAAGAAAAGAGAAATTATAGAATCGGATAGACCGAAGCCAGATCTTAGTTTAGAGTTTAAATTAAAAAATATTACGCGAAAATTCCATATCGAAACGTATGAAAAGTAAAATACATTTGGTTAACGGGAAGCTGTAAATTAAATAAGTTATTTTGCTGGCCGTGTCTTTTGTTCACGAATGAAAAATCTGTTTGGAATAAAGCTGGATTTAGTGATTTGAATAATTTTACGGGCTCAGCAGCAAAGCATTCAAGTTCCGAAAAACATCTTCAGTCGTTAATTAAATTAGATAATTTTGGTTCTCAGCGTATAGAGTTTATGCTTAGTAACCAGGTGGCAATATCTGTAAGTTTGCATAATGAAAAAGTTGAGCGTAATCGTAATATTTTGAAACGTTTAATCGATACTGTAATTTTTTTGGCAAAACAGGAGCTTCCTTTTCGCGGAAATAATGAAGACTCTTCTTCAAATAATCGTGGTAATTTTATCGAAACCGTAAATTTCTTGAGTTTGTACGATCCGATAATTGAGTCCCACATAGATTCTATAAAAGCAAATGCAGCGTTTTCGGGTTTGTCTAATAGAATCCAAAACGATCTTGTTTCCGCTATAGCTAATGTGGTTCGAAATAAAATCAATTTGGAAATAAAGGAGGCTCCATTTGTAGCTGTAATGGTCGACGAAACGCCAGATGTTAGCGGTCGGGAACAATTAACGATGATTTTTAGATATACAATATCAAATGAGATTGAAGAAAGATTTATCGGATTTTTGGATGTAAGCGCTAATCGTACAGCTACAGCAATAAGCTCTCACATTTTAAAACAATTGCAAAATTTTAATATCGATAAGAAATTAATTGCACAATGTTACGATGGCGCAGCAGTAATGAGTTCTCAAATTCGTGGAGTTCAGACTTTAATTCGGGAAAAACATAAATCGGCAATTTTCGTTCCATGTTACGCTCATTCACTAAATCTAGTATTGTCTAAAGCAGTTGAGTTTATTCCGGAAATTAAATTATTTTTCGCGCACATCAATAAAATCGCATCATTTTTTAATACATCCACTAAAAGGTCGGACCTTTTTGCAAATATAGTAAATCGTCGTTTACCATCGGTTTCCAAAACGCGTTGGCATTATCATTCGCGTATTATTAACGTTATATTTGAACATAAGCATGAAATTTGTACAGTTTTTGAGACAATTTCGAATGGTTCTCAACACTGGGATGGCGATTCCTTGACTTTTTCCGATATATACTTACAAAAATTCGCAGAGTCAGATTTTCAATTATATCTGTTAATTTTTTCTGAAATTTTTTCGAAAACTGATATATTATTTAATATTATTCAGAGCAAAGTGGTAAACATTTCATATGCAAGCCAAAAAATTATTGAATTTGAAAATTGGCTTGAAAATGACTTTTCTAAAAAGTTTGATAATTTCTATTCGACAGTTACAGCAGAATATCAGCCACCACGTAAGAAATGTAGAAATGCGATAGATCCTTTACAAAATTTACGGCGGATATTTCGGGAGATTATAGATGTTATTCTCGGGCAAATTCGAGATCGATTCCATTCGTTTAAAGATCTTTCATTTTTAGAGTTGCTTGAACCGAATTATTTTTCTAAATTCAAGTCAAATTTTCCCGATAAAAATTTTGACTCACTTATTGAATATCACGGTCAATTTTTCGAGAATAAAGTTGAAAAATGAGCTAAAAGTTATTTATTCTTCAGATGAGTTTAAAAACGCGAATCCTAGTAAAATTCTCGATTATTTTCAAAAACGGCCTTATGTCGCAAACGGTTTTAAGCAAGTTCATATTTTAGAAAAATTACAGTCACAGTGGCAACTGCGGAAAGGTCATTTTCAACACTAAAGCGCGTTCACACATTTTTGAGAAATCGCCAATCCCAAGAACGACTTTCGGATCTTGCTTTAATTGCGGTTGAAAAGGATCTTCTTATACAAATGCGAAGAGAAAACGATTTTTTTGATAATGTGATTAAAGAGTTTTTACTTAAAGAACGGCGCATAGATTTGGAATACAAATAAATGGCAATGGCGAAAGAATATTTATTTATTTCAAATACCCCTGAATTTTTCTTAGTCTTAATTAACATAATATTTATTTATCATTTTTTTTTATTAGTAATATTTTATTTATTTATTTTTTTTTTGTATTCCGAATATATGTGCCAATATTTTATTTATATCTTTCCTGATTTCTTCTTTAAGGCTTAAAGCCGCTTGGTATAAATGTTTTTGTGACTGTCCATATTCTATTATACAGTCCATTTTTGTTTATGCTAAATTGGCTTTAGGGCGCCCAACTGCTTGACACTGCACGTCACTGCCTTCTACTCTGCAAGAAACGAGCTCAGGGTAACATCAATTCTCCAGAAATCAATAGACACTCTGATGGATTACTTCCGAAGATGGAAGATCGCCATCAACACCGAAAAGACCCAGGTGCTCTTCGTAACAAGGCGGTCACGACATGACCCGGACTTACTGACAGTAGACGAGCAAGAGATCGCCTGGCAGGAATCTGCCAGATTTCTCGGACTGACAATGGACAAAAAGTTGACGTGGCAATTGCATATCCAACAAAAAAGGATCGAATGTAACGCAGCCCTCCACTCCATTATAAACTCCAACAAACTGAGCAACAAAACCAGACTTCTACTGCACAAACAAACAATATTACCATCTCTACTGTACGGCAGTCTGGCTTTCAGTCAAGCCAGCAAGTCCCGAATAAGGGAGCTCTAGACATTTCAAAACTTGGCTTTAAGAAAGATATTCAAAATTCCATGGTATGCACGGAACGTTGACATTCATAGAGACTTCCGAATAGACACAATCGACAAAATAATACGCGACAAAGCACTTAAACTTTTTTACAGAATCCACGAACATGACAATACAACCATGGATATTTTGAAATTCTCCACCAGAGGTAGAGAGACCTATCCCCACTTTAGAAGTGCCATAAACTGAGAGCCGCAGCCGCGAGTTGCACCATGAGCACCAAAAAGCCATGATTGCGATAGGCTCATAAACAGCCCACTACTAAAAGGGAGTAAGAGTGTCTACGACACTTACTCCACGAGCAACAGAGTTCAGAGACGGTTCTTCTCTAAGCTCAAGCCGCGTTTATTTAGTTCTCACTTATCGTCTTCGCTAAGGGGGCTTAGGTAAATTGCGCGGCTCAACTCAAGGTCGGGGAGGAAAGCGCGGAACCCCAACACCACCAGGGGCTCCCGTGCTAGGTTCAGGGACCATTGGGGGTTTCTTCGGGCCACTATTTTTTGCATATCTTGTTAGGGACGTTACGTTTTGTCTAGACATACGGGCAGACACGCGAAATTTCTATTTTGTAACGTCAAGTGAGACAGAAGTGGCAAAAAACCCGCCCACACTACCGATAGCCGAGTTAGGTGTCTAGGCACGCGCCAAACTCCGCCGCAACTGAGGAGGTATTGACACTTAGGCGATATTCAGATTAGCTACATTTTCAGCTCCGACGCAGCCAAGCACAATAGCCAAGCATAGTCGATCGTATCGCATGCTGAGCGATGAGTGTGAATCCGCCCATTTGATGCTGTGTATCTCGACTGAAATTTCAAGCAGTCTTGCAGCGCGGTGTCGTGTGTGTGAATTTCGCCTTAGGTGTTCCGGACGGTCTGAAGACCATGCCCTTAACATCCGGACTCATACAGCCTCATAAATCGTTATAATCTGGTTCTTTAGAGCTGGAGAAATTCTGAAGTGCTGGGCAAGTCATGGCCGAGTGCTGAAAAATCATGTCGATAAAGTGCTGAACAAGTAGTAGAAAGGTACTGGAACAGTGCTGGAAAATTACTGGAAAAGTACTGTTCATGCTGGAAATAAAATGCTGGAAGAGTGCTGGACAGGTGATTCCAGTACAATACACCAATTTGTTTGCAAGCAAAATAGCAGCAAGTTTTGTCAACGTCTATATTTTATTTAATTGAATTTTTCCCATTTTGGGCGCCCAAATAAAATTGGAAATGAATTTTCAGATATTTTAAAATCATCTTGACGATGCGAACTGGATCGTAAAAGATGAATATTAAAGCAATGTGTTTCCAGCCGATAAAACAACATTATCCATGAAAAAAAGGGAAGAGATTGCGTATAACCACTTCATTTCGTGGGTAAATCTAAAGTGACAGTAACACCAATTAAAACTGCAGCTCAGACAAATGTGCAATTGCCACTTTAACCGCCAATGCTTTACGGCATGGACATCGGCTTCCAGTTGATGACCACTCTTGCTCTTATAATTGTAGTTACCGAGTAACGTGCGGTTAAGTTCATTGCAAGCTAAAACAAGTAGACCTTATCCTTCATAGAGCGTAAAACTCTTGAATGTTACAACTTGTTCCTCAATTTTACTTTTCACGTTTTTAATGTACTTTTTGAATGCTCAATCAAATTGTCGATAAGATACGAGTACTTAGAACGGTTTTATTGCAAGTCACCTGCGATGGAGTTCAATTTCAAGGTCCTCGATGGCTTTATTCTTATTTTGAAGGATACCGAAACAGATGCATGTATCTGCATCGCTACCGCAATGCATAAACCATCAGATATGGATGGAATTGTAATAAAAGTGAAATCGATTAAGGTGCGTTTTGCTAGGCACCACTCTGTATTGATCGCAGGCGATGATCAAAAAGATACAGAAAATAGTGCTCCGTGGTGTATGTCTTGATCGCTAATCGCGAACAATGTGCGATGATCGTATGCCTAGCAAAACGCACCTTTAATGATTTGTGGAGCTCGTAATTTAAAGAAGACGCTACAAGATTGTTGCCGTGAAAGACACAAGTAAGGTGAGTCAAAAATCCGGTTTCCATTAAAACTGGAATGTCAATCAGGAAATACAATATTTTGCCAATTGCAAGTTAATTGGCTTTAGTTGCAAAGTCATCGTATTTACATATATGGTCAGTTATCTATATTTTTTATTCTAATTGTTTTAACATTACTTAAGCTACTTAGAGTCTAATTATTATTTTTTAAATTCTAATTAACTAGTTCTGTGCTCGCTGAATGTGACGAAGCCTCCTTTCCAATTTAAGTCGATTTATTCCAACTGTAAGATAGGTGGCAGCTCCAATTATCATGAGAACCGAAATGAAATATTGAAGGGTGGGCAGGACATTAACTATGAATACTAACATGGCAGTTATGAACGGTGTCAGCTTTTCCTGATACTGAAAATGGGATAAATAAAATTTATTTGTGAACATTGAAATGACTAAGGCATCCTTACATATTCCATCCAAACCATTGGAATTACAACGCCACTAAATCGTTCAATATCATCGCTGAACAGACTTAGTTTCGGCATTACCAAATTACTTTGGGAGCGGGCCGCTTGTTCCACGGGAACGCCCGTTTTTGGCTCTATTAAACTGTATGAGTGGTGCTTCTCCCACGATGGCGTCAGACCCTCAATGTAGTTGTCCCAGTAGCCGGATCGACCACAAAAATGTGGCAAGGATATTGCGACGGGAGCACCTGATGAAGAAAAGAAAGGTCCAACGTTAGTAGAGTTAAGTAAGTTAAGGTCAAGGTAGGCTTTTGGAATGTTCATATCCTACAGGACACTCAGTCATTGTCAGTTGTGGTTGGATGAAGCTGGGCATGGAAAGATACATCATGATCATATAGATGGACGAATCGTTGATAGAACGCATGATAGAGACCAATATTGAAAAAAAGGGGCAATCATGGTCTGACAGAGCGAAATTTGTGTTTCGGGGCCGACGGTGGAAAAGTGGACAATTTTTGCTACCTCGTATGCCCCACAAGGGGTTGACAGGATCCAGAGAGAGAGATGGTCTGCACAAGATACCTATATTATATGAATGGGTATGAGTATAAATGAATACCGAGAGGCACGGATATCGAATTCCACACACGGATTTTCACGTTAAATGCAACGCAAAAATTCCTCTTCCATAGTCCTCCGCGTGGGCGCCCCTTGAACGGTAGTGGTCACTGACCATTGCTAACCAATGTCCAGCCGCCAGTGATGGTGGTGCTGATTTGGTTGAGGTAAAACTTCCCCCTGTGGTGTGGGGCGTAAAATAATACCACGGCCTTTCGCTTTGACGGCCTGTCGTTCAAACCGACAAACAAAGGACAGGGTGTGTATACCAGTAACTTGCACTATCCGAAATATTCTACATATGTGCTAACGAAACGTCAATAATGCTTCGGATAAGGACTGATTCAACGGTTATGACTTTTGGCTATTGCACAATGACAAAGATTGGATTCTGGAATGTGCGTACTCTCCTGGACAATGGATCAGAAGGTCCCCAGAACGCACGATTTCTTCAAGTAGAGAGTTAATTTCTGAAGTACTCGTATAACTTAAACATCTTAGGAGCTAATGAGATAAGATGGTGGAACACCGGAGAATTTATCTTTCCAACGGGTAGCACCGTATTGTTGTACTCCGGCGGAGCTACTGGTAGTCGTCGTGAGTCAGGTGTGGATCTCCTTTTAACCAGAGCCACACGAAACTGTCTCTTATTCTGGGATCCGGGAACCGACCGAATCATGACCGCCAGGCTCTGGACCAAAATGAGAAACATCTCAATAATACAATGCTATGCTCCCACTGAACCCGACAGTGTCTTGGCGAAAGACTCCGTCTACGAAGAACTAAACGCCGTTCAGAGCAGAATACTTAAATGTGACATTATAATGGTAATGGGAGATTTAAAAGCAAAAGTTGCCGCTGATAACTATGGGCTCAGACTTGTAATGTGGTGACACGGTCTTGGTGATCGTGACGACCACGGTGAAAGATTTGTAGAATTCTGCAATTTTCACAGTCTCTTCATCGGTGGTACTATGTTTGAGAATAAAGACCACCACAAAATCAGTTGGTCCTCTATTGATCGGCGCAGAACACAAAATCAGATCGACGACTTTGCCATTAGTAAAATGTTTCAAGAGTTGCCTCCTGGACGTGCGAAACAAGAAGAATGCCGATATTGGGATGGGCAGAGACCATTATCTTTTGATCCTTACTGTATCTGATTGGTATTGTGCAAGCATTCCGCCAGAATCACAAATCCGCGATATTCCTTGCTGCACGGGTCCCAACAGGATCTGAAGTCTGCTATATTCCTTGATTGAGGAAACTTGAATTTGAGCCCGATTTTAGTGGCATTAAGATTTGTGTAAAGCCTACCTTTGATGCTGCTGTCCGATTCCGTATTTCGATTCCCGGCACGTCGTGAAGCGGGTTGGGTATTACCTTCGTAGCTTTCTCGTGGTCACGGTGGTAAACATAGTTAAATCCCGGACCAGAATCAACCATTTATGCCTTCCGATACTTGCCGAGTTGCAATATCTGTTTAGCCATAATATCTTGGCCAAAGGAGCGCCCGTCCGTTACGTGGATTTTTGCAGTTCTTCGTTATACGAGTATATTGACGTCGAGTAGATCACACAGGGTCTTTAGGATTAATTATTCGATCCTCTCAATTTGGTTTTCTTGTTTTGATATTTTTTTTTGTTTGTGATAAATTGTGGTAGAGTTAATTGCAAGTTCACTTACAATTGCACCCTTCTGCATCCTAAACGGCCGTGGCGGATTGACTGGGGTCTTTAATCTAATCTTTAGAGTTGACATAGAGGACCGCTTCAATTACATGTTTTTGTAACCATTATGATATAAAAACCAGACCGAAGCTTCGCCCCTAGACTTGTACAGACCTAGTGGTGATACCAAAAGTTCCAATTGGCAACGACCATATGCATTGAAGGTGAGTTTCCTATATGGCCAGTTTATAGCGGAGACTGGCACTCATTCAGGAGGATCTTGACCATTCTCAAAATCAATTAACTAACCCATTCTTCAAATATTTGTCGAATTTTTCAAGTCGCTAGCTTCATTCTATCGAAAGTTATTACTTATTTGAAGTCTCACTTGTAGGAGGAGTAGAGGTTTGTTTTGTCGAATCTTACGCATTTTTAATAATAACCAACTAAATCCCAGTACAAACATTTGACCAAAATTTCAAGTCATTAGCTTCACTTTATCGAAGGTTATCGCTTATTTGGAGTTTCATTTGTAGGGGAGGTAGGGCTTCATTGGGTCGGAATTTGCCCATCATTGTCACCAACAAAACATTTAAGCAAAATTTCAAGCCGCTGGCTTCATTCTATCGAATGCTATCGTTTATTCGAAGTTTCATTTGTAGGGGAAGTAGGGGTTCAGTTTATCGGATTTTACGTATTTTCACTATCAGCCAGCTTAATCCTACTACAAACATTTGACCAAAATTTCAAGTTGGTAGCTATATTTTATCGTAAGTTATCGCTTATTTTAAGTCCCATTTGTAGGGGAGGTAGAGGTTCCTTGGGTCCGATCTTGTTCATTTTCAATACTAGCTAACAAGATCTTACTATCAACATTCTACCGAATTTTCAAGTCTCTAGCTTCATTCTATCGAAATGTATCGTAACTAAAGGAATATTTCGATGCTTGAAATTTGTAGGGGAGGTAGGCATTCCTTTAATCTGATTATGCCCAACTTACTAAAACTCAAGTAGTCCGGATGGCGCAACGGTTAGCATGTTCGCCTTCTACGCACTGGACCCTGGTTCGATTCCTACTGAATGCAGTAATATTTGATAAAAAAGGGGACTTACGTGTCGGACTATGAGCCCACTCAGCTGTTAAATGAGTATCCATTTATGGGGTAAATAACTCGGTTGAGCGTGTTGCTGATCACACACCTCTGCACAAGACCGTCACGATCTAGAAAATGAGATGATGCTAACTCATCTCGAGGCCATGGTTCAAATTGGACTGTTGTGCCAGTTATTTATTTATTTTTTTATTTACTAAAACTTAAGCAGCTTCTCACCTCAGGCTTACATACCAAAAATCAGGTGTCTACGTCAATTGGTTCAAAAGTTATAGACAAAAAATCTAAAAAATAGGGTAGTATGGGGCTCTTTGTAAGAAAATTACCGTTAGTTTTCAACTGATTGACTTTATTTTCCCAGGAGAGTATAAGATTGCCCGCACGAGCAATCTCTCAAAGCCAGAGCTTTTTATGTGTATTTAATGGGGAGTTATAGATACATTTGATTATTTTACATATGTAGGAGAGGTAGGTGTTCTATTGTCCTGATCATGCCTATTTTTAATATCGACCAACTAGATCATATTTCCAACATTTGGCTAAAATTTTAAGGCTCTAGCTTCATTCTATCGGAAGTTACCGTGCGAACGGGCAGACAGACGGAGAGACAGATATTTCTAAATCGAATCAAGAGGTGACCCTGATCATTTATATATGCATTGCTATACCTCTGGAGGCTCCTTTAAGGTGTTACATATTTTCGTCGTGACAAAAACAATATACCCTATAATATAAGTCTAGGGTATAAAAAAAATATTAATTCGTGTTGTATGATACATTTGTTAATAAAATATGCATAATGGAGCATGATTAATTGAAAGCGATCATGGTCTTCTCCACCCCACTCCCATTTCTGCAATGTGAAACCAGCGAGACCGCAACAAGAGAACGGGAATCCCGCAACTTGAGGCTCCGTGAGCTATTGGCAGAATGTGGGTTAAGTGAGCCCCGGGTTGATTTCATCCGAACCTTTTCGTTGGGCTAGTCGGTGGAGTAATGCACTCATATGGTACACCTTTTTTCACTTTGATTTCACGTGTGTGTTTATTTCTTGTGTTGTTTGAGCAGGTGAGTTAATAGTCTTTGTGTAATGCAGATGGAGGCAACAGGCGGGCCCAAAAGCCCACCCCATAACTCTTAGACAGAGCTGCCCTCAAGCACCTGCGACTGCCTTCCTGTTGATATGAACAACTTCCTCCACGACAATTTCTTGTCGCGAGATATTCATTACAATTTCCAACTAAGACCGACCAAGAGGTAATTCCAAAATCACATGGCGTCGATCTATGGCAAAAGAGTATAAGGCGCTAGGTAAGTCGTTTTGGGTGTTGCGCCCCATTGCCCAAAACAAAGTACGAAGGCGCGCAGGAGTGGTTAACGCAAAGTAGTAATGATCTGAGAGGCATAGATGTAACTCAGCCAATCAGTCTACAGCTATCACTCCCTCCTCCTTCCACAGTGAATGGACTGAAGCTTTGTTCCGTAGTCAGTGAGGAAGTAGCGGAAGAACAGATAAAAATGCTTGTAGGCCCAGCTGATGCTCTCTAACAACTTCAAAGTATTTTGGACAATAGCGACGATAGATATGATTAATAAGGTCTGATAGTTTATCATGGAGAAATAGATACATAGTTCAGAAATGCGCAAAAACAGTACAAAGAAAAATCGTGTTCAAAATTTCAATTTCAAAATGTCAATATCATCTTCGATAAAGCTTATGTTGCATAAATCTATTCTATTAATAAATACAATAAATTGACGTCAAATCTATTGTTAGCATTAAAGAAGGTGTTACTATGCAAGGAAAGAGCAATATAATAAATTGCTATAAGAAACCAATTGCATCTTGTAACATATTTAATCTTAGAACTCATCAAAACACGTAACAAATAAAATTGCATCCATAAAAAAATTTGAATTGTGTAGAAAAAGATATTGGGAAACACACACAAAAGAACTTTTGGAAATCCGATTAAAACATGGTTATCCAAAACAACGGTAATAAAAAGATTAATAACGAAGAATATACGAAAAATTAAAGAACAAGAAAGAAATTGCAATGTTAAAAGCAATAATAATGACAATCAGAAACTGAACATCTAATAGTATAGTTTATGTGTCACAATTGACAGAAAAAAGAGAAGATAATACTGACAATGATTGATCAACAAGTAAATATTTTTATATTGTAGTATTTGCACTACCTCAAATACGAGTACTGTTGGTACTATCACAAAAAAATAAAAGTCTTAAAGAAGAAAAAAAGCAACGTAACGTACGAGTACACATAAGAAAAACAATTAAAGGACCCCATAAAAAACCTCACGATTCTTTCTGCTGAAAAGAATAAGAAAGCTAAAATAGCCGTTTTATATTATATCATATTAGTGTAGGGAGGGTAAGAAGTATAAAGCATTTAAAAAAGTTAATTTCTGCATTTCATGCTTATTTTACAAAGATCTAAAAAACGAATATCCAGCAATATTTTATGATTTTTATACCCTTCACGGATGTGATACGGTATATTAACTTTGTCATGAAGTTTGCAACGCACAGAAGGAATCATCTCCGACCATATACACAATTGCCCTAACCCCTTGTGGGGCATAGCGCGTCAACTGTTCCATGTAGCCCAGTTGACGTTTCGTTGGCATAAATTGGTTTCAGAGAATTCAGTTGCCAGCATGCACCTCCTGCACATCCATGGCCACGAACGTCGTCGTGGACGGGATTCGAACTCGAAACGCCAGTAGTCAAACATGAGACTGATGCCTCAACACACTTCGCTACCGGTCGGTATGATGAGACGAGTCGATTAAGCTTTGTCCGTCTGTCCGTCTGGTTCTATGCAAACAAGTCCCTCAGTTTTAAAGCTATCGACCTGAAATTTTCTACAAAGCCTTCTTTCTATTAAAATAAAAATAAATAAATAACTGGCGCAACAGTCCAATTTGAACCATGGCCTCGAGATGAGTAAGCATCATCTCATTTTCTTGATCGTGACGGTTTTGTGCAGAGGTGTGTGATCAGCAACACGCTCGACCGAGTTATTTACCCCATACATGGGTACTCATTTAACAGCTGAGTGGGCTCATTGTCCGACACGTAAATCCCCTTTTTTTTATAGAAAACTACCGCATTCAGTAGGAATCGAGCCGGGGTCCAGTGCGTAGAAGGCGGACGTGCTAACCGTTGTGCCATCTGGACTACATCCGACTTACATTTCTATTGCACGCTGTAAATATGTCGCAACCCATGGAATCGGACCATTACGTCATATAGCTGCCATAGGAACGACTGGTCCAAAAGTTCGTCTTTGTGAGATAAACCTTTTTATTTCAAAAGATTTTTTTTTTCAAATTGCACACTAATCAATATTATCTTTAGTCAAATCACATTCCCACACTTGGTTGAAGTCCGACTACTCTATCATATAGCTGTCATAGGAACGACAAAGCAAGTTTTTCTTAGAAAAACTCTTTTATTTCTCAAGATATCTTTACGAAATTCCATATTATTCAATATTGCTGGTGCAATACGTACTGTGTTACAGCTACTGCGAATTGTCATTGAGTTATCCGAGTAATGGAATTGAACCCAAAAAATGTTCGCGCCATAATTTTTTTACAACTTTCGAAGACAATTATCTCAAAAAGAATGCCTTGCCAAGTTGGTTTCTGTTTTCAGCAATGAAGCACAACACCAGTCGACTATTCCTCGTTAGTATGCAGAATTTAAACGTAGGCGAGTGAGTCTTAGGCGAAATTCACACACACGACACCGCGCTGCACGACTGCTTGAAATTTCAGTCGAGATACACAGCATCAAATGGGCGGACTCACACTCATCGCTCAGCATGCGATACGATCGACTATGCTTGGCTACTGTGCGTGGCTGTGTCGGAGCTGAAAATGTAGCTAATCTGAATATCGCCTTAGCGATGATCCAAGAGCAGGTGCACCAAAAGCAACAGTTACCCAAGAAAACGTCGATGCCGTGCGCAAGCTCATCACGGAAGATCGACATGTGACATATCGCGAGATTGAGGCATCATTCGGGATTTCAAAGACCCTAATTCAACAAATTTCGCATGAAGAATTTCGTGTAGAAAAAAAAGTTTCCCGTTGGATATCGTATCTATTGACCGAAGAACAGAAAGCAGCTCGGGTCAATTGGTGTCAAAAAACTCTAGACCGCTTCAACACGGGAAATTTTTGCAACGTGTACTGCATCGTCAGTGGTGATGAATCTTGGATTTACTCTTATGAACCCGAAAATAAACGCCAGTCGTCTGCTTGGATGCTCCAAAATGAAGAAAAGCCGACAAAAGTTATCCGCTCTCGAAGTGTCTCCAAAAAGTTGGTCGCGACATTTGTCTCAAAAACAGGTCATGTAGCAACAATTCCTCTGCAAGATCAAAGAACAGTTACTGCCGATTGGTGTACAACCATTTGTTTGCCAGAAACCATCGCTGTGCTTCGAGAAACCAACCCCGAAGGACGAGTCATCCTTCACTAAGACAATGCAAGTTCCCACACAGCTCGCAAGACAATTGAATTTTTAAAGCAACAAAATGTCGAATTGTTAGATTATCCTCCGTAATGTCCCGGCCTAATCCCCAACGATTTCTTTGCCTTTCCGCAGTCTGTTGCGTGGTCAAATGTTCTAGTCGCCAGAAGAAGAGGTTGACGCCTTCAAAACGCAATTTTGACTGTACCAACAAACGAGTGGAATAACTACTCCAGAGTTGGTTCGAGCGCATGCAAAAGTGCATTAATCTTCGTGGAAAATACTTCGAAAAACAATAGAGTCTTTAAAAACTACATACTGTCTTAATTCAGCCCCATATGCAAAATTTAAAAGACAAGACGTATTGACTGCCAAACCACGTTCCCAAATTTTGTTGAAATCGGCCCATCATTTCATATACCTCTCATAGGAACAGTGAAATCGGAACAAGTTTTACTACTAATTTCAAAGTCGCAAGTACACCATAAGTCACAACGAAGGTATGATATACCCTTCACGCGAAGCTTGTTTATTTCTATTTTTTAATCTTTTATTATATTTTAAGGTTCTAATTCAAGTGAGGCGTATACCTGTCAGGTGCGTCAAGTCTTTGGTACTCGTCCCGTGTAAACAGCAAACGGGTTTACAACAACTTGTTTGCTGACGAAGCGTAACGATGACGTGTAAATACGCCGCTTGTGTAAATAAAAATGGGGCTTACGAATCCGACGCGTGAATACTTTTAAACCCATTGGAATCGTACGATCGCGTAAAATCGCTGTCATCTTGATTGTACAGGTCGGCTTGCACATTGTGGTAGATGGTTGTAGAGCCGAACATACACCATCCGTAATTCCAGTCCGGAAAAACCGATCAGGCCCGGCCTTGAGGAATTCCGGATCGTGTATGGCCGTTTCAGGCCGCCTTCAGGCGGCCGCAAGGAAAATCGTTCCCGCCAGGCTTCCACCACACACGTTCCGGAAGTTTTCTTCGGAAAAAACTGATCAGGCCTGGCCTTGAAGAATTCCGGATCGTCAATGGCATGTGCAGGCCGCTTTGAGGCCGCCGGACAGGCCTTTGAGGCCGCCAGATGGATAATTGGAAATCGATCTTATCGCCATAGAATGAAAGTATCTATCTATTGGATTGAATTGTACGGCATTTTACTTTCCATTGCCAAGCTTCAGATACATCGTCTATTGAAATAAACTCCAGTGAAAATTCATTCTGGTCACGCGGCCAGACAGTTCGCCAAATACTTTCATTCTATGGCGATAAGATCGATTTCCAATTATCCATCCGGTCGCCTCATTTTCCGTTGATGAGTCGAAGAACCCAACAGAAAACATATTAGACCAGTCAAAGAACACGTTGAAGAGTGCATCTCTCAATTGTCCTAACCCCTTGTGGGGCATAACGCGTCAACTGTTTCATGTGGCTTAGTTGACGTTTCAATGGCATAAAATGGTTTCGGAGAATGCAGTTGCCAGCATGCACCTCCTGCACATCCATGGCCACGAACGTCGCCCTGAATGGGATTCAAACCCGAAACGCTGGTAGTCAAACATGGGACTGATACCTCAACACACTGCGCTACCGGTCGCCCCTAGTGGACCATTGGCGATGTCTTATAGCTAAGCTTATTTGGCCCAGATTTTATTATATAGGTATATCAGTTACACCACAAAACTGCTGTCCTTGCTATAACAACCGATCCACGTGGTAAGTGGTATGGTCACTGGGCACTAAGTACGCCAGGAGGCTTCGGCACCCATACAATTTTTGTAGGAAACTATTTTTCATCTGTTCGCTAGCGTTAGCAAGCACGAGAAGGTCAACTCTCGATGAATACTTCTTCTATCATTTGGGGGAAAGGCAGAGGAAGAGGTTGGTCAATTGCTTAGTTTCGGGACTAACTCCGGATGGCAATCCTTAAACCTAACGTAACCTAGCGTTTAAGTTTGACGTGGTTAACTTATCGTTGTTTGGGTCAATCTCAGTTTTCAATAACAAATCGAATAAACTTGGTATCTCGAATCTATTTTTGAAACAACTCGATATCTCGAAACTTAGGTAACTCGAAGGGAAACCTTCTTCTCTTCAAGTTCGACTGTATATGTTGTTGTGCTAGCGATGCTTTGTAATGAACCAACTGTAACGAACCATATTATGGTCTGGTAGTGCTGCTCCCACCGGCAGATCGAAGCAGCACCTGATGAGTAGTGATCTGTTGTGGTACGAAACCAGGGGCCGAGGGTCCCATTACACCCGGACCCAGGTGCGACCGTGTGGGCGTCTGATCCGTCCGTCAACCATTCCATCCTTATCGACTATTTTTTTTATTCCCCATTTTTACCTCCCCTGTTTGTGTTGTCTTCCCCAGGCCTATGAATTTTTGTTAATACGTAAAGGACAGGGGCAACGAGCGGCGAAAACCCCGCCCACATCTCCCGAACTGAGCTACAGCAAGCATAGGCCGCTGCTTAGCTCGTTGAGAGGCCTTTTTCTTCGCCAGATGGCATAGCCCGACCTACACGGTCATATGCTACCTTTTTGCACCGAGGAGGTTTGGTAGATCTTGGCCGTTGAAAAACGGGTCGTTTCCGTACAAAGAACCGGCTGCCGTAGGAACGTACATGATTAGGTTTGCTTAATCATTTCGGTTTATATCAAGTGTCATTAGGATTTAATATTCCAGCTATTCCCTTTCACTAACGCTAAATTTCTCTAAATTGTTTTAAGCTACATTTGCTATTCTGCCTTGAAGGGCCTTCGATCCATTAAATTGCTAAATTTTGGTGTGTCTAAATATGAATTTGAAGAGTTCCTTTTGGGACTTCAGTAGAAGAATCAACTTATCTCTATGGGAGACTTTGGAGAAGTTCTTGGCTGCCTAGTAACTTCAGTTTCTATTGCATTTCCCTTGGTATGTCTAATAGTTGATTTAACTACATAATTGCAAGTAGTTCATAGCGCATAGTACTCATCTAGCAACCGTTAGTTCAGTTTCGAAGGTCAGCTCAAAGACTATAAACAGAAAGGCTTTTGGAAAATATTCAACGTAGCTCATTACCTTGATAACACCGTGATATATCAGACAATCCGTCTGGCAAATCCGTCACGCCACACTTTCGATAACAATCCATCGTTGAATTTTCTAATCGATCGTACATATCCGCATGGGCAACATACTTGTACGTTAGTAAACTTCCTTTCCAAACGTCACGTTCATATTTGATTGGTACCGGCCGACACACTGTTTTGCGCCAAAACCAAAGCGTCGAATTGCGTTTCAGATAGTTCGGATAGAGAGCACCTTCTGAGGAATTACGTAAAGTAGACAAACATTGACCGTCTTCGGGTATACCTGGCGGAACAGATTTTCCATTGAATTGGTTAATTTTGAAGAATTCACTGTAGCCATGCTGTTGGCCTATTTGAACGTTGACACGATCGCTGGATTCTTTGTAGATCTGAAATGCAGAAAGGGGGAGAGAGTTTTGAAAAAATTGTTAATGGTTTAAGAAAGAAGTGACATCTACATATGTCACTAGAACAGGAAAAAACCAGGCCGAAGCGAAGCGTATATACCCTAGACTTCTACAGACCTAGTGGAGATACCAAAAGTACCAATTGGCAACGACCATATGCATTAAGAATCGGTCTCCTATATGGCCAGTTCATACGAGAGGTTGGCACTCATTCATTAGGATCTTGACCATTCTCAAAATCAATTAACTAACTAACCCATTCTACAATATTTGTCGAATTTTTCAAGTCGCTAGCTTCATTCTATCGGAAGGTATTGCTTATTTGAAGTTTCACTTGTAGAGGAGGTAAGGGTTCCTTAGGTCGGATCTTGCTCATCATTGCCACAAACCAATTAGATCACCCTACAACCATTTAAACAAAATTTCAAGTCTCTAACTTCACTCTATCGAAAGCTATCGCTTATTTAAAGTTTCGTTTGTAGGGGAAATAGGGGTTTCGTTGGTCGGATGTTACCCAGCTTTAATGCCAACTAACTCAATCTCACTTCGAACATTTGACCAAAATTTCAAGTCACTGGCTTCATTCCATCAAAAGTTATCGCTTATTTGAAGTTTCATATGTAGGGGAGGTGGGGGTTCCTTGGGTTGGATCTTGCCCATATTCAACACCAACTACGTAGGTCTTACTAGCAACATTCCACCAAATTTTTAACTCGGTAGTATCATTCTGTCAAAAGTTATCGCTTATTTGAAGTTTCATTTGTAGGGGAGGTAGGGGTTGCTTGAGTCGGATCTTACCCATTTTCAATACCAACCAAGTAGATCCTACTAACAACATTTTGTCAAATTTTCAACTCGCTAGTGTCATTCTATCGAAAGTTATCGTAATTAAAGGAATATTGAATTTTTTTAAATTTGTAGGGGAGGTAGGCGTTCCTTTGATCCGATTATGCCCAACTTACTAGAACTCAAGCATCTTCTTACCCCAGGGTTACATGCCAAAAATCAGGCGTCTACGTCAATTGGTTCAAGAGTTATAGACAAAAAACCTGAAAAGTAGGGTAGTACGGGGCTCTTTGTAAGAAAATTACCGTTAGTTTTCAACTGATCGATTTTATTTTCCCAGGAGTTTATAAGATTACCCTCACGAGTAATCTACCAAAGCTAGAGCTTTCCATATTTATTAAGTCGGAAGTTACAGATACATTTAAGTATTTTACATATGTAGGGGAGGTAGGCGTTCTCTTGGCTTGATCATGCCCATTTTCAATACCATCCAACTAGACCAACATTTGACCAAAATTTCAAGGCTCTAGCTTCATTCTATCGAAAGTTATCGTGCGAACGGACAGACAGACAGGCAGACAGACAGACAGACAGACAGACAGACAGACATGGCTTAATCGAATCAGGAGGTGACCCTGATCATTTATATATATACATTGCTATACCTCCGGAGCCTCCTTTAAGGTGTTACATATTTCCGTCGTGACAAAAACAATATACCCTATACTAAAAGTCTAGGGTATAAATATCCGTGGGGACGGAGTCTGAGGCAGCATTGTGACCGTAAAGGTCGGGCCGTGCTATCTAGTGAAGAAAAAGGCCCCTCAACGAGCTAAGCAGCGGCCTATGCTTGCTGTAGCTCAGTTGGGGAGACGTGGGCGGTGTTTTCGCCGCTCGTTGCCCATATTCTTCACGTTTTAACAAGAATTCATAGGCCTGGGTAAGACAACGTACACAGAGGAGGCAAAATGGGGAATATTGAAAAAAAAAAAAAAATGGGGTGGTATGGAAACGTTGGCGGACGGCTCAGATGCCCTCGCGCTCGCATCGGGGTCCGGGTGTAATGAGACTCTCCGCCTCTGGTTTCTTATCACCAACAGATCGCTACTCATCAGGCGCTGCCTTAAATCTGTTGGTGAAAGCAGCACGGCCAGAATATGATTCATTACATACCTTGAAGTATGGGTCCAATTTCGTTTGAGTGTGCTGCTCTCATCGAAAGATCTTAAATTGACCTTAACTGATGAGTAGCCGTTTGTTCTCAGTTGGGCTATCTGACCCACAGCCCTTCTCTCTATCTTATCTATAGTATTAGGTGTACAACTTTGCTTCCGCCGTTTTCCGACAGACGGCTGCATCGGTGAGGTTGACCAGCCCTCACCAATGCAGCATGCATGTAGTTCAAAAGTGTCACAAAGTGAGTTTGGACGTCTGTGAACGTATCGAAATTCCTGCATTAGTGAAAGTTGTTCGCATTTTTAATAAGATTCGCGATTCAAAATGTCTGTTTTCGAGCCAAGTTCTCGTCATTTGCGGGAAGTTTTGATCTTCTGCTTCCATTTGAAAAAAAAAACTGCAGCTGAGGCTCATCGAATGCTCTCAGATACTTACGGTGAGGTTGCTCTGACTGACAGAACATGTCGTGAGTGGTATCAACGTTTTAAAAGTGGCGATTTCAATGTCGAGGACAAGCATGGTTGGGTTGGAAGAACTGCTCGATGAAGATTCGTGCCAAACGCAAGAAGAAATAGCTGAATCACTGGGAGTGACTCAGCAAGCCATCTCGAAACGCCTCAAGGCCATGGGTATGATTCAGAAACAAGGAAATTGGGTTCCGTACGAGTTAAAACCGAGAGATATTGAACGGCGATTATTTGCATGAGAACAACTGCTTCAAAGGCAGAATCGGAAGGGATTTCTACATCGCATCGTAACCGGCGATGAAAAATGGGCTCGTTACGATAATCCCAAGCGCAGAAAGCCATAGGGAATGCCCGGACATGCCTCAACGTCGACGGCAAAACCGAATATTTACGGCACCAAGGTTATGCTTTGCATTTGGTGGGACCAGCTCGGTATGATATACTACGAGCTACTGAAACCGAATGAAACTATCACAGTAGATCGGTACCGAACGCAATTGATGCATTTAAGTCGAGCATTAAAGGAAAAACGACCACAGTACCAAGAGAGACACGACAAAGTCATCCTCCAGCATGACAATGCTCGGCCACATGTCGCAAAAGTGGTCAAGATATACTTGGAAACCCTGAAATGGGAAATCTTGCCCCACACGCCGTACTCCCCAGACATCGCTTCTTCCGACTACCATCTGTTTCGTTCCATGGCGTGCAGCCTGGCTGATCAGAATTTTCGTTCGTACGAGGAAGTCGAAAAATGTATCCAATCATGGATCGCGTCGAAAGGTGCCTCTTTTTTCCGAGATGGAATCCGAAAATTGCCGGAGAGATGAGCGAAAGTTGTGGCTGGAAATTCCAGTGGGTTTGGCAGTATTAAAACGAGTGTGGGGACCTTTTTTCAAATTTTCGTAATTGTGACGTCACTTTAGGGGTGAGTGGGGGATGCAGCACACCAGCACTCTAGGGTTCTGAGCTTGCCTTTAGATTTTTAAGGAGTGCTGTAGAAATTTATGAAGATTTTAGAAATTCCAGTGAGTTTGGCGGTATCAAAACGAGTGGGGTACTTTTTTCTAATTTTCATATATATGACGTCACTTTAGGGGTGAGTAAGGGATGCACGATACCAGCACCCTAGAGTTCTGAGCTTGTCTTTAGGTCCTTTAAAGACTGCTGTAGAATTTTATGAAAATTTTGGAAATTCCGGTGAGTATGGCGGTATCAAAACGAGTGTGGGTACTTTTTCAAGTTTTAAGAATTGTGACGTCTCTTTAGGGAAGAGTGCGGGATCGGGGACACCAGCACCTCGGAGTCCTGAGCTTGCCTTTAGGTTCTTTAAAAATTGCTGTAGATATTTATGAAGATTTTGGAAATTCCAGTGAGTTTGGCGGTAAAAACGAGTGTGGGGTAATTTTTTAAATTTTTATTTTGTGACATCACTTTAGAAGTGAATGGGGGATGAAGGACACTAGCACCCCAGAGTTCTAGGTTGTATTGATGTTCTTTAAAGAGTGCTGTAGAAATTTATGAAGATTTTTGAAATTCCGGTGAGTTTGGCGGGATCAAAGCGAGTGTGGGTACTTTTTCCAAACTTTCAAAATTGTGACGCCACTTTAGGGGTGATGGGGGGGGGGGGGGATCTAGGACACCAGCACCTCAGAGTCCTGAGCTTGCGTTTAGATCCTATAAAGAGCGCTGTAGAAATTTTGTGAAGATTTTAGAAATCCTGTGGAGGTGTTGAGTATGGCTGCAATTGAGTGCGGGGTATTTGCTTTAAATTTTCATAATTTTGACTTCACTTTAGGGGTAAGTGGAGGATGGAAGACACCAGCAGCCCAGAGTTCTGGGTTTGTCTTTAGGTCCTTTAAAGAGTACTGTAGAAATTTATTAATATTTTGGAAATTCCGGAGAGGTTGGCTGTCTCAAAACGAGTGTGGGGTTCTCTTTTCAAACGTTCATACTTGTGTCGCCACTTTGGGGGTGAGTAGGGGACGAAGGACACTTTATTATCCATCGATTTAGCATTGTAAATATTTTTGCACGATAAAATGTTTGCGTGAAATTGGCACCTCAAAATTTAAATATTAAAACAAAAAGCCATTAAAAGCGTAGAACTATCGCCGCACGCCTTCGAGAACTCTAGAGCTATTGCTAATAAGCAGGGAACTCATGAAAAATTCCAGCTTTTCTAAACTTGGGGTGCTAACTTCCTGGGGGTGTAGAGTGGGTTGGAGTCAAGAGGAGTGCAGACGAATGGAAAATAGGGAATAGAAAATGGACAATATGAAACGGAGAACAAGAAACGGGATATAAACTCTGAATATGGGAAATGGAAAACAGGAATGGAAAAGCAACAAATGGAAAATGGGAAGCGCAAAGGTTAAATACTAAATTGAAAATGGAAAATTTAAAATGGAAAACGGGAACCGGAAACCGGAAAAAGAGAATTCCGAATTAAGATAATCGAAAATATGAAATGCACAATAATAAATATAAAATGAAAATGAATTTAAAAATTTAAAATTTTCAGAGTTCTCCCATTGAAACACTTTACTATTCCTGAAAAATTCAAATGCCAAACTTACATTATATACAACTCCGCCGTTGTCCTGCTGTATCATAAACGGAACAAGACTGAGTGCCTTCTCAAATGCTGGTGTCGTGAAATTCCACATATACTTGTAAATGGTGGTATTAACAAAAACCTGATCCTCTTTACTGATCAGACGAAATCCTATCCGGAACGTAAACGAATAATCGGCGAGCGTAGCGGCCATTCCCAAAAGTACAATATTCGGCACAATAATGGTCCGGTTCAGGATGTCAGGATCATTAAGGTCCGGGCGAAATTCCAAATGGCGATGAACCGTATATGACATCGTTGAGTTTTCATGAAACATCGTATCCTTATGCTCGAGCCTCTCTCTATAAATAATCGGACCGATTTCTTGCAAGTTCATTTTAGCATCAGTTCTATTCAGAAATCGCTCGTGATTCGTTACGGTGAAAATGTAGACTTTGCAAAGAACCTCGGGCTGTGGGTGTCGCCAGAGTTCGTAGGGCGGGAAGCCGGGCGTCATGCGTAGCCGTTCACTCATCACAATGTCGACGAGTGTGAAACGTAGGGTTAGTAGACCGATGATGAAAAGGATTGCGGCTAGTATTAGAGACGATATGGTGCCTGAAATTGAGGAAGGAAGAGTTACAATGAGTCAGCAACAGTTGTTCAGAAAGCTATTAAAAAATCAATCCAATTTAGCGCACGGCCCTAATTGTCGCGCTCGGTGGCCGTGATCGTTCGGTCACCGCTCTATGATACTAATCTAACTAACTGTCTGTGAGTACTAATAGAACTCTCACAGCGCTCCGAGCTTGTCAGTATAAAGACGGCGCGGATAGGGGGTGCATGCTAGCAACTGCACTTCCGAAAAGTATCATAGATATGCTATTGAAACGTCAACAAGGCATAGAAATGCTAGAGGTGTTGACGCGCCCATGCCCCTGGAGGGGTCAAGGCAATTAGAGAGAGAGAGAGTTAGAGATTACTTACCGAAGCCGATTCTTACAAAGAAGAAGAAGCCAAGTAACAAGTGAAGACGCATGGAGGAGTTGGGGCTGGTGTTTACTAGGAGATGGTGGGTATTAGTCTGTCTTTCCGTTTTCCAGAGTACTGCACTATTTTCCAGGCGGAGATCACGATAATTTATGAAACCTTGTTGCAGTTGGGGCGCAAAGTTGTGACTGCAGGGATATTGTAATCTATATTTACAGTCACTCGGTAATTAAATGACTTGACGCTACAGTGGCCAGAGCAGGGTAGTAGTAAACTGTCACAATTCAATCTTAGAAATTGTTATGAATTTATGATACCCTTCAGGTTAAGGTTATGGTTCATTTGCCGCTTTGAAATTATTAGTAAAACTTGTTCCGATTTCACTATTCCTATGAGAGGTATATGAAATATTGGGCCGATTTCAACCAAATTTAGGAACGTGGTTTAGCAGTCAATGTGATTGAACAGTATGCGATTTGGTAAAGATATCTTCAGAAACAAAAAAGTTTTTCTCACAAAGTCGAATTTTTGGACCGGCCGTTCCTATGGCAGCTATATGACGTTGTAGCCCGATTCCGTTGGTTTCGACAATAGAAAGAAGACTTTGTGCAAAATTTCAGCTCGATAGCTTTAAAACTGATGGACTAGTTTGCATAGAACCAGACGGACAAAGCTTAATCGACTCGTCTCGTCACAATGACCAAGAATATATAGTTTCTTTATATTGTCGGAGATGCTTCCTTGACAACACACGACACATAATATGTATATTCCGCCGTAAACCTTCAGCACGATAGCACCTGTACGATGAGTACCAGGTGAAGTTAAGTGAAGTGGTAAAGCGAAATTGTGCGAGTGAGACGGAGCATTAGTACTAAACAGTGAAGAAGGTAACGAACCAAAACTTTACCAGCAACGTATGTCCGGTGAGTGCAAGAAGCACGATAATAGCACTAGTTGCTCTTTTCTTAGTATTAGTGAGTTTGATTATCCTATCCATGAGGTTGTGCTAGATTAGGGCGGATGAGTAGGAGGACGGTACAGGGGGAAACCTCTGTACAGACTATGATAAAGGATGTGCAGATAACTGCGCTGACAGCCGCGAATGTGAAGATGAGTGACCAACTCACGGTTCTCAACACGCGAATAGCTTAGATATCGAAGAAGCTGGACGACTTGTCTGAAGAAAATAAGAGGCTCACCGCAAGGCTTGTAGCGAAAAATAGCCAAGCTGAAAACCGCAGTGCCGACAAAGCGCAAGCGGAAATCTAAGACGTCGTCCAGCTCCGTCCCATCTGCCACGGACGAACAAAACGACAACGACCCACAGACGGACCATTCCTTTGCCAACCATGCCTCCCAGGCATCTGTTAATCAGGAAATGTCTTCGGACCAGGACGAGGAGTTCTCCGCTCTTCCCCCTCCAGCTATCCTTTCCAATATTCCGGTGCCACAGAAACCCAAAGCCCCACCCAGGAAGACAATTCCAAAGCCCACTGCGGCTACAAAACCCGCTGTGGCACCGATGCCCATTTCATCCAACAAGCCGGCCAAGCCACGCCCCTACCCCAACCAACTACTCATGTTCCGTTGCAGGAAGCAGCGTCGACTAAGACGAACGAGGTTCCCATCATTTTGAGGAAACCCGACAAGTGGACGACAATCAGTCGTCTACTTAAACAGCACAATATTAAATACACTACTGCGAAAAGAGTCTACTTGGGAATCCAAATAGTCCCCGATACCATAACTGACCACCGGAAACTGACGAAGTTTCTCACTGATTGAAAATATCAGTAAAACACGTTTCTCCTCCCGGAGGAGAAACACTTAAATATTATCATTCGCGGTGCGTGAAATACGATGGCCTCCACCATTTCACAGTATGCACACTTAAACCTGAAGAAAAGCCGAAACGCACCAATTGTGGTGGCAAGCACCCAGCCAGCTACGGCGGCTGCCCCAAAACTCCTGTTAATATCAAGAAGTCATTTGCACATACGGCCAAAACCTCTGTGCCTCTATCACGCCCATTCCAGCTGACAAGCACCCAACCTACACCCTTCCAAGCCACAATTCCAAGCTCTGGCCAAGTCGCGACCTTCTTTAGCCAAATGCGGGCTCAATGCCGACAAATGATGAAGCGGATGATGGCAACCATGATTCAGGGTCTGTTCGCATCCCAGAACATGACAAACCTCCTAACCCAACTCAAACATTAAAATGGCTATCAACTGTGTGTCTGTGGTTTCAGGGAATGAAAATTCCATCCAACAACATAAGGGTGAGCTGATCAATTTTTTATAAGAGTATCAAGTTGACATCATGCTCATCCAGGAGACCTTTCTGAAACCTGGAAACAGCTCCCGAATATCTAACTACATTCTATACCGTAGTGATAGAATGAAAGTGATCCTAATCAGACGAAACATTAGCCATCATCTTATTATTCTGCCTGATCTTCAGTGCTTCGAGGCTATTGCCATAAAAGTACAAACGACTTTCCTCGATTTTACCGTCATTTCGGTCTATAACAGACCACGCAACATGAACTTTTCAGAAGACTTACCGGCGCTTCTGGAAATTGAAGGTACGGTCTTTCTCGGAGGGGATATGAACGCATACCACCGTTCGTGGGGTGCTGCGAGAAGTAATCTAGCCGGAACTGAATTGTGTAGATCCGTTGCAAATAACAACCTAGTATGCACTCACATTCCCAGAGAACCAACGCATTTCGGACCAATAAACGGCAACCCACTTGACATAGGGTTATCCATAGCACTGGATCTTCATGTGCTGATAGACGTCTTAGACGAACTGTCATCGGACCACAAACCGGTCCAATTCCTCATTGAAGAAATGTTCATCGATCTCCCGGATCCAAAGAAAAAAAACTGATTGGAAAGGTTATTATGAAACCCTGAGAACAATAGACCCGCAAACGCCAATCGAAACCACCAGGGATCTAGAACACGCGATAGAAAGCCTATGACTTCCACGATACTTTTGACAAAAGAGTCCAATACGACTCAATCTCCATTAAGGGTGAAAGTCCCTATGAACTCCCTCAGAACATTAAAAACCTGACAAAAAGGGGGAATCGAATACGGGAAAGAGCTGGGCAAACCGGCGACCCTAGCCAACACCAATTAGCTAGCAGGCTAACCAATCAAATAAAGGTACAAATCCATGAACACAGGAATGAAAGATGGGTAGAATTCCTTGAAAACTTGGATACGGGAGACAAAGGCTTCTGGAGAATTAATAAGTACTTCGAACACAAATCCCAAAAAATGTTTCCTCCAATTCACAGTCCTAACGGCATGAAGTACGATGACTCGGGGAAGGTGGAGGCCTTCGCGGATACTCTGGAACTCCAGCTTCAAGAGTACCAGTCCCTTGACGGCGATCTTGATGAGGTGAACTTGATCATTGATAGAGTCGAAGAGATGTGCTCCAGAATCGACACACGCGACGAAACAATTAGGCAGACTGACCTAAACGAATTGAGAAGCCGCGTCAGCTCCCTCGACATACATAAATCGCCAGGACCGGACACTGTAGCCAACATGTGGTTGCAAAACGTCCCAGACAACATACTCGAGACAATCACCACCATAATAAACGCGATCTTCCATCTCAGGAGGTATCCAGAAGTATAAAAAAAAGCGATTATCATTATCATCCCGAAACTTGGAAAGGATCTAAAATTTCCTCCAAATTGGAGGCCCATAAGCCTCCTTTCATCGATCGCAAAGATGGAAGAGCGACTCCTCCTTTGTCGACTGTTAGATAAGTTAAGGAGAGGAACCATACCAAAAGAACAGTTTGGCTTCAGGGCCGAACACTCTTGCGAGCTCCAGCTTGCAAGAGTAGTCCAACACATCCGAACAGGATCCAATCAGCGCAACGAAACAGGCCTCGTTATGTTCGACGTAGCAAAATCGTTTGACGAAGTCTGGCATGCATGACTTATCATCAAATTGCATGACTTCGAGATACCGATACCTATTATTCAATTAATAGGTTCGTTCTTAGAAGGCTTAACTTATCGAGTTAGAATTAACTCCACACTTTCTCAGGAAAGACCCATTGAACCTGGAGTCCCACAGGGATTACCACTTTCTCCAATGTTGTACTCACTATACACTGCAGACTTCCCCGAAATGCCACCCAACGCGCGCATTTCACTGTTCGCAGATGACATTTGTATCTTCTACACTGCAAGGAACGCAGACAGAGTTACTTCAATACTCCAGGAATCCATAGACATACTTTTGGAATACTTCTAGAAATGGAAGATCCAGGTGAACGCGGACAAGGCTAAGACGATTTTTATCACGAGGCGACCAAGACAAGACCCCGACAATCTGCTGGTAGGCGAACAAGAAATAGACTGGCAGGAAACTGCTATCTATTTAGGACTGACATTCGACAAATCACTGACGTGGACAGAACATATAAAACGTTGTAGACAGAAGTGTAACCGAACACTCCAAGCCCTGTACCCCATTACCAACTCCAGATGACTTAGCAACAAGAACCGATCACTCATCTACAAACAGACAATACTACTGACTCTATTACTCTACTAAGCTTCCAATACTAACATTAAAACATAAAAGAACTACGATTGGGGTAAACCCCAATCATGCAATACTCTAGATGAATTTGAACCTGGTTTTGAATCTAACTGATATTGTTAATTAAGTGTTAAGTACAAAATTTCAGCGCGATAAATTGTATAGGTAATGAGTAAATTGGCTTAACGTATTTCATGAAATAGTGCAGTTTGTATGGGAGGGGGTAGAAGGAGGGTGAGGATTACAATAAATTTTATAATGTAGGTTACAATTATCATAAAAGTGATATATTCAAAATTTCAAAGCAAGATGTTTTATAGTTTCTGAGAAAATCTGATTATTGTAAATTATCAAAAATGTGTCATTTTGTATGGGAGGGGGTAGGCGGAGTAAGGGTAATCGATTAATTTTTTTGAATCTAACTGATATTGTTAATTAAGTGTTAAGTACAAAATTTCAGCCCGATAAATTGTATACGTACTGAGTAAATTGGCTTAACGTATTTCATGAAATAGTGCAGTTTGTATGGGAGGGGGTAGAAGGAGGGTGAGGATTACAATAAGTTTTATAACATAGGTTACAATTATCATAAAAGTGATATATTAAAAATTTCAAAGCAATATGTTTTATAGTTTCTGAGAAAATCTGATTATTGTAAATTTTCAAAAATGTGTCATTTTGTATGGGAGGGGGTAGAAGGGGTGGAGCGATTTAGCCCGTTCACGAACTTAGCCTTCATTTTTTGTCAAAAATAACGTGTGCAAAATTTGAACTTCATAGCTCAACGCGTTCTCGAGCTAGAGAGGTCACGGACGGACGGACGGACAGACGGACAGACGGACAGACGGACAGACGGACAGACGGACAGACGGACATCCGGTTTTGAGATATTCGAGTGATAATATGAACTTCTGTATCATTCATTTTTTTCTGCGAGCCTTATTTCTTAGCGTTACAAACTTTGTGGCAAACTTATAATACTCTCAGATTTCATCTAGAGTATAAAAACTATAAATTTGCTAAAATCTAGCACTATGGAGAATTTTTAAAGTCTCATGTTACGTTAAAAATATGGACATACACAGAGACCTTCGGGTAGACACTACTATATTAAGACATACATAAGGGACAAGGCTCTTAACCTCTACGACAAAATAGACGACCATACTAACAGTACCCTGGGACCTTGGACATTTTCTATGGCGGGAAGACAGGTTTACCCGCGCTTAAGAAAAATAATACACTAGTGCACACCGAAGTCTAAGCGAACTTTGTAAAGACTATGGGCTCATCTAGCCCACAGAGACAATTGGAGTAAAAGTGAGAACCACTAGCTCCACTAACGTACAGTTCCTAGGGGAGATGCTTCCTTCTGTGCGTTGCAAACTTCATGACAAAGTTAATATACCCAATCACATCTGTGAAGATGTTTTTAATGCTACTCTGTGTTGGACATGCTGTACGAACTGTACGATTAACTGCAAGTTTCGGCAGGATAAATACAACGAGTGGACGATGACCGCATGCCTAAGAAAATTGACGACGCGTCGACGACGCACGGTTGCGTGGAAGATGGAGAGCTCAATGGAAAGAGTCAGTAGATGAGGACGCCGAAAAACTGCTGGGCGTCCAAAATTGGAGAACGCAGTCACTTGATCGTCATTATTAGAGGACGATGAGCCAGGCGGCAGGGCCCGACGATGGGCTGTTGCACCGCGATTATGACAGTGGATTCCTGGTCATAGCAGATTTGTTGCAAACAGGCGGATGAGCTGGCTCGTGAAGGTTACTCAATTGCCCTAACCCCTTGTGGGGTTTGCCCCACATTGAATAGTTGACGTTTCGTTAGCATAAACTAGTTTCGTTGAATGCAGTTGCCAGCATGCACTTCCTGCTCCCCCAGTTAGCCGCATATCTGCGACAAGTCGGGAGATCGTCTTAGTTTTTGGATGCAACGACTGACACTAGATCATCACTAGATGCAGTATTGGCAGTACATGCCTTGCAACCAGGCAAATACGGCCTACAATGTACCCTTA
Organism: Chloromyia formosa; assembly: GCA_964017055.1. NCBI lineage: Eukaryota > Metazoa > Arthropoda > Insecta > Diptera > Stratiomyidae > Chloromyia > Chloromyia formosa. Next base: position 47,012,036 of record OZ024818.1, on the reverse strand, counting down.
CCGCCCTTCTGGATTGCACCTGGATAGGAGGCATGCCTGATGGCTCCGGGTCTCGTACAATGAATATTTCATAAGCTGTGGTGATGAGGTTGGGGAATCGAGCTGCTTTCATCTACACTGTGCCTGCTCTGCTGTGGCTGGAGGTAGGAGGCCGACCCTTAGGTCTCCGATTTTGATGACCTGAGTAAGGTTAGAATGGAACGGTTACATCGTTTCTTTGCCAGCTCTGGCAGGTTGAGTAGATTTTGACTGTGGATTATCTATCCATGGTGGTATCACAACTGACCCTATGATGGTCTAAGTGTGGTCTTTGTGTCAGAGCAGCCCTTTCAACCAACCGACCAACTGAAAAGTTTAAATGCCATGCAACTTTCGGCGCCCAATATGGGACGAAAAAGTCAGGTAACAATGCCAGACAATTTTCAGCGCCCAATACGTGAGGAAAAAGTCTAGTGGCAAGCTTAAATGCCGTGCCATTTTTGGCGTCCAATATGTGAGCAAAGGTCTAGTAAGAAGCTCAGATGCCATGCAATTTTTGGCGAACAATATTGGGCAAAAAAGTCAAGCAACAAAATCACACTCTATTCGGTTTATTTTTGCTTCATATGGGACTTAAAAGTCAAATAAGAAGCTTAAATGTCATGCAGTTTTAGGCGCCAAATATGGAACGAAAAAGTCAAGTAACAAGCTTAGATGCTGTGGAATTTTTGGCGCCCAATATTCATGGAAAGGTCAAGTAAGAAGCTCAGATGTCAATTTTGCAATTTTTGGCGGCCAATATTTAGCAAAAAATTCAAGTAACATGCTTAGACGCTATGTGATTTTGGGCGCTAAATATGGGACTTAAAATTTAAGTAAGCAGATTAGGTATCATGCAATATTGGGCGCCCAATATGGGACGGAAACATTAGGTAGCCAGCTTAGATGCCATGTAATTTTCGGGGCGGCCAATTTCGGACGAAAGTCAATTAACAAACTTAAATGCTATATAGTATTATTTTCGGCGCCAATCATAGACGCAGAAGTCAAGTAAGAAGCTTAGATGCCGTGCAATTTTCGGTGCCCCATATGGGACGAGAAAGTAAAGTAAGAAGTTTAGAGCCAGACAGTTTTCGGCGCTGAATATGGGGTGAAAATTTCAAGTAACTAGCTTAGATGCTATGCAATGTTTGGCGACCATTGTTGGGTGCAAAAGTTAAGTAAAAAAAACTTATATGCCATGCATTTTTCGGCGCCCAATATGAAACGAAGCACATGTTAATCTCAAAAAGTGATTAGCTTTGACCTTAGCGTTTGCAGATAACAAGTCGCACGAAATTCAGGAACCAATTCGTTGAATGATTTTCTGTTATGCGATACTAATGTGTTTATGTTACAAAAGTAATCTATAAGGCCGTCCGCACATTGCGTCGTTGGCGGGACAGCCCGCGCAGCGTGCATATAGCATTGTTGCTTTTATAAGTGTTATAAGAATCATATTTTACAACAACAATGCCATATGCGCGCCGCGTGGGGTGCCCTGCCTACGACGCAATTGGCGGCCGGCCTTAGTACTGTTCCCGTGCGCAGAATTTTTGATGAAAGAAAGCGATATACAGGAATGTACGGCGGCAATATTGCGACAAGACAATTCAAGGCTCTTAGAATGGGCACAAGTTGCCACAGCTTTCCATGGAGTATTTTATACTTACAGCATCGTCTACAACATCCATAAGGTCTTTGCTGTCTATCAGTGCCACTGCCATTTTCTCCTTCTTCGGCTTCATCCTTCCAGGGAGATGTCTTTGCCTCCACTTCTTTGGCTAGTATTTTTCCTAGAGGAGTGTTTCGCATGATATTCCTGTTGTCATCTCGATTTGTACCTATCGATTCCTTTGTCATTTTACGGAGTTTCTGATTTTTGAATATTAACTCAAATTTGGACATTAGCTCTTCGTCCTTTCCAAGAACAAATCTAGGAAAAAAAATTGCGAGTTGGCAAGGAGTGGCGCTATCGAAATTTGGGTTTGGCCGCTTGTGCAAAGGATCGACGATGACACTTTTGTGTGTGGGTTAAAATATTCCGGGCGGGATTTTACGTTTGATTGTACTTTTAATTAAAAAAAAGGGGACACTAAACTCACATTACACTAACTTATTTATAAACAACAAAACACCATCTCAACACAATTCACTAGACACTTAATTCATCAATTTGTAACTATTACTGTTTCACAGCACACTGCTAGTAATTGAAAACGGGCCAGTAAATAAAGAGGTTATCGGTAAGTTTTGATTTCTTGAAACTATTTCAACATTTTATTTTTTGTACATACGAATACCGACGCCGACGCAAATAAATGTAATATATGTCTTCAATAAAAGATGGTCCATTCAAGACTAATAAAATTAAATACATCGGGGTGTAATCATTAACTGATAATTTTTGTGAATCTCCGGAAAATAAGGGCGATTCATGGTCGGACAACTGACTATAGAGAATTGTACTGAAGAGAAACATAGAGAAATAAGGGGTGGCTTGAAGTTTTTTTTCCAAAAATTCCGTTGAGAATTTTTTTTTAGCACTTTTGGTTTTTCTTTAATTGTGAACTGACATCCAGATCTGAAATGTTCATATAAAAAAAAATGTATTGATAGTTGAATAAGTTTCCGCCCTTTTTTTCGATATTTGATATTTATTTAAACAATTACTTACAAAATGATTTCATTCAAAGTATGCTCCATTTGAGGCGATAACTTTATTCCATCTTTCAGGCAATAATGAATTTCTCTATAAAAAAAAAAAAAATTCTTAATTTTTTGACCCGATTCTTTTTCGAGCGAATTTTCGATGTTTTCGAAAGATGAGAACCTTTCTCCAGAAAGGGCTGTCTGCATGGACCGAAACAAGTGAAAATCCGAAGGGGCAATGTCTGGAGAGTAGGCGAGTTAAAATTTCTCATTTCACTCCTTCGAGGTAGTTTTTGACCGGCTTTGCAACATGGGGCCTGGCGTCATCATGGAGCAGAATTAATTTTTCATGTCTATCGTTCCATTCTGGCCGTTTTTCTTTAAAAGCTCGGTTCAAACGTATAAGCTGCAGTCGATAACGATCCCCAGTGATGGTTTCGGACGTTTACAGGAGTTCATGATACACGACTCCTTTATGATCCCACCAAATGCACAACAAAATCGTCGGACTGTGGATATTTCGTTTTGGCACCGATGCACCAGGTTCACCTGGCATATTCCATGACTTACGTCGTTTAGGATTGTCGTAGTATATCCATTTTTCATCCCCAGTAACAATTCGATGAAGGAAACTTTTTTTTCGGTACCGCTCAAGCAGTATCTCACATGTAACCAATCTCCATGTCACTCTCCTTCAGTTGATGTGGCAACCATTTTTCTAGTTTCTGCACCATTCCCATTGCATGTAAACGTTTACTAACTGTTGATTTATCAACATTTAATGTTTCTGACAACTCCTCAAGCATTTGGCACGAATCTTCATCGAGTAATTCTCTCAGTTTAAAATCTCCGAATTTTTTAGGGGCTCTCCCGCGTGCTTTGTCACTTACATCAAAACCGCCATTTTTGAATCGCCGAAACCATTCTTTTGTCGAAGTACTCGACGGGGCATTGTCACCATAAATATTTACAAGCAAACGATGTGTCGCAGCAGCGCTTTTGTCCATTAGGAAGTAGTGCAGCTGAACTTCCCGCAAATGCTGTTTTGTCGGAAAGAAAGCTGACATCTTTGACACGAGATATAAAATGTTTGTTTAACTGAGAATGAATGTCAGGAACTGCGTTTCAGTGCTTACTAATGCCGGGTTTCCACCAAAGAGACAGCTTCAAAAAACAGTTTTGTTTTCAAAAACAAAAACAGAAACAAGTTTTGTTTTCTGAAAACAGTTCTGTTTTATGTAAACAAACTGTTTCAACTGAACAGACTGGTTTTGTTTCTAGTTCTGTTTATCTTGTTCACAGAAAATGTCAGACAACGAGGATTTTATAATTGCACTCAGTTAACTGCTTCTTGTTTGAACACATTTTAAGTTAAAAAACACAAAAAAGAAGTACAATTTATATCACTTCAACCTTTAAAATTACAACTGATAACTGACTGTGTAGAATTGTCGCAGAAAACAAAAGTGCGTGTTTCAACCAAGCAGACAAAAAAACAAGAACAAATGTGTTTTCCTTTGATCTGTTCTAGAAAAATAAAAACATTTTCCCATTCGCGATGGGAAAGTGTTTTGTTTCATAAAACAGTTTTTAGGGACACAAATGTTTTAAAAACTGTTCAGTTTTTACAGAACATTTGTGTTTTTGTTCAGAAAAACAGTTTTTGTCCGTGTTTTTCAAAACTGTCTCTTTGGTGGAAACCCGGCATTATACACCTTCAAAATACATGTACGACTTGTCTGTCAAACACGATCATAATGCTCTAGCGACACCTTTCAGGAAAGGGTGGAAACTTATTTAACTACCCAATATTATTTGTTCACATATAGTGCTAGATCCTTTCGTACTTATTGCGACAGCACCTTTTTATCAATCGGTTGTTGGCATATGGGATGGCACTATGCAGATTGAAATTTTGATTGATGCTTTTCACGTAGTAAAAAAAAGTCAAGCATAGCCATAAGCCTAGAACATCGGAACATAGATACGTTTTAGTGTTCACTTAAACTTTTTATTTAATCCAGACGTAGATCACGCGTTAGAATGCTAGCACCCTTTTCTGCTCTTACATGGCAAACATGAATTCATGAGCATTTGTGACCATTTGAGTCGTTCCCATCTCTTGTAGGTACATACAGTTTATTCCAGATCTATGCTTCTCCGGACGATTTCATTGGAATTAAGTACAAGTGCGTTTTCATCATCATCATCGTGGTGCGACAGCCCGACGTCGGGCCTTGGCCGCCTGGATCGTTGTCCTCCAATTATCTCGGTCACGTGACCGCGTTCTCCAATCTTGGAAGCCCAGTAGTTGCGCGGCGTTCACATAAACAGAGTTCTCCCAACGAGATGTCGGTCTTCCTCGCAGTATCGCTCCGTCGACTCGTTTTGCGTTCATTACTCTCTTTGTCATGAGATCATCGTCCATTCGTTGTACATGCCCTGCCCATTGAAGTCGTTGTAGTTTGGCTATTTTCGAAACTTCCAGCTCATCGTACAGTTCATACAACTCATGGTTGTACCGGATGCGCCATCCATCTCGATCGCAAACGACCCCGAAAATTCGCCGCAGAAGCTTACGTTCAAATGTGTCTAGCGTGTTTCCGGAGGCTTGATTTAGGGTCCATGCTTCGCAGCCATAGCATAGCACTGGTCGTATAATGGTCTTGTACACGCGGAGCTTCGTGTTTATGTGCACATGCTTCGATTTCATCATGGGGAGAACCGAAAAAAAAAGTCTTATTAGCTAACTGTATCCGTCGCTTGATTTCGTCAGTTTCGTTGGCGTCTCTTGACAAGTTACCACACAGGTATATGAAGTCGTTCACGAACTCGATGTTGAGGTCCCCAACATTGATGCTCGATTGTGCAGGTGTCCTTGTCGTCGATTGCATTATTATTTTAGTTTTACCCTCGTTGATACGTAGTCCAACTTCTTTTGCAGCGGTATCGAGCGTATGCAGTAGTTCTTCTGCGTCAGCTAATCTTCGGGACGTGATGCTGATTCATCGGCGTATGCTGCTAATTGTGTCGATTTGATGAGTAACGTCTTGCTGTTGTCCATAATTCATAGCCAGAATAGCGTATTCCAGTGCTAGGTTGAAGAGCGTCGTTGCCAGTCCATTAATTAATTAAGTAATTAATGTATGGCATTAACTAGACCCGTTCCGCCAAATTTTAGCAGTTCAGCTGGAATCCCGTCAGCGCCCGGCGCTTTATTTCGTTTTAGTGACCGCAACTCGAGATCAACTTCTTCTACTATCGGGGGTTGTATGGGTGGTCCTAGATCAACAATATCGTCGAGAGCTTCTTGTGTGGGGATGTTAGATGGTAGGCTCAGAAGCTCTTCAAAATAAGAGGCCCAACGTTTATTAATCCCATCGGTGTCGCTGATGATGTTTCCGTCCTTGTCCTTACAAAGGCTAGTCCTGGTTGATAGCCATTCTTAATTGTGTTTACTAGTTTTTACGCTTGTCTGGTGTTCCTATTAGCTAAGTTTTCGTTAATATTCAGCAACTGCTCGTCAAAGTATTTACGTTTCTTACGTCTAATTATTCTATTCGATATTCGCCTTAACTCGTTTTTTTTTTGGCTCTAGTTCCTCGCTGAATCCATTGTATGTCGAGCCAGTCATTTCGCGCTAGCCGGGCTTTATTTCCCACAACCTTCTCTGCGACCTCTTTGATTGTGCTCTTCCCAGAATTCATGGACGCCTGTGTTGCTGGTGCTGTGTAGCATAGCCGATAGTCTTTTCTCAAGGGCGGTAATATACGCCTCCGCCGTAGCATTGCTCAGAAGCTTATCAACCGCAAAGATTTTGGGAGGGCGGATTCTCGATTGGTGCACTGAAGGCGAAGTCAATAAGTCGCTGGCCGTGGTCGTTATACTTTGCATGGAAACTGTGGCCTCCAGTTGTCCCCCGGTGCCAATGTTCATTTCCGGCTTTCGGGCTAGAGTCTCCCAGCAGCAGTTTGACGTCGTTTGTTGGAAATGTGTCGAAGAGTGTATCGAGGCGCGCGTAGAACTTGTCTTTTACTGCGTCTTCTTTAACTTCAGTGGGGGCATGCACATTGATGAGCCAGAGATTGAAGAATCGAGTCTTAATGCGAATCGTACATAGCCGTTCATTTATGGGTTTGAAGTCAGTAATGTGGGGCTTGAGGTGATTGTTTACTCTAAACTCTTTGCTTCCCGGTAGTTTGACACTTGTAAAAATTGTGTGCGATTTCTTGTCGTTAATCTCGCTGCCACGCCAATTGGTTTCCTGGACTGCAGTAATGTTCAGTTTGTTCTTTTCGACCTGTTGAAGGAGAGCCTTCTCGGCCGCCTGTTTGTTCAGGGAGCGTACATTTCAGGTTCCGGAAGAATAATCCTTTAGTCGTTTGCGTGGTCGTCGTTGTTCATCCGTCCAATCCGAGGCTTTTGTTCCAGGTTTCTTGACATGGAGTGGTTTCTGCAAGGACGATTTGTCAGCACGTCTCTAAACCCCATTCAGGGGATGGTCTCGGTAGATAGCTGCTTCAGATGGTTTAATAAACGTGCTGGAGTTCACACAACTATATTGCAGGTCCAACTACGCAAGTCATTCCATCCAACTAAGCCTGAGACGCTTAGGTGTTGGTAAGCCATTCAGGCTACAGCTATCTGCCTTTTTCCAAGCTATCTTATCGCTGAGACTTAGCCGTCAGCGGTTTTAAACACTGCCGTTACCAGGGGGCTCCCACGTGGAGAACTATGGAAAAGCCTTTTGTTCATATCAACCCTTTTTGCGGCTGATGAGTTTTTCTTTGGCGGAAAGCTTTTTGCAACAGAGTTGTTTTTGCGGCATAATACATCTACATATTTCCACTAAATTTCATGCGTATAGCTTCCGCGGTTCGTGAGATATTTCATGGACAGACAGACAAACAAACAGACTTTTGGCCGATTTCATAACCGTTTTGTTTTTACTACAATATCCTAAAAATCGATGACTACGCGACTTGTGATAAACTGTCCCTCGAACTCAAGGTAGCTCAAGACATGGAAAATTTAATTAAACGAGAGGAACTGAATCAACATCAATTTAACGCTGATCAGGCCTTCGATCATAAACGCACTGATATGGAAATTCCGAATGATAACGCAACAGTGTTTCGCTACACCTTTATTTAAAAATTAAATTTTATCTTATAAACGGTCGCTATGGATCTACAACTTAACGATATTCAAATGCGACCAAAACAAAACAAATTTTTATGTGTGGCACGAAGCCATGGCCATGTTTGTACTAACTATTTCACTGAAATACTTGAGCCTTCCGGAAAAGCGGTAACGATGAATTCAGATTCATGTCAAAATATAAGAACAGCCATAGCCCGGCTATGTGTTGCACAAGCACTTCAGAATTACAGTAGCTTGGAATGTACTAACCACAAATTTCTTGTCCCAGGTCACACACAGAGGCGGCGTGGGAGGTCAGGGGCCCGCTCTAGCGGAGGTTCAGAGGGGCCCGGTTAGTCGCGCCAACCTTCGCCGCACCCCTAACAAAATAACGAAAAAGGGCATGAATGTTTAGAAAAAAATAAGTAAGACCCAACAAATTCTGCCGTTGTGAATATTTATTTTCAATAAAATAATGAAAAACAGTACTGTTAAAATTAAAATGTATGTACATTATACATAGTAGTGTGATAATTACGGTTAGGTAACGTAACATGTAGTACAATAAATACAGTACTGGGTTGGGAAATACAAAACAAAGTAAGAGACTGGAAAGTTATTTAGATGACCTTGCAAACTCATCAATTATCACATAAGGGTATAAACTCCAGGTACATTTCTTGGGCCTGAGCTGTTAGGAGACGGGTGTTTAGAATTTTTAATTTTAAATATTTTAATCTCTCGCATGAAACTTGAGTAGATGGTAACGAAAGTACGTATTTGTACAGTTCAATTAAAGTGGCATATGCAAACAGCAGCATGGGAATTTTAAAGAAAAGTTTATAAGCGCATCCCAAACATCGTCTAGACTCTAGAATATTGCAAATGCTACAGAGTAACTGTGTAACATTTGCAATATTCAATACTTGCATTGCATTCAGCGCATAGTATTACTGACCCATAACACATAGAAAAAATCTAAATCAGCATCAGTTTCGTAGTTCGGATGGCGGAACGGTTAGCACGTTCGCCTTCCACGCTCTGGGCATTTCGATTTCTACTGAATGCGGTAGTTTTCGATAAAAAAGGGGGAATTACGTGTCGGACTATGAGTCCACTCAGGTGTTAAATGAGTACCCATTTATGGGGTAAATAACTCGGTTGAGCGTGTCGCTGATCACACACCTCTGCGCAAGACAAACCGTCACGATCTAGAAAATGAGTTGATGCTAACTCATCTCGAGGCTATGGTTCAAAAGTGGACTGTTGCGCCAGTTATTTATTTTATCAGTTTCTCGGACATTATCAACATCACCATCTGCAGGAGAAAACAGTTCTGTACCTTGCGAAGAAGAGGCAGAGGGCGCCCACGCCATTGACTTATAAATACCCAAGAAACTCTGAAGCTGGGGTCATTTTCCCTCTCGAATCCGTTTTCCGCTGCGGCACGAGCTTCTCTTGAGCGCGAGGAACGCAGCACACGGGACTCAAGTAGCACAAATCATTCTTGGACGGTTAAATAACCGTCCCATAACCAAGGTTAGATTTGGCAACGTTAGATATTAACGTAAGAAAATCGTTGTGTTCACGTGTTGCCAACCGAATTCGGTCAGTTAGAATATAACGAAAATATTTAATTGTCATGTTTTGGTAATATTATGAGAACATTAGTTGTTTACAATTCTGTTACAAGTTTAACGTTCGATTAACGTTATTTATAACAATTTAGTTACAAATTTAACGTTATGTTACCAATATTTTTTAACAATTTAGTTAGAATATAATGTCTATTTCACGTTCTTGAAACGTTCGAAATAAACTATATAGTAAATTCGCTATGTAAACTATATAGTGTTTATATAACATTGACACAACGTTAACTTAATATGCACATCTAACGAATTTGTTATAATATAACATTATAACATCCATTTAAGCTATTTCTTACGTATTTATTCAGTGCAGGTTAAAGTAACGATATGTAACACAAACAACACCTGTTGTCCTTGTTATGAGTCGTTGCCCCACATGCATTGAACGGCAGTGAAACTTTCGTTTGGCTCGTCAAGGTAGTGCCACACCATTCACATTAGCCAAATTCCCAAAACTAACGAAAAATGCGAAATTTCCCGTGTCGCACTTTCATAACCTCGCACTTTTCAACAGTGCATTTTGCTTGGTATTTCACGGCACGTTCATGTTTTTTTCACTTCCGCACGGCACTAATAACCACTACTTTTATTTGCACTTGCAATCGCGACACTAAACTCACTTTACGCACGAAAATCGCGAAATTTCCCCGGGCGACCGCACGTGTTTACATTTCGTTGACTGCTTGTCATGTCATCAATCGCAACAATTTTTGGCACGATTGCCTGAATTTTTCCACGATCGAATTCGGCCGAAATTCGAAGACACGAAACACAACGAAACAATGCAAACGCGGAATTTTTTTTTCAGATTACTAATGAATTGTTTCTTACCACCACTAATGGAGCACAAAAACTGAACATGCTTCCACGAAACGGAACACGAACGAACGAAAAGTTATCTGCGACACGATATTTGCAGTATTACCACTGCTGGCACCATATATATCGTTGACAACCTGACAATCTAGTTTCGAAATAACACAATATTGTTGGTTATCTAAGATCGTGCAACGTTATTAATCAAACTCAGAAGTTGTATATAACAGTTTCTTTAAGAGCATTACAATTTTGTAACACTTTTGTTACGAAAATTTTGTTTTTAACAATAGAGTTACAAAGTGACACACTTGTTATAATTGTAACAAATATAATAATCGTTACAAACCTTACAATTCGGTTTAGTGCTACAACAATAAGTGGTTATACCTATATTTTAGTTAAATATATGTATAACACAAACGTTTCGAAACAATATTGTTTGGAAATAACTAAACTACAACTTCTGATTATCGTTATATTCTAACCATGGTTATAATGAGCTACTTGGGGAAGTTCTTGAAGGAGTGAAGTAGCAACTAACAGATACAGTAGTGCAGCCAGCTTCCCCAAGCTGCTCATTTGACTAGATTGATGTATTGCACTGTTTCCTCAACAAAGTTGACAAGCTTGTTTCTCCTATTCTTTCGTTGCTTTTGAAGTGACTGGATTAAGGTGAAGGTGACCAAGTAATCGATTTGCGGTTATTGCAATGCATTATATACTAGAATTGACAGATCGTAAATCTTGAGCATTATTTTTGACAAAAGAACCGTCTCAAATTTACACCTGCTACTGCTCAGACATTCGGCAGTGAAACACGCCTTAGCATCAAATGAGCCGCATGTCCGAATTTCTTCCATGCATAGAAGAAAATCAACATCAATAACTGACTTCAACGCACTTGGTTTGCTCCACCACGGTGTTTTGTCCATTTTATCATGACAGCGAAGCTTTTGATTACTTTCATTAGGGGCTGCCAACTACTTCGGTCCAGATATCTCTCACTCTAATTGCATTGACCCGTCCAGGGGCATGGGCGCGTCAACATCTCTAACATTTCTTTGCCTTGTTGACCTTTCAATAGCATATCTAATTTTCGGAATTGCAGTTGCTAGCATGCACCTCTTATCCGCGCCGTCTATATACTGACAAGCTCGGATCACTTTGAGAGTACTATTAGTACTCACAGGCAGTTTTTGATCGCGCCGAGATTTGATCTCCGAGCTCTAGATTACTATCGTAGAGCGGTGACCGAACGATCACGGCCACCAAGCGCGACAAACAACAAACAAAACAACCAGGCCGAACAAAGGCTTTGTTGTAATGCAGGACTCCGAGAAGCTGGTAAGAACTAAATTGAGACAGTGACCTGCACAGTGTGTAAATATTAAGTCTGCATTATCTTCTTTTAGTATTGCTTGCAGGTCCTTGAAACAGCCGCTCATGTTGCTTGCTCTATCAAAGAAGAAAGTAGAAATGTTCTTGGCGTCGAGACCGATGAGAATGCGAATGCAGTAGTCTTCGATAAAAAGGGGATTTACGTGCCGGACTATGAGTCCACTCAGGTTACCCATTTGGGGTAAATAGTTTTCTTGCAAAGAATATCATTTTTCTAGTTCAAAGGACTCAAAGTGCCTTTAACAGTAGTTTGGTGCATTCGCCTCATCACCCCCAATCGTATAATACTCATCTTGCCTAGAAATCGCTTCCTTGTCAAAAACATCCTTTTTCCTGCCCAAAGGACTCAAAATACCTTTAACAGTCTACTGCATTCTCCTCATCACATTCTGTCATGTGATACCCATCTTGCCTAGACATCGCTTCCCATCTTCCACAAATTGGAAAAAATCATCTTACATCATAATTCATATTTCATATGCCATAAATGAAACTATCTAAATCATATACCACACAGCATGTTTATACCCTAGACTTTTAGTATAGGGTATATTGTTTTTGTCACGACGGAAATTATGTAACACCTTAAAGGAGGCTCCGGAGGTATAGCAATGTATATATATAAATGATCAGGGTCACCTCCTGATTCGATTTAGCCATGTCTGTCTGTCTGTCCGTCTGTCTGTCTGTCTGTCTGTCTGTCTGTCCGTCTGTCTGTCCGTTCGCACGATAACTTTCGATAGAATGAAGCTAGGGCCATGAAATTTTGGTCAAATGTTGGTAGTATGATCTAGTTGGATGGTATTGAAATTGGGCATAATCTGGCCAAGAGAACGCCTATCTCCCCTACATATGTAAAATATTTAAATGTATCTATAACTCCCGATTAAAAAATCATGAAAAACTCTAGCTTTGGTATATTACTAGTGAGGGTATTCTTATACTCTCCTGGGAAAATAAAATCGATCAGTTGAAAACTAACGGTAATTCTCTTACAAAGAGCCCCGTACTACCCTACTTTTTGTCTATAACTCTTGAACCAATTGACGTAGACACCTGATTTTTGGCATGTAACCCTGAGGAAAGAAGCTGCTTGAGTTTTAGTAAGTTGGGCATAATCAGATCAAAGGAACGCCTACCTCCCCTACAAAATTCCAAAAATTAAATATTATTTTAATTACGATAACTTTCGATAGAATGACACTAGCGAGTTGAAAATTTGGCAGAATGTTGGTAGTAAGATCTAGTTAGTTGTTATTGAAAATGTGTAAGATCCGACCCAAGGAACCCCTACCTCCCCTAGAAATGAAACTTAAAATAAGCGATAACTAACGACAAAATAAAGCTAGCGACTTGAAATTTTGGCCAAATGTTTGCAGCGAGATCCAGTTGGCTGATATTGAAAATATGTAAAATTCGACTAACGAAACCCCTACTTCCCCTATAAATGAACTTCAAATAAGCGATAACTTTCGATAGGGTGAAGCTAGAGACTTGAATTTTTTTTAAATGTTTGTAGGGTGATCTAATTAGTGATGTGTGATAATGATGGGCAAGATCCGACCCAAGGAACCCCTACCTCCCCTACAAGTGAAACTTCAAATAAGCAATAACTTTCTATAGAATAAAGCTAGCGACTTGAAAAATTCGACAAATATTTGTAGAATGTTTGAGTTTGAGAATGGTCAAGGTCCTCTTGAATGGGTGCCAACCTCCCCTATAAACTGGCCGTATAGGAAACTCACTTTTAATGCAAATGGTCGTTGCCAATTGGTACTTTCGGTATCACCACTAGGTCTGTACAAGTCTAGGGTATATACGCTTCGGACTTTTCTTCTTTTTTTCTTTCCGGACATCCTAAGATGCAGCCATAAACATTCAGTTTCAATTTTTCCATCACACACTTTTCATTCATGCACTTGCCACAAGCCACGCTCACAGCCATCACCTCGTATGGTTCTCCTCACCCGACGAGCGTACGGACTTTTGCATCCGTCGTCGCCACAACTCACATAATCAAGTGTTTGCGTCTCTCCCCGTTGGCATGCGATCTCTGCGAGTGATTTCCTGTGTCGCATTCAAATTATCAAAAAGACTTAAGCCAGAAACTCTACTATAAAATTTCACATTTTTGGATGTATCTTTTTATCTACTGCACGGATCAGAGCAAATGATAGCCTATGCACACCCTTGGGATACAGCCAATCCCTGAGAAAAGAAAGCGGACCTCGATACGCTCCCTACGAGGCTGTAGACCTGTCTAAGAACAACGAGAACAAGAAAAATTTGAAAAATTGCCATTTTCAAATTATCATATCTTAGGTGTTTTTCCTTGTATCGGAATCAAATTTGCGGCACTTCGTAAGATGACCGGAGACAATGACCATAACAAATTTTAGCTCGAACAAGTATCCGGGGCCGAAGCTACAGAGGTCGGAAAACCCGTACTTGTTGTGTCGCGTAAACATAGTCTTGGTCACTTTTCAATTTTTTTTTTCGATTTTTTTGTTTTTCTTTGGCGGGGCGGGACGTTCCCGCGTCCCTAGATAATGATGCAATCGACGACAAGGACACCTGCACAACCGGGCATCGATGTGGGGGACCTGAACATCGAGTTCGTGAACGACTTCATATACCTGGGTTGCCACTTGTCAAGGAACGCCAACGAAACTGACGAAATCAAGCGACGGATACAGTTAGCTAATAAGACTTTTTTCTCGGTTCTCCCCATAATGAAATCGAAGCATGTGCACGGAAATATGAAGATCCGCGCGTAAAAAACCATTATACGTCCCGTGCTATGCTATGGCTGCGAAGCATGGACCATAACTCAAGCCTCGGGAAACATGCTAAACATACTTGAACGTAAGGTTCTACGACGAATTTTTGGGGCTGTTTGCGATTGAGATGGATGGCGCTTCCGGTACAACCATGAGTTGTATGAATTGTACGATGAGCTGGAAGTTTCGAAAATCGTTAAACTGCAACGACTTCAATGGGCAGGGCATGTACAAAAAATGAAGGATGATCGCATGCCAAAGAGAGTAATGAATGCAGAACGAGTCGACGGAGCGAGACTGCCTAGACGACCGAGATCTCATTGGGAGAGCTCAGTATATGTGGACGCCGAGCAGCTACTAGTCTTCCAAGATTGGAAAACGCGGTCAGGTGACCGAGATAATTGGAAGACAACGATCCAGGCGGCCAAGGCCCGACGTCGGGCTGTTGCCCCACGATGATGAAGAATCAAAGGATGAAGCCAGAGAAGAGAGAGATAAGGAAGGTTAATCACAATCTATGTACACTAATTTCACTGAAGCAATTTTACCTCATTCCGTCTGCTGAAAAGTAAACAGAGAGACCCCGAAACACCCGCACGGTCCATATAGTCCCAAACCAACCTGTCAAACTCATATTCCCCAATTGCATCTCATTTCCCCAGAACACCTGCTCGGTCCATATAGTAGGAGAACCAGGCCAAAACAATGCTGCCGAAAAATTGCTTCGTTTCTCTCGGGTAATTTCATTTCCTTATTTCTCTTTCTGCTCTGGATGAAGCCAATGCAGCATTTCAGAAAAGTATCAAGTATTTATATAACATATAAAATGGAATTACCATCAACAACACCATTAACGAAGACAGCATCACCATCTAGTCCCAATTTTTCAGTTCAGTTCCGCATCGTTGTTGAGCTAAAATTAGTACCCAAGCTAACTAAACCGATAGGTTTACATCGTCATGAGTTAGATCAATTTAGTTAAACCTCGAAGATAGTCCCGCGATATAAACGTAGTGAATGATCTCCGGATGTTTTACCATGAAAATGTTTATTCAAATGTGTTGTACAATAATGTATAGCATAAAAGTTGAGCATAGTAATAATAAAAATGAGGTTGTCAGGGTAGTTAAAACAAATTGTCGGTAAGAATTATAACTTCTGCATCAAATATGTGCAACGGTTGTATCGACAGGGACCCTTTGTAGTGAAAACATGTCAACCAATGTATCAAAAAATTTGACAAATTAATAATAAACATTTTTATGTTTTGCGTTACGTGCCCCGCTCGAAGCTTCGGATTTTTTTTATTTTAATATTTTTTTTCCTATTTATGCAAATCATATTAATGCATCATAAACTCACCATCCAGTGTCTGTGGGTTTTGGCTTCTATTGGTTTTTTTTTTCTCGGAGGTTTGCCCCATCCTCAATTTCCCGTATCTTCATGACAAATATACCCATCTGATGGTGCTGCTTGCTTTGTTGGGAGTAACATGACCATGTTGGGGAGTATAATTTTATTTATTATGCCGGTGATGAAGACCCAAATGTAGACCTTCGCATCTTATGTTAATGACAAATGAATTCAATTACTTGGACTTGGGATTTTTTGCGGGACATTGAAAATATTTTTTCGTACTGATAATTGAAATGCGGAAAAGATAAGCGAATTTAAAATAATAATAAAAAATATTAAAATTCAAAACACTGATAATGTTGCCTTGCTTGTTATGAGCCATCGGCCAAAACGTGTTAGTTTTTGTACCATATCTTTTTTGTTGATAATAATCCAGATTGATATGTAGTAAACAAATCAAATTACAGAATTTTATAAAAAAGAACTTTCTTACAATGAAAAAATTGAACGTACGCAGCTACAATTTAGTAGTATTTCTTTGGAATGATAATCACTGGTATTCAATAAAAAATGAATTAAAAGTATTTTTCACTTCAATAAGGCGGCTATTACACTATAAAAGTTCTTTGTAAAAGATATTTTGTAAAAGTTTTTGTAAAACTTCTTTTATAAAAAGTATTTTACTACCAAATATGTATATATTACACTACGTAAAATATTTTATAAAAGTTTTATAAAATACGTGATATGTTAAAGATAATTAAAACTAGGACTTGGTTCTGTTTTTGTGGATGAAAGACACTTGAAACTACTCGTAGTGTTGATTTTGTGGCATGCTGTCTCATATGTAAAATGCCAGGTTTAGTTTGATTGACATTGAGTTCGATTTGACACCTCTCGAGAGCAACATCGTTCTAACAAGTGTGGTTTTTAATCGCGATTTATCTTTAGTCATTGAGCTCTAAAATAACATTAAACTATTCGAACGTGACGACTACGTCCCGGTACCTACATTTTTTCGTAGTTTGAAAGCATATTTCTCTTAAACAAGTTATACGGTGGTGGATTTTGTTCAAAGTGAGGTTAGCTATCCACGTGCGCATCGCTTGACCATCGCTTCGGAGTATTTTCTCGGACATAGTCCCCATGGAAGACAACATTGCCCATTGGGATGCTCAGCGACAACAAGAGGAGCTCTACTGCTGAGTCATCGCCGCTGCCGAAAAGGAAAGCCCAAGTTCAAAGCGGGGAAATGTCCTTGTCAACTCAACCCGGAGAAGAGGAATCCACTCTGGACTCTTCTTACGATCCGCCGTTTATTAGTGAAATCCGTCGAGTGATACTCCCGAGTAGCGCCCTCAACCTTTCTTTGGAGGGAACCTGCAACACATTAGCGCCAACGGAAACACCCGCGAACATGAATAAGCAGTCGACACAAGTGGATTTTAATGCAGACACCCAGGCGTTTATACTCGTAAATGCTGATTATAGTAATTTTAAGTTAGCTACAGGCAGACTCGTTGCTGGGAAAAACAAATAAAACCCCTCCTAATAAAGATAGTAACCAAACAAATAACAGATTTAAAGACCTTAACTCCGAAGTAGAGGAGTCGGTTCCAACACCCATGGTCCATAAAGATACTTGGTGCCCGCCCATTTTCTTAAACAACATTTCAGCGAGATCCATAAAGATGATGATGGACGAGGACGAGGCTCCTTCTACAAAATATAAAGTCACACACTTTTCGGTTGCCCGCCACAAGCCAGTTGTCAATGATGATAACACCCACCAAAAATTTCTGAACACTTAGAAGCAAACGCTTGTAGAAGGACATACCTTCACTCCACGTGAGGAAAGGAAATCCGTTCTTATCCTACGGGGTTCTGATGCCCACTTCTCACCAGACGATCTAACATATGATATTCTACAAGCTCGCTCGGAAATAAAAGCTGATAACTTAAAAGTAGCCAGATTCTCCACGTCCTGGTCCAGGCGCAATTCTGTTGAACTACCCTTTTTTAAGATCGTATTAAGCAAAGAAGAAGATATTAAAAATCTAACTTCAATAAGATTCTTAACCAGCGAGTTTGGTGGGAAAAACCACGTAAGAATTTAGTCCTTCAGTGCTACAAATGTCAAAGATTTCGATCGGCGGAAATGGCTGTTATGACATTATTGGACTGTACGAGCATCCTTCGAAACCTCAGAAATAAAAATGTTACTGTCGCTTGTTCGCTGGACATCCAAAAAGCCTTCGAATCTAATTGCCCATTAGCCATGTGCCGCAGCATAGCGGATTTTCTAAAAGATAGGACCTTACAGGTATTGAGGTCGAGTCCCCGTCCTTTCTGGCGTGCCCCAAAGGTCTATTCTTGGACCAAAACTCTTTAATTTTTACCTACACGACATTCCTTCTGGTATCCGCAGCTCATCAGATGAAGAAGGCAATGAAGCGCGTACTCTGCAAGAACTATATAGCCTTTTCTTCGCAGACGACATTATTGTCTTTGCAGAAGACCCCAAGCCTTCTGAGGCAATCACTAAGCTGGAATTTTTAATTGGGGATTCTAAATCAACATTGATAAATGTTCTGTAATTTGCTTCAGGAGTGCGAGTGGCAAGGAACACTACAAAGCGGTCCCTGAGAGTAAACGCGTC
The DNA here is from genome assembly GCA_964017055.1 of Chloromyia formosa. Taxonomy (NCBI): domain Eukaryota; kingdom Metazoa; phylum Arthropoda; class Insecta; order Diptera; family Stratiomyidae; genus Chloromyia; species Chloromyia formosa. The sequence goes on along the minus strand of OZ024818.1, from coordinate 46,993,560 downwards.
CAGCTAAGGCTTAATGGCCAGCCAATACCATTAAAAGATAACCTAAATTATCGGGTTTATTTTTAATAATAAAGGCAAAAGCAATCCACATGCTAAACGTGTTCTAAATAAAGTTAAAAACACAGTTTGTAGATTGAACACACTACTCTCTCCTAAAGCTAAAGCTAGACCCTAATGTATAAAACGTTAATCCGCCCTGCGATAAATTACTGTTTTCCGGCCTGGATGAATATCTCTCCGTCCGTAGCGAAAGACCTACAGATCGTTGAAAGGAAAATCCTACGCAAATGTCTGTCAAAATACCGACGTCCCAACAAAAAAAATTTCCGTAACTCATTCATTTATGGCGGATGCGGAATCACCCCATTAATGCAATAATTGATCCTTGCTAGCAGAACCCGTTTGAAAAACTGGGAAGAACACCCATTAGGGATTACTCGCAGTCTATATCGAAATAATAGCAGCTTGCAACAAGCAAACTCATATTATAAGTCACCTTTCCAACTGCTATTTCCCCCTTCAGATGCTCTGCCTGAGCTATTGCCTTCAGGCTCTTTCTTGCCTCCATACTATGCAAAGGCTTCAAGCGACTCACTGAGAGGCTGAATACCCCATGTTTGCACCTACATCCTCTGTATCGTTCTTAGATACATGTGAGTAAATCTCGTTGAGAGATAACTAGAAACTGGCTCCTTTAAACTGGGCTACCTTCTGTGGGTAAAAAACCGACTCCTAGCTTCTACAAACTAGAACTAGCATTATTTACTTTGTATTACATATTGCGCAGGATAACCACAAGTTATTACCCATTAGTTCTTATCTCAATGAAGCTTAGAGTGGACCAGGTAGCTCCATGGTTGACCAATCATAAGGGAGCATCCAATATCTTCTCTAAGTATTAATTATTATTATTATTTTGTTAAGTTAGATTTAATTTTTTATGTTTGTTATGATTAAGTGAATTATTTTTATTTTTTATTAGTATTAATATTTGCTCTTTATAAGAGCCTGTCCAGCTAGAAAATCAATCAGCAACGATAAAAAATACTTTAAGTACTTTAATCAGATATTAATATGGATTAGCTTCTTAGCTCAATTACATATTTAATTTTTTCCTTAAGACTTCACAAACATTGGACTGTCAACTGCCCAACAACAACCTTATGTATACACTAAACTGTAATAACCTAAGAAAGAAGTCTCAATAAACGAATTTGGAATTTGGTTTGATTGACATTTGATGAATTTGACTGTTGTCAGTGTCCTGTGGGGAAATGATTTCGAGTGTTTAGAGTGTCGGGAACTGAAAACCACGCGTGAATGTGTAGAACACGGAGGCAAGTTTAATCATTTGTTTGTTTATTTTAGTGGATCCCATAATCTACGAGTCGTTGCAAACAGAAGTTTAAGGTGAATGATCTTATTTAAATTCAGGTGAATAGGGGAGCTGTGAAGCAGCAGGGACGGATCGACATGTTTGTCACAGAGTTTAATCTGGAGACAGTGGAGTATGCACTCCTATACTCTGAAGTTATTCAGAACGTTGCAGTACTTGGATGTTGCGAACGGTATACCGCAGGAGATACAATCCATCGTAGAGAGGATGAGTTTTAGTTGATGAAGCCAAAAAGTATAGATTATAGCTGAGACTTGGCAGCTATCTTACGTGATGAACTGAATTCCTTATTCAAACGATTGCAGACAAACTACTTGCGGAAATCAGTAAAGTTGTCAACTGTTACAGCGATGAAGGCATTGCTGAGCTAGTTTCCCCCGTTCTGTTTATCAATTAAGCTCATGATCGACTTGGAGACTATCTTGTATAGTATCTTGCTTGAGTCAGTAAAAGCATCTGTTGACATCTTTGCGACAAATCGCGGTCGATGTGTAGTCAGGCAATCATCATTATCATCGTGGCGCGACTGCCCGACGTCGGGTCTTGGCCACCTGGATCGTTGTCCTCCAATTATCTCGGTCATGTGACCGCGTCCTTCAACTTTGGAAGCCCAGTAGCTGCTCGGCGTCCGCATATACTGAGCTCTCACAACGAAATCTCGGTCGAGCAGTCTCGCTCCGTCGACTCGTTCTGCATACATTACTCTCCTTGGCATGCGATCATCGTCCATTCGATGTATATGCCCTGCCCATTGAAGTCGTTATAGTTTGACGATTTTCGAACTTTCCAGCTCATAAAACTTATGGTTGTACCGAATAAGCCATCCATACCGATCGCAAATAGCCCCGAAAATTCGCCGCAAAACATTACGTTCAAATGTGTCTAGCATGTTTCCGGAGGCTTGAGTTAGGGTCCATGCTTCGCAGCCATAGCATAGCACTGGTCGTATGTTGAGGTCCCCACATTGATGCTCGGTTGTGCAGGTGTCCTTGTCATCGACTGCGTCATTACTTTAGTTTCACCCTCGTCGTTACGTTGTCCAACTTCTTTTGAAGCGGTATCGAACGTACGCAGAAGTTCTTCTGCGTCGGCCAATCTTCGCGACTTGATGTTGATCTCGTCGTAGTACGCTTCTAATTGTGTCGACTTGATGAGTAGTGTCTTGCTGTTGTCCATATTCATAGCCCGAATAGCTTATTCCAGTGCTAGGTTGAAGAGCGTCGGTGCCAGTCCATCGTCCTGTTTCAGACCAGTGCGTATTTCAAATACATCAGTTAGTCGACCGGTAGCGCAGTGTGTTGAGGCATCAGTCTCATGTTTGACTATCGGCATTTCGGTTTCGAATCCCGTCCACAACGAAGTTCGTGGCCATGAATGTGCAGGAAGGCCATGCTGGCAACTGTATTCTCCGAAACCAGTTTATGCCAACGAAACGTCAACTGGGCCACATGGAACAGTTGACGCGCTATGCCTCACAAGGAGTTAGGGCACTTGAGTATCTTTGTCAGTCGCGTTAATTTTGCCGGTATACCAAATTGCAGAAAGATGTTGTACACTACTCCACGATCGATACTGTCTGTCGATACTGGTATATGTCTACGTTGTATTCCCAGCGCTTCTGGAGTATCAGTTTGACCGTAAAGAGCTGTTCGGTTGTGGAGCGGCCAGGTCTGAAACCGCTTTGATATTCGCCAATGATTCGTTCTGCGTACGAATTTTTGTCAAAATTTCATAGGACTTACAAACTAGTGATATGCCCTTGAAATTCTCACACTGCAGTTTATCCTTTTTTTTGTGAATTGGGCAGATGATGCTTCTGCACCAATCGTCTGGGATCACCTCGTCCTCCCATACTCGCAGGAGTAATTGATGCATGGCTTTAACTATACCCGTTCCACCGAATTTTAGAAGTTCAACTGGAATTTCGGTAGCGCCCGGCGCTTTATTTCATTTTAGTGACCTCTAGATCAATTTCCTCTACTGGTGGGAAGTTGTGTGGGTGGGCCCAGATAAACAATATCGTCAAGAGCTTCTTTTGTGGGGATGTTAGATGATAGGTTCAGAAGCTCTTCAAAATAAGAGGCCCATCGTTTTTTAATGACATCGGTGTCGCTGGTGATGTTTCCATTCTTGTCCTTACAGTGGCTAGTCCTGGGTTGGTAGCCGTTCTTAATTATATTTACTAGTTTGTACGCTTGTCTGGTGTTCCTATTAGCTAAGTTTTCGTTAATATTCAGCAGCTGCTCGTCAAAGTATTTACGTTTCTCGTTGACTCCATTGTCTATGGGCCTCGTTGTTCGCGTCTATAGTGAGTTTTTGTATTCTTCGTCGAATCAGTCATTTCGCCCTCGCCGGGACTTATATCCCACGACATTGTCTGCAACTTCTTTGATGGTACCCTTGAGTTCTTCCCAGAACCCATGGACAGCTGTGGTGCTGATGTTGTGTAACATAGGTGATAGTCTTTCCTCCAGGGCCGTAGTATACGCCACCGCCGTAGCATCGCTCAGAAGTTTATCAACCGCAAAGATTTTGGGAGGGCTGATTTTCGATTGGTGCACTAAAGAAATTTTACATCTGTAGGTCACTTTCGCCAAGTGATGATCTGAGTCGCAGTTTGCTCTTCGTTAAGAGTGTACATTTATTACACTAGACACCCACCTCTTGGAAACGAGGACGTGATCAATTTGATCTCCTTGTGAATGCGTCGATGCGGGAATCACGTAGTGCTTAGGACCAGATTTCTGCAGCAGGAGAAGTCGTTAATTCGTTACATTTTTAGTGGAGACTGTGGCTTCCAGTGGTCCCCCGGTGCCAACTTACATTTCCGACTTCCTCGTTAAAGTCTCCCAGTAGCAGTTTGACGTCGTTTTTTGTAAGTGAGTAGACGAGAGTTTTAAGGCGAGCGTAGAACTCGTCTTTCACTGCATCTTCTTTAACAGTGGAGGCGTGCACATTGATGAGCCAGAGATTTAAGAATCGAGTCTTAATGCGAGTCGCACACAGCCGTTCATTTATGTGTTTTGAGTCAGTAATGTGCGGTTTGAGGTGATTGTTCACTATAATTTCTACTCCAAACTCCTTGCGGCCCGATGGTTTGTCACTTCTTGAAATTGTGTGCGATTTCTTGTCATTGGTCTCGCTGGCAAGCCAATTTGTTTCCTGGACTGCAGTTATGCTCACTTTATATTTTTGGACTTGTTGAAGGAGAGCCTTCTCGGCCTCCGGTTTGTTCAGGGAGCGTACATTCCAGGATCCGAAAGAATAATCCTTTTGTCTTTTGCGTGGTCGTTGTTGTTGATCCGTCCAATCCGAGGCTTTTGTACCAGGTTTCTTGACGTGGAGTAGTTTTTACAGAGACGAGTTGTCAGCACATCGCTTAACTGCATTCAGGGGATGGCCTTGGAAGATAGCTGCTTCAGATTGTTTAATAAACGTGCTGGCGTTCACACAACTATGTTGCAGGTCCAACTACGCAAGTCATTCCATCCTACTAAACCTGAGACGTTTTGCTTATAGGTTAGCCATTCAGGCTACAGCTATCTGCCTTTTTCCAAATTGTCTTATCGCTAAGACTTGGCTGTCAGCGGTTTGACACACTGCCGTTACCAGGGGGCGCCCGCGTGGAGGACTATGGAAAAGGTGTTTTGCTCCCACCCACGGGCGCGATGATTTATTTTTTGCTCTTCATTATTAAGCACAATGTAATAAGCAAATTTATGCTTAGGCCGAATGGCGCGACGGTTAGCACGTTCACTTTCTGCACTAGGTCCCGGTTCGATTCCTACTAAATGCAGTAGTTTTCGATAAAAGAAAGGGGATTTACATGTCGGACTATGAGCACACTGAACTTTTAAATGAGTACTCATTTATGGAGTATATAACACGGTTTAGCGTGTTGTTGATCACACACCTCTGCCCAAAACACACCGTCACGATCTAGAAAATGAGTTGATTTTACCAGATTTCGATTCTATGGCACAGAGCGGACTGTTCCGCCAGTTATTTATTCGTTTATTTTTAATATGCTAAAATGAGCTGATTCATTTTAGAAATTTTATAATACCAACTTGTCATAGGTATGATACATATACCTAGGTAATGTAAAGTGATAGTATAATGCCATCCTAATAACAACATGCGGAACAAAATAAGTTTGGTAATTTCACCCTTTTCTTCTTCCTTGCCCTTTCATACCACTCTGCGGCTTCGCGTTGCTCTGCCGTGGTGTTCGCGCTTCCTTCTGCAGGCAGCTCGGTCTAGGATCGTATCATCGTCGAGATTAATGCGTTGTTGTTGCTTCTTCATCTGATCGATCCACGTGTATTTCCGTCTGTCTCGAGGTGTCCAGCAAATGAAACATTCATTGATAGTGCCTTCATGACTAGGTTCTCAGGTGGATGCCTTAGAACATGGCAATACCAATCCATACGACAATCTTCTAGCTTTTCACTGATCGGTTACTCAACAAACAAGCTGCCTCGGATGTACGTACTTTTGATACGATCCTTTTTGGTCACACCGGCTGACATACGTAGTATTTTCATCTCGGTCGCAGTCATTTTATTGTACTTTTGTATGTCTTGTACATAGTCCAGCATTCAGACGCATAGATGAGTGCGGGATGTACAACCGTTTTGTGCGCTCTTCCTTTGAGGAACCCCCTATTCTCCTGTTCAGGTTGGGTTTGATATGAGGTGAGAACCTCATGTCTCATTCCATTTTGGGAGAGCCAGATTTTTGTCGGCCACAGAGTCTCACTGGTTATTTTTATTGTCTTTGAGTAAAGAGGCCAAGGGTGCAAACCATCTGGGCCTGGAACGTGTATGCGTAAGCCGGTCGAAGGCTATTGGCTACATTTTTTGATTAGTTTTTCTGGGTCGGTGGGACCCAGTTTCATCCTTTATTGCTTTGTCTACCCCCAAAGTGCATGATTTATGTTATGTTGTAATGCCCGGAGCAACGAGTGGGCAAAAATTCCGCCCACATCTCCCAAAACTGAGCTTCAACAAGCATGTACTGCTGCTCAGCTCGTTGGGGAGCATTCGATTTTAGCGCCGCCGCGCCGGACCTTCCCGGTCACTTTGACAAACTTCCAGTTCCACACCCATAAGCACCATCTGGTTACCACCTTTGCTCATAACAACATCCCAGAGTGGATGTTCCCTCTAAGTGGTACAAAATAGTTAATTTCCCACAATGGATTTCTTACCACTTTGACAAATTTCAGACAGAATTTCCGCTTTAGGTAGTTTCAAAATTAAGGGGCGGCCTTTCGTCTTCATAGGGATTTGGAGCGATAGCTCCGAAGTTTTCGGGGCAATCATTTGTTTGTTTTCGGAGTAAACATCTCATATGAACTATCATCTCGCAATTGGAGCGATAGTTCGTTTTCGTTTTGGGCGTTAATTCATGGAGTCCTTTAGAAGGCCGATTCTGTCAGAATAGTGCCTGGGCTTGGGCCTAGTGAATACATATCGCTTCTGGTAGCGGTGCATTCAGAATGAAGATTCGATCATCGTGATTATGTATCCCTTGCAACTCACTTTCCGGACTACGATAGTCCGCCAACCCAACCACACACAACAACTTTGGAAACTAACTCGCGCGGCAGCAACATACTAGGACTCTTCACGGTCAGACGAGTAAAACACGCTCGGCACGTTCCTAGGCATAGTGGGAGCCTTTATTAATGTTACAACACAAGCAATAATGGATGCCCTCTTCAATGCAGTGGTCAACGCAAAGCCGCCAGAAGAGGAACGCCACAAGGAGGGCTGCTATCACCACTTCTATGGATACTAGTGGTGAACACTTTACCAAGAACTTTCGAAGCGATAGGCATACGCGCGGTGGATTACGCAGATGACGTTGTAATACTCGTATCTGGAAAGGACACTGGCATTCTATCAGACCTCACAACAGTGGCTCTAAGTAGGCTACTAAAATGGGCAGGCAAAGTCGGGCTAAGTGTGAATCCGCAAAAGACTGAACTGGTTCTTTATACAAGAAGAACCAAAATTCAGGGCTTCCGCCTCCCAAGGATGGGCATGATCAAAGTTAACTCGTTTTGATGACTCACGCAAAGTACTTAGGGTTGATACTAGACAGCAAGCTTACTTGAAATCACAACATCGAAGAACGTACCAAGAAAGCAACCGTGTAAACTGAAAAAGAAAAGAATCCAAAAACTGGTATGTTTGGGAATCACCGGAGCGATGGGAACCACGTGCACAAATTACCTAAATACTCTTACGAACTTACCCCCACTGGACCTGTTACTAATGAATGCAGCGCCCAAATGTGCATTAGGACTTAGGGAAACAAGGCAATTTAGCACAAGGCCTTATGACCATCGAAACATTAAACTGCCATTCGAGAACGCAGACCTCATCAAACCTGTAATTGACTCCAAGAGAAACTTTCGGGTAATCATACCAGAAGAGACTTCTACTCTACAGGCGAGAACAGACCTAAGAATTCCCTAAACCTCTTTACAGGGGGCTCTAAGACGGAAACAGGTGTTGGAGCCGCGGCCCATTCGCCGCAGCTCCTACAAAATCTATCGCTCCGACTGCCGAACGACTGCAGCAGATATAGAGCGACTGCAGCATATGCCAGGCGGAGGTGGTATACATAGATAAAAAGCTGCGGAGGTAGTCTCAACAACACGCAGGATGGGCAACAACTACATTCACTCAGACAGTCGGGCTGCGTTGAAAGCGCTGCAGTCAGACACTATCAGATCAGCGACGGTGCTTAACTGCCTCTCAATTCTCCAGAGATTGGGCATCTTGAGGAAGCTGGAACTCCGATGGATACCAGGCCCATGCGGCTGCCTTGTCAACGATATTACGGATGGACTCGCAAAGAAGGGAGCTGCACTGGATGTCACAATGGCAATAGCAACATTTATTCCAATACAAACACTAAGAACAAAAATAACTCTAAGATGATACAACTGGCTAGCCAAAATTGTAACAGAACCATCGACTGCAGAATAACGAGAGAACTCTGGAACTCATACAACACTAAGAAAACCGATATACTCTTAGGGCTCTCTAAGGGTAAATGTGCAATGCTAGTGGGCTTATTAACGGGTCACTGCCTAATAGGAGAGCATGCACACAGACTGGGACTGATCACAGACAGCGGCTGTAGGAATTGTAAGCTTCCAAATACCAAAGAAACTTTGGAGAAACTCTTGTGCGAATGCCCGGCACTCGCAAGAACAAGACATATATGTCTTGGAACCTACTTCTCCCGCAACCTTAAAGTGATTGCAAACCTTAACATAATGAATCTTCTAAGATTCGCAAGCGCGACGAAAACCTTCGAGCTCAACAAGGACTTGTTGATTACGACTGATACCAACAACTAACGTTCTCTGTTGTTTTCTTTGTGGCATCGCTATGAACCCAAGTGGTCTATGCGGGGCCATGAGGCCGCCACCTAACATAACCTAACGCATATCCTACAATCAATGTAAAATAAAATAACTTTAATTTATTTTTGTACATAGTTTTATTAATCCCATTCAACTACTGCACAAAATTCAAATAAATCATACACTAGAAAGTCTAGTTTCGAGCCTTTTATCCTTCTCGAGTTTTGCTCCGTATTTCGTAGTTTTTTTTCGCATACCAGAACCAGAGAACATCTTCGTTGTGTTCAGTTTTCTTTTTTTTTTTTTGTTGTGTAAATCTCTTTTTCTCTATACTGGTTACAAGTATAACTATAAAAAAAATAATTTTCTATACAAATAATAATAAACAATTTACAATCATTATACATAATACGTTCCACCACTTGATTTTTCTTTAAATATTTAAGTGACAGTTGCATCACAAAAATTACAAAAAATTGTTCAGAAGAAAGATAAATAGACAGATAGAATAACCTAGAACATAAAAGTTGAAGAGATGAATCTAAATTAAGATCTGAATATATTTAACATGATTTTAATCGGAAGGAGAAGGAGTGCGATTATTTACATGGAACCTGGAAAAGGACAGGAGTCAGGGAAACGGGAGGCAAAATAAAACAGGGAGAATATCGTCATAGGAAAGGCAGAGGATAGGCGAGAATAAATTTTAATAAATGAACCTACATCGTAACCCTTACAGTAAATATTTGTATACTCGTATAGTGTTTCCAGGTTAAGTACGTAAACTTCCGAGACAAATAGATAAATTGTCGAATCGAACAAATAAATTTCCGAGAGAAATAAATATTTTTTTTTTTGGAATAAATGGGTTTCTAAAAGAATTAATTGAATTTCCGAATCAAATATATAATTGGCAAATGAAATTAAAATATTTTCGGACCAAGTACATGAATTCCCGGATCAAATCCAATAAAGTTTTATTTGAAATTATTTGAGTTTTGTTTCGCCAAATCATTTTGATATTATGGAATGTGATTATTACAATAAGAAGCGTATTAATTTCACATGGAAACTTAATTCTTTTACCCGGAATTTTTTCCTTTAATTCGAAAATTTGTTTAGTTCACTTACCTATGTGTTCCGGAAATTTATTTAGTTCATTCACAAATTAATTTTCTGTTCCGGAACTTTATTAAATTAGTCCGGCAATTTATTTATTTCACTCGAAAGTTTATTTATTAGATCCGGAAATTTTTTTATTTCATTGCGAAGTTTATTGATTTCATTCGGAAATTTGCTTAATTTTTGCGGATTTTTTTTTTGTCTTGGAAGTTTACGTGCTTCACCTGGAAATGGTGCAAATATATAAAAGTTGTTTAAGTTCTTCCGATCACTTAAAATTAGACATATACATATATTTATGTACCTAAAAACAAAAATCTAATTTTGTTTATAAAATTAATATGCACGGTGTTTTTTGTTTGTTTGTTTGAGATTACAATCAATGGACATTTTCATTATCGTAGAATTGTGTCCACTTAAATTTTATCTAAGTTTGAAGGTTTTCGCTAAATACACATTTTAATCGATTTGAGTTATTCTTAATTTTTTTTGAAAGTTTAAACTGTTTTCTGAATTTTGTGAAACTAAAACGGCACACAGAGAATTTGAAAATGTATCTAAGATGTCATTTAAAATATTTGCTGGTCATTGTATCTTTTTTTTTTTAGCAAATAATTTTGAATTTTATTATTTATTTGATTTAATTTTGCTTTTGGACGGAAATTAGTTTGCATCTTAGTTTCTTTCATTTTCTTTTCTATTTTTTTTTATCTTATCTTCTCACAATTTGCACACTAATGGACGGCTAAATATTAATATTGCACAATATATTCGGCTAAATTATTATTTCTTATTCTCTTTGGCTTTTTTCTTAGCCAAATCTATTTGTGCTGTGGCCAAATAATTGGATCCTTCCAAATGCAATGTACTCTGTCGATGTGATCGTCGTATTAGACAGAAGACGGCAATGACGAATAGTAGGCCGCCCAAGATGAAGAGGACAATCATCAGGACGATACGAGCCTTGGGCGGTATGGTGGCGGCAAGATTCATCAGGTCTGTGATTTCGTCGGTCAAACCGTCAATTCCTTCTTCGAACCAGAGTATGGGGAAAATGATGTCGGGAAAGTTGGCAACCTGTTTGATGTCAATCACTTGACTGACGGCCAAGTTGATTTGAATACGAGCGCGGGCACGAAGTGATGTTCCCATGTCCTGTGGATATTGGAGAAAAAGTGATGATGATTAGTTGAAAAAGTTGAAGAATAAACCATAATAGAAAAATGAAGAACAAATTTTAAAAAATCCACAGATACTTTTTGACTATATTTTATTAAGAATAACCTGACTGTGTGTAACAGTACGCCGAGTGGATGAAAGTCCTTGATATTACGCTGACCGATCCGTGTGGAGGACTGGAAGATCGCTAATCTTAAGTCATTCTCGGTCCACAGTTGGATACTATGGGTATTTACAGTCGCTCTCAATGTAAAGGACTATACAGAAATCCGAGGAGAATCGACTGAAAAAATGTAGACAGGAAGCAGGACGGATCCTGGACAGCTTTTAGTGAAGAGCCCCTGGAAATTCTTTTAGATACAAACTCATTTCCCCAATAGCTCTCCGATATGGCTACTCATAGTCAGCATGTACAAGGGAGAGTGGGGACCTCTGACGTTTTGGGAGCTATCATCTCAGCGGAGAAATTTCTGTGGGCAGTTTCAAATTTGAACCCTATAAATCCATGTTATGAAGTGACAGATCGAACACAGCACCTGATAAGTAATGATCTGTCGACGGTACGAAACCAGAGGCCGAGGGTCCCATTACACCCGGACCCCGGTGCCAGCGCAAGGGCATCTGAGCCGTCCGTCAACCATTCCATCCTTATCGCTCCATTTTCTTGAATCCCCATTTTCGGTTCCCCTGTTTGTGTTGTCTTAACCTGGCCTATTATTTATTCATGTAATTTTGTTTTTGTACGAAAATTAATTTGCATCTTAGTTTAATTTCTTGCTTTTTCATTTCTATTTAAGCCAACCATTTCATCCTTTTCGCTCAATTTTTTTCTATTTCCCATTTTTGCCTTCCCTATTTGTGTTGTCTTCCCCAGGCCTATTAATTTTTATCAATACGTAAAGGAGAGAGGCAACGAGCGGTGAAAACCCCAAAAGCAGGGAAGAGCTCACATATGGGACCCAACGATCTAAGACCCATTGGTTTTTCATCTACACTTTCGAAAATGCTTGAGAGGCTTCTCGATGTCCACCTACGCTTCTGCTTGTCAATCAACTGTCTTCTAAGACGGAGGAGCACCTACTTTTTTTTTCAGCGCTCGGAGATTCCTCTCCTCGTACCGTTACTTCTCGATAAATGCTTTCTTGGCTCTTGAGGACTCGATAGTGATCCGTTCGCTGCTTTGCCCCGATCACTGTATCCTTCGTAGTCTGATGAATCTGGAGATCTCTGGTTCGGCAAATATTTCATACAATTCAAAGTTGTACAGTCTTTGGTATTGTTATCCTTCGTGAGTTGCTCGAATAATTCTTTCAAAGGCACTTATCGTTTTTTCCGTCGCCTGAGTACTACTTTGCCTTAACCCCTAGCGGGGCATAGCGCGTCAACTTTTCCTGCGCGCCATCGTACTCTGTTCTGGGCAATGGGACGCAACTCCCCAAAAGACTTACCCAGTGCCTGACACTCCTTTGCCACAGATCGACGCCATGTGATTCGAGGACCCCCTCTTGGTCGGCCTTGGTTGGAAATGGGGTTCCACTTCATGGCATGCAAAGCAATGCAGTTATCACTCTTCCGCAATGTGTGACCTATCCATTGCCATTTTCGCCTGCGTATCAATTCGTCGATTGGCATCTGACCCGTACGCCGACTTAGCTCTTCATTTGATATTGTTTCAGGCCAGAAAATTCTTAAAATTCGACGAAGACATGAGTTGACGAAAACTTGCAGTTTTCTGGTAACTCCTACGGAAACTTTCCATGTACTGCTCCCATACAAAAGCACTGATAGTACCAGGGAGCGAAACAGGCCCAGCTTGGTCTTGATGCTGAGATAACTGCCCTGCCAGATTTTGGACAGCATGCCGTGTGCGCGTTTAGCCTGGTTGATACGACGAGCGATGTCCTGCTCCGTACCACCATTTTCGGCATCAATGCTACCCAGGTAGACGAAGTTGTCCACCTTCTCCACAGGCTGCCCATTAATATTGATGGCAATTGGTGTCGGATTTCTTTTTCGCAACGGCGGGCTAAGAACCTTGGTCTTGTTGGTATTAATCTTTAGCCCAAACTTGCTTGCCTCCCTCTCGAGATCTAACGCCATTGCGGACAGATCCTTGATTTTGTGGGAGAGTAGGCATACGACGTCGCCTGAGTGACGGTCCAAGTCTCGCACACGTGGCATAGCACAGGACGATCTATTATCTCGTAGATCTGGAACTTCGCTTTTCTACCAATGAAGCTGTTGTTCAGCAGGCTGAACATCGCATAGAAGCTTCTGTTTGCCGCTGTTTGTCTAGTTTTTTTTTGCGTCAGGAGACGGGAGCGTTAGGAGCCGTCAAACATGGTCATTTTGGCCTGCTGGAGTAGCTTTGTTTGTATACCAAAGTTTGCGATGCATTACGTTGAATAGAGCACTTCGATCAATGCTCGTGTCCGCCAGCTATTTCTTCATTTCTTCTTCTTTTCCCTAAGAGACTCCTGTGGTTGTTTTGTGCTTTGATTCGAGTGTTGGGGGTAGTAGTGGTGGTTCCACTGACCGCTATGCTCTTTTTTCTAGAGACGTCGCCCATCGTCCAAAGCCTCAAACAAATGCCTTACAGTTTCCGGCAAGGATTTGTCGACAGCGATTTATACCGTTCTTCTAAAAGCGTTAGTAGGGATCTTTTGCACCCTCCGTATGTATCATGGAAAAAGTTGCTTTATACGGCCTAAAACCGTAGCCGAAGAGCACTCTTCATTTTCAAGTTGACACTTTGTCACCATGCGTACATATGCTGTTCGTTGTCGATTTATTGTGATAGTGTGAACGCAATGGATTCCTACTGCCTAGAGATGATATACACTCAGAGCGCAATCATTAAATGAACTTCCGCTTTAGGGGGGACGAGCTTACCGTTACTAGGATTCTTCTCGTGCCGACCCTTTTCCATGCGTGTACAAGTTTATGAGGAAGTGCATGCTAGCAACTGCATTCTTCGAAACCAGTTTATGTCGTGGAAACGTCAAACTGGGCCACATGTACCAGTTGAAGCGCTATACCCCACAAGGGGTTAGGGCAATTGAGAGAGAGACAAGTTTATGGATTTGTGATTGTGGAGGAGAAGTTTTCAGTTATTTTTTTGTCGATTTTGCGGGCATATCCTGATAATCAGTAGAAGATCGCCTTTCAAGAGGTTAATTCCCGACCATGAAAATTGACCGCGTAGGTCACTCTAGAACGGTCGCCTTGTTGGCCTGCATGTAACAACACTGAGCAGTTGTTCTAGCGTATGATCGTCAGCACTTTCTCAGGGAATAAACGAAAATTAATTCTTGGCCCATCCTCAAATCGATTTCCGTTTTGGAAATTCGTTATATAAGAAGAATTTTTTTACGATACATGCACACACGAGAGCATGGAATGTAAGCGTTCTAGGCCTGGCTGCACTTAAGCGTGGACCGAGGACCGGATATCATTTCATCACCCCGAAAATGGAGGCTTCTGTCATATTTTCTTTTTTGATTCGCTGTGATTGTTCGGGCCGAGATAACATAAGCAGCAGGTGCGCTGAGGCTTCTAAATGCAGCCAAGCAAAAAGAGAAGAGCTACAGATAAAGCAATGAAGCAAAAAAAAAGTTCATATATAAAACGTTAGAATAAGAATCAAGTGGAACAATAGGACTTAGTATCCCAAAACCTCACATTTCTGCAGCAGGCTACAAGAACAAAAATTCGCAAAATTTACCTAGGGGACACCGACAAAAAAGGCGTCTCAACCAAAGTAATCTGTCACTAGTGTAAAGAAGGATCTTTCCCCAAAGCATATTGCCAAGCCAATTGCTTCAGGTGTCGTACCCAAATTAGAAGAAATTGTTTCAATCTCGAGCACCTGCTATCCGAGGAGATGGGCAAGCGGGTGACGAATAAAGGTCTTGCTATAAAATCGTGAGAGGAAGCATTACTGTTGACGGGAATAACCTTGCTTTAACTAGTGAGGCTTAGGGCGTTAACTAGGTACACGACTTTCCCAACAACGCACGCTCGTCCTAGGACGATATTGATTTGATATTGTTTCGTGCCCGAAAACTCTAAAAAAAAATTAATGATGAACAGAGTTGACTGAAAATTTCATTTTGGTGATAACCCTTTCGGAAACTCTGCATGTGCTGCTCCCATACAACAGCACAGGCAGTACCAGGGAGCAAAACAGGCTCAGCTTGGTCTTAACAGTAAGATAACTGTCCTCTTAGATTTTGGGCAGTATGCCTTCTGCCCTCTGAGCATGTGATCATGTAATTGATGAAAATACATGGTGAGGGGTACGAGGGACAGGGTGTCCCAATCCCTCTTTTAATTGAGGTACAACAACATTTGTCGACCGAGTCATGGGACAGGTACTTTAGGCTAGGCCTCCCATCACTCGGCTATGTGCACAATATTGTAGTCGGTGGGAAGGATAGGTCCTCCATAGAAAGATATCTTTGGCAATCCACCAATCCTGCCCCCTTCATCATCATCATCGTGGCGCGGCAGCTCGACGTCGGGCCTTGGTCGCCTGGACATTATCAATTAACTGAACGTCAGCCTTAAGATCATGCGATTGACTGATCGCTGAATGCGAACAGTCTACATGAGGCTCCAGATTTCTCTCACGCCCAAGATGGAGTTAATCAAATGCCTTGCTCGCTTCGTCCGATTCGACGCTCGCCTCGTTCGTCGCTTTAAAATCGAAAGAGCGGCAGTGGAGTTTTTCACTTTTATTTAAATTATAAGCTAGTGTCAGTTGTAATGGAACACTGCCCTGGTTGATTG
Organism: Chloromyia formosa; assembly: GCA_964017055.1. NCBI lineage: Eukaryota > Metazoa > Arthropoda > Insecta > Diptera > Stratiomyidae > Chloromyia > Chloromyia formosa. The sequence continues at coordinate 46,977,685 of OZ024818.1, read as the reverse complement.
GCTGGCAAACCAAGAAAATCGTATAGGAAACTGGCATTGGGAGAATCAAACGTTATCGCTAGAATGAAGCGTATATTTCAAAAATGAAGCAGGAAAAAAAATCAACGCTCCCTCCAGCTTCTTCCATTCATGTACAAATATACTTACAGGTTGCACATCGATAAAGAACTGATGCTTGTCTTTTTCGGGTGGCGTCATTCCATCAACAGCAAGTCTCAAACTTTCATCGGCCAAATAAAAGTGTGGGAAACTGAGCAGGATCGGTGAGTCTGAAAAAATAATAATTAATTGACCCTTAGTGCATCACACGGTATCTCATATCTCACACATGAAACACTTACCATATTGGCACAAGGACACATTGAAAAGACCATTGGGAGCACATGGTGGTCCAGCCGGACAATAGCACATATTATTCGGATTCGATTCAATATCGCCGAAAACATTCGTGGCCGGTGTGAAGCGCATTCCTCGAACATCGTTACGTGTCACTACGTCCTTTTCGTAGACTAGAGGTAATAGGCGGCAAAGATCCTTGTCGTAGATATGAAGCGTTGTGTTCGGTGTAATGTGGGGTGGAAAGATGGAACCATCAGTACCATTCAATCGATTGCAATCCTCACTTAGCCAATGCGGTAAATGAGTTTTACCATTGTAATTGTCAATAATGCCATACTGCCGGATATCATTCACGCCTGAGAAGACTGTAACACGATCCTAAAATGGTAAGGGACAATTAGAAAGATTTGTGATTTAAAAAAAAAAAACAGTTCAACTTTTGAGCATTTCCTTAGAATTGCGCAAGTGTTACATTGTTATTTGCTCAAGAGCTCTGTATTCTATTTGGTGTCCAATGTGGGGTCTTCAAAGTACTCAAACTACTTAAAAAATTAGCCAGAACCCGCTAATCAGAGTAGCTTCCAATGTGAGATCTGTGAGATCTTCGTAGTTCACCACCTGCTCTAAAAATAAACCAAAATTTAATAATAATACCCAGGACAGGCTAAGACACCCAAGGGTGGGCACTGCGACCATGAGATCAATTGTGACACTCTATCAGCCTAATGAAAGCTAGTAGGTCATTTGTAGGGGTGCTCCTTACGACCGCCAAGACAAAAGAACCAGAAACGGGCTACAGCCTGACATTCGCAGAAAAGATATTTAGTAGACTCTGTGTCTTCCAGGCAAAGCTGGCATTCCGTATCATTGGATAGACCCATTTTGTTGAGGTGATACCAGCCAGTTATCCCTCGTGAGGTAGCCCACGATTAATCACAGGTCCGCTCTGTCTAGGCGGCTGGTTTCTCTGAGACCGTAGGGTTTTATAAGATCTTTGGATTGCCACAGTGCTGGATGACAATCCCAGTGACGCTGTCTTTCATTACTAGTGATCTGGTTTTAGCCCAACTCAGACCACAGTTAGGATCAGGCCCGATAAATTTATCCGAAGAGCTCTGCCTAACAAGTTCATCGGCAGCTTCGTTAGCAAGAAAGCCCTGATGACCTGGTACCCAACATATTATTATTATTATATTCTGGGGGATAGCCGAAGCAGACCACTAACGTTTGGGTCCCTTTTCGCCCCTCCCGGTCATCAGTGGCTTCCAGATGTCGACTGATAGTTGTCGACCTCTTTCTTCATCACTGAGTCCCGTGTTCTTCTTCTTCCTTGCCATTTCATACCACTCTGCGGCTTCGCGTTGCTCTGCCCGTGGTGTTGGCACTTCGCCCGTTCTGGCGGTATAATCTCAGCTTCCTTCTGCAGGCAGCTCGGTCTTGGATCGTTTCATCGCCGAGATTTATTTTATGTTGTTGCTTCTTCATTTGATCGATCCACGTGTGTTTCCGCCTGCCTCGGGGTTTGGGTCCAGCAAATGGAACGTTCATTGATATTGCCTTCATAACTGGGTTCTCAGGTGGACGCCTTAGAACATGGCAATACCAATCCATACGACGATCTTCGAGCTTTTCAGTGATCGGTTGCTCGACAAACAAGCTGCCTCGGATGTGGGTACTTTTGATGCGATCCTTTTTGGTCACACCGGCGGACATCCGTAGCATTTTCATTTCGGTCGCAGTCATTTTACTCTCGTATGTCTTATACATAGTCCAGCATTCAGACCCATCCATAAGTGCAGGACGTACGACCGTTTTGTACAACTTGCCTTTAAGCTTTCGTGGCATCTTCTTGTCGCAGAAGACTCCAGAGTTTTCTTGCCACTTCATCCAACCGACACTGGTGCGATGTTTGATGTCGTCATCGCAGTTAGGTTCCTTGTTGATCATCGAACCCAGGTATTTGAACCTTGTACACGACTTCAGCTGCTCTCCTTTAATGTAGATACCTGGTATCGGTCTCTCTGGATCTGAGAAAGGACAGCAAAGGTACTCAGTCTTTGCTATGCTGATCCTTAGTCCATGATCCTCCTGTATCTTACACCACTTGGTCAGTGCAGCCTGCAAAGCAGCGATGTCTTTGCTACCCAGAACAACGTCATCGGCAAAAAGAAGGGATATTTCCAGGCCATCAGAGATGAGTGTTAATAAATAGAACATGATGATGTTGAAGAGCAAGGGACTCAATACACTGCCTTGGTGAACTCCGACTTTAACCGGAAATTCTTCAGACTCACCAGCTGTGCATCTACCTTTAGTAGTTGCCCCATCATACATGTCTTGTATCATCTTTACATATGCCTCAGGGACCTTAAGTGCTCTTAGGGCCACCCATATCAGATCACGAGGAACTCTGTCGAAGGCTTTTTCCAAATCGATGAACACAAAGTGCAAGTCCGTCCGTGCATCACGGTGCTTTTCCATCGTAACACGCATGCACTGGATAGCATCGACTGTGGACCGACCCTCTACAAAGCCGCATTGATTGTCATCCAACCGTACAATCTCTTTCAGTCGATTGCAGACAACTCGCACGTAAATCTTCAATGTGTGAGATGTTAACTTGATTGCCCTATAGTTGTTGAGCTTGCGTGAGTCACCCTTGTTCTTATAAAACGGGAGAAGAAAGCTCTTCCTGAAAGCGTCTGGCATCGGTTGCCCCCTTTTAATTTTGTTGAAAAGAATAGTGAGCCATCTAAGCCCGACATGATTCATCTTCAACCAAAATTCCAAGCTTATTTGGTCCGGTCCAACTGCCTTTCCGCGTTTCACCTGCATCATTGCCTTCATCACCTCCTCCACTGAAAAATCAGCCATATCAGTGGTGTTTGGCTCCACAGCTTGAAAAGCTACTCGCGGTAATTCTTCGTTCAAAAGTTCGTCAAAGTACTCACGCATTCTGCTACAGATTGCTGAGTCTTCAACCAGTAGCACTCCTTGTGAGTCTTCAACGTACTTTGGCGCCTGAATCTCTCGGGCGTTTCTTCTCCTTTGGGCTGCGACCTTATATATCCTGGCATTGTTTTTAGGTTTCTCTTGCAATGACGGTCTCTTATCCGCAGCCTGATCTTCTAGTTCTTGGTAGAACTTCTCGGCTGCAATCGCTTTTGCTTGAGCCACCTTTCGCTTTACTTCCTTTCTGCATCTATCGTATTTCTCCCGAAGTTGAACCTTCTCGGCTTCACTGCTTGTCCTGCATGTTGTCCACTGAGTCCCGTGTTATTGCTAGCATTTGTTTAAGGCTGAGCTCACTCATGCCTTCCACACTTATCGTGTGCATCACAGGCAATTGTGATCCTCAACCTCGTGCTAGCCAGTGCTGGACATTCGCACACAATGTGTGCTGCCGTCTCGGCCTCCTCCAGGCATAGCCTGCAAACGTCACCCAACATAAAATAACCCGATTGGTGTTAGTGAGACACTGAAATGTATAAAAACACTCTTTCACTAATTTGGATAGGAATCTATGTGAAGAAAGAGTCTTAATGGCCGCCGGACTATCAGTGCAGATAGGAATGTTAGTGCCCTTGATTGTTTTGTCCGGAATTTTTTTGGCGTAGGCCTCAATAGCATTAATTTCAGCTTGGAGAAGATCCTGGTGTTCGGCGTCTAGACTCTAACACCAACTACCTGCTCCGTTTTTGATCCATCGGTAAACCGCATGGTATACCGGGGGATACAGCCGGTCTCGGTCTCCATCCCCACTTGCACGGAATGGCATTCTTGTCCCATTCCTCGCGAGTGCGGATGGAGACCGAGAAATTTTTTTCCCGAAGGCATATAATCAGATCTCGAGCAGATCTGCATGTCAGAGATATGTTCCAGAAAGCTCATGTGTCCCTGATTGAACACATGACCGTCGTATGTTAGACGCATTCGATGAGCGCTCAGAGCCGCAGACTCTTGTAAAAAAATATGCAGCGGAGTATGTCCAACAGTCGCCTCAATAGCCGATGTCGGACAAGTACGGATAGATCTTGCTATACCAAGGCATGCAAGACGCTGTTACTTACTACATAGCTGTGTTGTGCCCCGCTGATTCGTTTTGAGCCAGCAAACTAGCATCGCATATGTCACAACTGGACGTACGACCACTCGATCATTTTCGGGGTGAGTCGTACTATTCAGTTTGGTCTCCAATGTTGAGCGAGAATTCGCTATTCAATTTGGCGTCCATTGTGGGATCTTTGCAGTATAAAAGTCATTTTATAAATGAGCCAGAATCTGCTACTCTGGCTCATTTATAAAATGACAGTTTGGCGTTCAATGTGGTCTTTTTGATAATAGAAATTCTAATTCTCGGACTGACGTTGGCTGACTTCTTAGAAAAATCGACCCAGTTTCCGATAAAGTGAGTGCCAGATAGTGACAGAAATGTAAAATGCATTGCTTCCGTTGGTCGGTGAGAGAGAAACTCACGGGATAGGGATCAGATGAGCCCAGTTTTTATACAAACCTGGCCATGTTCGAAACGTAGAATCATGAATTCGATGTTCCGCAGTGTGTTAGTTTGAGCAAAATGGCTTCATTTTTTACTTCTTTTACAAAAAAAAGGCATCGACCGGCTTGAACTCTACCTTTTATCCAAATCATCCAAGTTCTTAGCTCTGGAGATCTTTCCCCTTAACTTACCGGTGATGTGCTATTCTTTCCGTACATCAGTCCAAATTCTTCGTATGGCAGCTTCTGTTCCTTCGGCACAACATCTTTAGCCAACTTCAGTAGAGGATCTTCGTAGCCCCACAACAATTGACCGACAGATACTTCAACGAACGGTTTAATTTTCAAGATGTCCATAATACTGGCCATGGCTAGACGCAAGAACCTGAGAGGCGAAAATAAAAAAAAAGCAGTGTGAAAAGAATTTCGTCAATTCAGTTCCATTCATTGATGAGTTCAATTAATTATTGGTCGATCAATGTGGCGACCATGGATAATTCACTTCGCTAAAAAATTTTAAGCGAGAGATTCTTCTTTAATTTTTTCTTCTGTTGGGTTATTGTAACATGGTGGATAGTAACAAGTCATAGTTCAAGTTCATTTACCTGGCAGCATGTTTACTTTGTGATGTTGCACTTAACATTGGAATGTTTGGTACGATGACCACATCATCTTCGTAGCCATTGGATTCTTCTTGGTTGAAATAGTACACTTTTTTCTGATTGAAACTGATTGTGCCATTCGGGTTTTCGACAATGTTCACCTTTTCCCATTCTTCACTGTAATTAAAAAAAAAATAATAATTTTTCTTTTAATTGGTTTAATAAGTTTGAACTAGATTAGTGTATCTAAAGTATATTTCTTTATTGGAGTATTGGACTGGGGTTATGGTACTATGGTGTCTGGTATTAACACCTCGAATCAGAAGGTACCCTAGATTTTATTGATGCCCAAAAAGGTATTTTTATCTTTACCAAAGGACACATGCCTTGAATAGTACTCCAGTGCATTGGAGCTATCAAACCGATTTAGAAAAGCTTCGGAGCTTTTTGGCCCGTCGCATACATTCAGATAATCCGCGTCAGGACAAAAAGATGTAATCAGAAACCAAATCTAGCAAGTACGGACTTGATTTCATCATTATCATCGTGGCGCAAACGCCCGACGTCGGGCCCTAGCCGCCTGCATCATCGTCTTCCAATTATCTCGGGCAAGTGACCGCGTCTTTCAATTTCGGTAGCCCGGAAGTTATTCGGCGTCCTTATCTACCAAGCCTTTTGATCGAGCTCTCGGTCTTCCTCGCAGCCTTTCTCCGCCGACACGTCTTGTATTGATTTTCTTAGGCATGTGGTCATCGTCTATTTGTTGTATGTACCTATATATGTCCAGCTCATTGTAGACGTTGTAGTTCGACGATTCTCGAAACTTCCAGCTCATCGGTGGAAACGCAATAGAAAAGTACTAATCCATCGTGACGGATGTGCTAGGGCTGGCAGCTGAGGTGAAAAAAAATAGAATGCCTCGATCTTGACGAGGTGACTACTATGGAGGAAATCTGCACGGCATGGAACGGTTGGAGGTGGATCTTCAACTCTACGCAGTGAAGTCGCTAAGGAGGGCGTATGGAGGCACTCAAATTGCAACCATTAGCCTACCGACGGACGTGGCCAACAAGGTGCTCGAAGCGGATAAAGTGAAGGTTCGATGAGCGAACTGCCGCCTAAAACCACAATTGTCCCCAAAGAGACGCTTCAAGTGTTTCGCATTTGGACACTTCGCGAGGGACTGCAGCAGTGAGCATGATAGGTCGAACATGTGTCTCAAATGCGGAGGAGCAGACCACAAGGTTGTGACATGTGACATAGAGCCTAACTGCATATTGTGCCAAGAAGCCAATAGAGCGAACTGGAAGCATCAGACCGGAGGCACTAAGTGCCCGGGGTATCGAGAGGCACTAAAGCAAACCCGTAAATGAAGTTCGTGCAGTTAAATCTAAACCATTGCCGGGCGGCACAGGATTTGCTATCGCAGATCATCAGGGAGAAAGGAGTCGATGTTGCCATTATCTGCGACCAGTATAAAAATTTGGGTAGCTCTATTTGGATCGCAGATGAGCATAAAGAAGCAGCCATTTGAACGTATGGAAACCATGCTTTCCAGCAAGGTATGTCAGAACCGATGAGTGGCGTCGTAAGGGCGAAGATCAACGGTATCTATGTGTACAGCTGCTACACTCCACCACGAATGGACCTGGCAGAATTTGAAAGACTACTAGACGGATTGGTGCATGACGCGAGTATACACAACCCGGTGATCATTGCGGGAGACTTTAACGCGTGGGCGACAGAATGGGGCAGCCGAGAGACAAATGCCCCAGAGCGGGCAATTCTCGATGCATTTTCACAACTGGATGTCGTTCAAATGAACGCAGGTGGTAGCAATACCTTCAGGAAAGGAAAGGAAGGCTGTATTATTGACCTAACGCTCATCAGTGGCTCTTTGGCACCAAAACTAGATTGGTGCGACAGCGAAAACTACACCCACAGTGACCATCAGGCAATCTTCTTACAATAGCAGGATGGACGCGCCGAGTACAAGGAAGCCCCCAACACGGAGATGGTCCGTTAAAAACTTTGATGAGGTAGCCTTCAAGGAGGTTTTGCTTCAGAGCGAGCCCATTGCAGGACCGGCAGAACAGAGGACCGCACAGATTGCAAAGCACTTAGCGATAGCATGTGACGCCTCCATGCCAAGAAGAAAGTCTTTGAATCTACGGAGGGAGAATTACTGGTGGACCGAAGAGATTGTGAGCCTAAGGCGTAGGCGTCTTAGTCAGCAATCGACAGAAACACCGGCATATAATGACCTTCGGCAGTCATATAAAAGCGCTCGTAGACTACTGAAGCTTGCGATAAAGAAAAGCAAACAAAATTGCTTTAAACAGCTTTGCAATAACGCGGATATAAGCCCGTGGGGAATGGCTTATAGGGTGGGGATGAAGAAAATAGGGCAGAAAGCACCCCAACTAAAATGTCCCGTTATACTGGAAAATATTGTGTCGGTTCCATTCCCTCAATACGAGCTGGAACCTGAGGGACAGAGTCCAACATTTGCCGACGAGGCCATCCTGCCATAACGAAGAATGAACTTCTCCAAACCGCATCCAGATTTGAGGATGGTAAAGCGCTAGGCCCGGACGGTGTCCCCGTACGGTGGCAATCCGTACAATACCAGAGAAGCTCATCAACTCATTCGGAACTTGCTTGTCGGAACGGACGTTTCCAAAACCAGGGAAAAAGCAAAAATTGGTACTGTTGCCCAAACCAAACAAGCCGCCTGGAGAACCAAATTCATACCGCCCAATCTGTCTGTCTGTCTGTCAATCCGTCTTACCTAAGTGGTGGAAGAAAAAGGGCGTGATTTACAGTGGACGTAATTATGACGGTTACCAATTTGGCAAGGGATTCATTACGAAGGGGTACATGCTGCGCGGTGGTGACACTCGATGTCAAGAACGCGTTTAATTTCGCAATCTGCGGGTGCATTCATGACGCTCTGCAAAAGATGGAAGTGCCGGACTACCTAGTTGGAATAATCAAGAGCTACCTTTCACATCGCGTTCTGCAGTATGATACTGGTGAGGGAACTAAGGAGTATAACGGCGGGAGTTCCACAGGGATCCGTTCTTGGTCCTCTCCTGTGGATTATAATGTACAATACCATCCTGAACCTCCCGATGCCTAAAGAGGTCACGATAGTTGGTTTTGTGGAGGATATAGCGGTAGTCGTCGTCGCAAAAGACCCGGGCTATGTCGAAATGTACGCCAGCGAGGCGATCACAACTATTAAGTTGTGGTTGGAAACAGTGCGATTGGAGCTCGCCGAGCAAAAAAATCGAAGCTGTTCTAATCAGTAAGCGCAGAGAAAAGACCTCTTTGAAGATCAGAGTCGGAAGCAGTGTCATAACTTCTAAGCCAGCCATTAGGAACCTGGCGGTAATGATCGACGCGAGGCTGAGCTTTGGAGAACATCCGAAGTATGTGTGCGAGAAGGCAGCGTCCGCCACCGTGGCCTTGACAAGAATTATGCCAAATATAGGTGGTCCACGACCAAGCTGGAGGCTTCTGCTATCTAGGGTGATAACCAATTTGGGCCAGTGCTCTGCCATACGCTTGCAATACCAGACAAATTAGCTCGGTTTACCGAAGGTGCTCATAAAGAGTATGCTGTGCGTTCACAACCACCTCTCACGAAGCCGTCTATGTCGCCGCCGAAATGATTCCAATGGAAATTCTGGTTGGCGAAGCAAACAGACTATACCATGGTCGACGCCTGGAAACATCAGAGGCGTCAGCGGATGGGAAAGTTATGGAAAAGGAGGTATCTCCGAGAGAACGGCAGCAGGCTTCAACCGGTCGCTGGACGCATACTCTCATCGCGGATATCGGGAAGTGGGTGAACCGGAAACACGGTGAAGTGAACCACTACCTAACACAATTTCTTACGGGTCATGGCGGATACAGCCAATATTTACACAGGTTCAAGCTGGACGATTCACTAGACTGTCCTAGGTGCAAAGGAGTTACGGAGAACGCCAAACATATATTGTTCGGCTGCCCCAGATTTTCTGGGAACCGTGAACAACTAGAAGCGGATCTGGGGAGTGTCATCAACCCACAGAATCTGGTTGCAATGCAGTGAGCCGGAGGGTATACACCATCCACAAAGAGTTCCAAAAAGAAGAAGCCAGACGTAAGTCTACAAATCGTAATGGATGATCAGCCAGAGCGATCCCTGCGAAGTAATGCCGAAAGGTATTCCCGCAGAGGAACGGCGGAGGAGGTATTTTTGGGTTTAGTCGGCAAATATACCGCATACAAAAAAAGCTCATCGTAGATCTCGTACAGCTCATGGTTGTACCGGATGCGCCATCCATTTCGGTCGCAAACTGCTCCGAAAATTCGCCCAAGGACCTTTCGTTCAAATGTGTTTATCATGTTTTCGGAGGCGTGAGTAAGGGTCCAGGTTTCGCAGGCATAGCATAGCAAAGGTCGGGTGATAGTTTTGTATATGCGGAGTTTAGTATTTCTGTGCACATGCTTCGATTTCATTATAGGGAGGACCGAGAAGAAAGTCTTATTTGCTAGCTGTATTCGACGCTTGATTTCGTCAGTTTCATTGGCGTCATGTGACTTCCCAGATAAATGAAATTGTCTACGAATTAGATGCTGAGGTCCCCGATGTTGATGTTCAGTTGTTCTGGCGTATTTGTTCTTGATTTGGGCTAGATTTGGCTTCCGATTTTATCCTTTTGTCGTGACGAGCATTGTCTGAAAATATGGGACGGGCAAGCTCCAAAGATTCGAACAGAAGCTATGGATCCACAAACTTGAGCTCCTCAGTGGGTTAACAAAAATCTCGTTTAATTAATCATTTCCACTGAACGAGATGAGTCAGGTATTATGCAAATTTGTGACTTCCCAATTCGCGGTTAGCAGCATCCTCCTAAACGACAAAATTCCACAAGCCATGCAAATATTTGTCAAGATCATTACCATTTGCTTAGTATGCAATGTAAATTTTCAACTATCTTTTTTTATTCTCTCTTTTCAGAGTTAAGTTCTGATTACGATTGCGGTGACTTGGGTTAAAGCACTGAATTGAGTTCACGGTAAGCAAGAAGATGTCGTGTTAATGTTAAGTCAATAATAGTGAATGAGTGCTATAAAGTTACCTGTTTAAATGCTTCGATAAGAGTATCTATAGATTTTTAGCATGGTGTCAGAGTAATCAAGTAAACGTTCTTAACAAAAGTTATTTACTTAGATACTACTATAAAAAGGTAGATAATTGAATATGTTGTTGTTGTTAATTGCGTCGACCCCTCCAGTGGCATGGGCGCGTCAATATCTCCAGCATTTCTATGCCTTTTTGACGTTTCGATGACATATCTAATTTTAGCAAGTGCAGTTGCTAGCATGCACCTCCTATCCGCGCCGTGTTTATACTGAAAAGCTCGGAGCAATGTGAGATTTCTATTAGTACCCAAAGGCAGTTTTTGATCGCGCCGAGATTTGAACTCCGAACTCTAGATTAGTATCGTAGAGCGGTGACCAAACGACCACGGCCACCGAGTGTATGCAACGCTCAGAATATGATTAAAAAAAATTAGCTGTTTTTCTTGGCAGATTTCTGCCGCCTGTTTTATTATATTCTGCGTCTGTAGGGTCTCTCAGCATTAATTTGGGGCTGAGTTGGTTTCAACATCGCATGAATTTCCGAAACTATGTTTTTAATGACCAGTTTAATTTTATTTTAGTGCATAAATGTGTGATTCACCGGCAACGACTTTCGGCTACAAACAACGGACCACGATCGGTTTTGGAACGTTCGAACGATGTAAGGCGAGTGCAGTAGTGCAAGGCTCAGTGAAGTCGAACGGGAAATGACCGCACATAACATCTCTATATTAGGATTAAGTGAAACAAGATGGGATCAGGATCGATTTTATTGCCAAACTCCCAAACAGTGCTGTTCTACTCTGGAAGTGAAGATGATACCTTACCTCGAATAGCAGGCGTCAGCATCCCGTTGACTGAGGATGCACGCCTATCTATAATTGACTGGAAGCCCATCTTCGATCGTATAGCTCAGTCGACAAGTCGGAAAAACGGGGGACATCTTGCAAAAATTGAGAATTTAATGAAACTTGGGGATGTTGTTGGTGTCCAGAGGTGTTACATCCAATTTATCGAACAAAATTTCCTTGTGCTAACTTGGTGGCGGCCAAAAAACCGCAAAATTTTGGCACTTTTTTCAGTTTTTGCTCGATAATCTTTTTACCTTGCATCCTATGACAAAAAGTTGTGAAGATACTTTGTAGAGCGTAAAATTTGCTATAATTTGGACTGGTCAAACGATTTTCTTCGCTCACTACACACAATGATACAGCGCTTTGAAAAGTGCTCAAAATTCAGAATCAAAAAACTGCAAAAACGCAGATTTTGTATGTTTATACTCTAGATGAAATCTGAGAGTATTATAAGTTTGCCACAAAGTTTGTAACGCTAAGAAATAAGGCTCGCAGAAAAAAATGAATGATACAGAAGTTCATATTATCACTCGAATATCTCAAAACCGGATGTCCGTCTGTCCGTCCGTCCGTCCGTCCGTGACCTCTCTAGCTCGAGAACGCGTTGAGCTATGAAGTTCAAATTTTGCACACGTTATTTTTGACAAAAAATGAAGGCTAAGTTCGTGAACGGGCTAAATCGCTCTACCCCTTCTACCCCCTCCCATACAAAATGACACATTTTTGAAAATTTACAATAATCAGATTTTCTCAGAAACTATAAAACATATTGCTTTGAAATTTTTAATATATCACTTTTATGATAATTGTAACCTATGTTATAAAACTTATTGTAATCCTCACCCTCCTTCTACCCCCTCCCATACAAACTGCGCTATTTCATGAAATACGTTAAGCCAATTTACTCAGTACGTATACAATTTACCGGGCTGAAATTTTGTACTTAACACTTAATTAACAATATCAGTTAGATTCAAAAAAATTAATAGATTACCTTTACTCCGTCTACCCCCTCCCATACAAAATGACACATTTTTGATAATTTACAATAATCAGATTTTCTCAGAAACTATAAAACATCTTGCTTTGAAATTTTGAATATATCACTTTTATGATAATTGTAACTTACATTATAAAATTTATTGTAATCCTCACCCTCCTTCTACCCCCTCCCATACAAACTGCACTATTTCATGAAATACGTTAAGCCAATTTACTCATTACCTATACAATTTATCAGGCTGAAATTTTGTACTTAACACTTAATTAACAATATCAGTTAGATTCAAAAAAATTAATCGATTACCCTTACTCCGTCTACCCCCTCCCATACAAAATGACACATTTTTGATAATTTACAATAATCAGATTTTCTCAGAAACTATAAAACATATTGCTTTGAAATTTTGAATATATCACTTTTATGATAATTGTAACCTACATTATAAAATTTATTGTAATCCTCACCCTCCTTCTACCCCCTCCCATACAAACTGCACTATTTCATGAAATACGTTAAGCCTATTTGCTCAGTACGTATACAATTTATCGGGCTGAAATTTTGTACTTAACACTTAATTAACAATATCAGTTAGATTCAAAAACCAGGTTCAAATTCATCTAGAGTATTGCATGATTGGGGTTTACCCCAATCGTAGTTCTTTTATGTTTTTTTTTTTAATTTTACATTATATATTTGATGGAGTCGAAGTACTTATCTGCATTTGGTTTCATTGAAGGAACCACCCCTAGTCTAGATTGCGACCACCCCCAAGCCGATGGTGTCTTATTGTTGCCCAGCCACGTTTGAACTTGGAGGTAGGTGCGGAAAGAATGGTAGATTGCTGCGTCTCTCGTAGGTGGCAGTCTGGCAAGTTGAAACCTTGGTGCGGCGACAGATTTGATAAAAAGTTGGTAACGGAGGTCGTCCAGAGAATCTGTTACCATGTTTCTACCATACATTGCCAACATGAACTTTTCGCCTGCCGCAGAAATCTCGGAGGCGCTGGCTTCAGGTTGTTTGAATATAGCTACAGTGGCAGATAAAGAAGTACTCCTCTCATACAGGCTGCAAAGTTTCTTCTTTCCTTGCCCGAAGGGTGTTGAAGTGGTGTCACATCCGCTAACTACATGAAGGAATAGGATATCCCTTGGGTCGAATTTGAAGGAAACTGATGAATACAATATGCTAGGTACATTATTTCGTCCAGTCTTCTGGAAGTACAATATATGTTGCTGTGGGATGGACTCTTCACTTCACACGTATTACACTGCTTCCTATTTAAGCCACCACTGAAGGTTTCAAGGAATCCCGTTAGAGATAACGAGAAGTAGATAAAGAGGGTTGAAGAGTCAGTATTTGCAGTAGATAGGATTTGAAGATCGTATTCAAATAGAAAAACAAAACAAAGTTGTTGTTACAATGAGTTTTAGAGGTTCGGAAAAGGGGGATGTGTGAGATATTTAAACGAAGCCAAAACGGATTAGTTATCATAACTCCACTAAATATAATGTAAAGTGAAAAATACAATATGTATAAAAACCCACTTATTTTTTGTATTTTTTGACATTATCTAAATTTTGGGTGTTTTTCAAAGCGATATATCTCTGTATGTATTTAGTGAAAAAATAAGTTTGGCATGTCCAAATTATAGCAAATTTTACGCTCTACAAAGTATCTTCACAAATTTTTGTCATAGGATGCAAGGTAAAAAGATTATCGAGCAAAAACTGAAAAAAGTGCCAAAATTTTGCGGTTTTTTGGCCGCCACCAAGTTAGCACAAGGGGGGCAAAGACCTTTTCCATAGTCCTCCGCGTGGGCGCCCCCTGGTAACGGCAGTGTATCAATTCGCTGACGGCCAATGTCTTAGCGATAAGACAGTTTGGAAAAGGCAGATAGCTGTAGCCTGAATGGCTGACAAACACCTAAGCGTCTCAGGTCTAGTAGGAAGGAATGACTTGCGTAGTTGGACCTGCTACATAGTTGTGTGGGCTCCAGCACGTTTATTAAACCATCTGAAGCAGCTATCTCCGAGGCCATCCCCTGAATGGGGTTAAGCGACGTGCTGACAACTCGTCCTTGTAAAAACCACTCCATGTCAAGAAACCTGGAACAAAAGCCTCGGATTGGACGGATCAACAACGACGACCACGCAAACGAATAAAGGATTATTCTTTCGGATCCTGGAATGTACGCTCCCTGAACAAACCGGGGGCCGAGAAGGCCCTCCTTCAACAGGTCGAAAAGTACAAACTGAGCATTACTGCAGTCCAGGAAACAAATTGGCTTGGCAGCGAGATTAGTGACAAGAAATCGCACACAATTTTTACAAGTGGCAAACCATCGGGCCGCAAGGAGTTTGGAGTAGCATTTATAGTGGACAATCACCTCAAACCGCATATTACTGACTTCAAACCCATAAATGAACGGCTGTGTGCGATTCGCATCAAGACTCGATTCTTCAATCTCTGGCTCATCAATGTGCATGCCCCCACTGAAGTTAAAGAAGACGCAGTAAAAGACGAGTTCTACGCCCGCCTTGAAACTCTCTTCGACTCACTTCCAACAAACGACGTCAAATTGCTGCTGGGAGACTTTAACGCGAAAGTCGGGAATGAAAGTTGGCATCGGGGGACCTCTGGAGGCCACAGCCTCCATGAAGAATGTAACGATAACGGCCAGCGACTTATCGACTTCGCCTGCAGCAGGAATCTAGTCGTAAGCTCTACGTGTTTCCCGCATCGACGCATTCACAAGCAGACCTGGAAGTCTCCAGACGCACATACCGTCAACCAAATTGACCACGTCCTCATTTGCAGGAGATGGGCGTCTAGTGTCATGGATGTCCGCTCCTATCGAGGAGCAAACTGCGACTCAGATCATCACTTGGTGAAGACGACCTACAGATGTAGAATCTCCTCAGTGCATCAGTCAAGAATCAGCCCTCCCAAAATCTTTGCGGTTGATAAGCTCTTGAGTGATGCTACAGCGGTGGCGTATACTACCGCCCTTGAGGAAAAACTATCACCTATGCTACACAACATCAGCAACACAGGCGTCCATGGGTTCTGGGAAGAACTCAAGGGTACCATCAAGGATGTCGCAGAGAAGGTCGTGGGATATAAAGCCCGGCGAGCGCGAAATGACTGGTTCGACGAAGAATGGAAAAATTCACTTGACGCGAAAAACGAGGCCTACAGACAATGGATTCAACGAGGAACCAGAGCCAGAAGAGAAAAATATGACGAGCTACGGCGAATGTCGAATAGAATAATTAGACGTAAGAAACGTAAATACTTTGACGAGCAGTTGCTGAACATAAACGAAAACTTAGCTAATAGGAACACCAGACAAGCGTACAAACTAGTAAATACAATTAAGAACGGCTACCAACCCAGGACTAGCCTTTGTAAGGACAAGGATGGAAACATCATCAGCGACACCGATGGTATTAACAAACGATGGGCCTCTTATTTTGAAGAGCTTCTAAACCGACCATCTAACATCCCCACACAGGAAGCTCTCGATGATATTGTTGATCTAGGCCCACCCATTCAACCCCCGACAGTAGAGGAAGTTGATCTCGCGTTGCGGTCACTAAAACGAAATAAAGCGCCGGGCGCTGACGAGATCCCAGCTGAACTGCTAAGATTCGGTGGAACGAGTCTAGTTGATGCCATACATCAATTACTCCTGCGAGTATGGGAGAACGAGGAGATCCCAGAGGATTGGCGCAGAAGCATCATCTGTCCAATTCATAAAAAGGGAGATAAACTGCGGTGTGAGAATTACAGGGGCATCTCACTAGTTTGTACGTCTTATAAAATTTTGACGAAAATTCTGGAAAATAGAATAAAACCGTACGCAGAACGAGTCATTGGCGAATATCAAAGCGGTTTCAGACCTGGTCGCTCCACAACCGATCAGCTCTTCTCAGTCAAACTGATACTCCAGAGGTGCTGGGAATACAACGTAAACGTATACCAAATCTTTGTCGACTTCAAGCAGGCATACGACAGTATCGATCGTGGAGTACTGTACAACATCATGCTGCAATTTGGTATACCGGCAAAATTAGTGCGACTGACAAAGATGACGATGACCAACTCCGTCTCACAAGTCAGGATCCAGAATAGACTTACTGATCTATTTGAAACACGCACTGGTTTGAAACAGGGCGATGGACTGGCACCGACGCTCTTCAACCTAGCACTGGAATACGTTATTCGGGCCATGAATATGGACAACAGCAAGACGCTACTCATCAAGTCGACACAATTAGCAGCGTACGCCGACGACATCAACATCATGTCCCGAAGATTGGCTGACGCAGAAGAACTTCTGCATACGCTCGATACCGCTGCAAAGGAAGTTGGATTACGTATTAACGAGGTTAAAACTAAAATAATGATGCAATCGGTGACAAGGACACCTGCACAACCGAGCATCAACGTGGGGGACCTCAACATCGAGTTCGTGAACAACTTCATCTACCTGGGTTGCAACCTGTCAAGGGACGCCAACGAAACTGACGAAATCAAGCGACGGATACAGTTAGCTAATAAGACTTTTTTCTCGGTTCTCCCCATAATGAAATCGAAACATGTGCATAGAAACACGAAGCTCCGCGTGTACAAACCATTATACGACCAGTGCTATGCTATGGCTGCGAAGCATGGACCCTAACTCAAGCCTCCGAAAACATGCTAGACACTTTTGAATGTAAGGTTCTACGGCGACTTTTCGGGGCTGTTTGCGATCGAGATGGATGGCGCATCCGGTACAACCATGAGTTGTATGAAATGTATGATGAGCTGCAAGTCTCGAAAATCGTCAAACTACAACGACTTCAATGGGCAGGGCATTTACAAAGAATGGACGATGATCGCATGCCTAAGAGAGTAATGAATGCAGAACGAGTCGACGGAGCGAGACTGCGAGGACGACCGAGATCTCGTTGGGAGAGCTCAGTAGGTGTGGACGCCGCGCAGCTGCTGGGCTCCCAAAATTGGAGGACGCGGTCACGTGACCGAGATAATTGGAGGACAATGATCCAGGCGGCCAAGGCCCGACGTCGGGCTTTCGCGCCACGATGATGATGAAGTTAGCACAAGGAAATTTTGTTCGATAAATTGGATGTAACACCTCTGGACACCCACCAACAACATCCCCAAGTTTCATTAAATTCGCAATTTTTGCAAGGCTAATATACTTGTCGACTGGGCTAGTATCATTACAGCCAGATTTAAATCCAATGTAAGAAACATCACAATAATTCAGGGCTATCAATCAGCTAAGGACGCCTTCTATCACCGACTCGGCGACACCTTTAACAAGGCTCCCAAAGGTGACATAACAATTATTATGGGGGATCTCAATGCCAAAGTCGGGTCTGACAACCTTGGTTTGGAACATCTAATGGGCAATCATGGTCTAGGCAACAGAAACCAAAATGGCGAAATGTTCGTGGAGTTTTGCAACTCTCGTTAGCTTGTCATCAGCGGTACTTTGTTCAAGCACAAACGATGCCATTTAACAACCTGGGTTTCTCCGGACGGCAGAACAGAGAACCAGATTGACCACGTAGCCATTTCTAAGACATGGAAGAACTGTCTCTTAGACGTCAGGTCGAAGCGGGGTGCTGATATTGGCAACAATCACCAACTTGTTGTCGCAACATTGCTAAACATGCCCTCGATTGGAACCCACAGGGAACCAATGGAAGCCGCCGCGTTGGACGACCTAGAAACACCTGGAGAAGATCAGTTGAGATCGAGGATAAGTCAAATCGTGGAGTCAGTTGAAGGCGATGGCGGCAAACAGGACGAGGTGGAAAGTCGGCGTGGTTAATGCCCCACAAGGGGTTGACAGGATCCAGAGAGAGAATTTGTAAAAGCATACAGTTCTAACTGCCAAAATCTCAGCAGCCCGTATCAGCTGTTTATCTATAAGATAAACTTTAAGCAGACATTGAGAAAACTGCCTATACTCTAAAAAAAAAATACTCTGCAACCTTTTCCTGAATCTAGGGAAAATACTTTTATCCCTTTCACCCACCTGATGGCAATGGTGTGGATTTGTATAAGATTCAAACAAGCAGACAGACATACCAAATTGCTTTTATATTATTTATTTTATAAATTTATCTTTATAAATTTTTTACATTCTTGTGCGTTCTTTTCACAGAAAGCATCCTCTGGTGAAAGGGACCATCTATAGGAGGCAGGCACGTTCAGGACATAATGGCAAGGAAGGGCGGAAAGGGCTGAAAGTCAACTCAAAGTCATTTCAAAGGTACATTCGCTCTAACATGTGCAGCGCACCCAAAAATTTTCACCGTTTGGGAAAAAAATTCTAATCTAAATTAATCGACAAGTTGAAAGGAAATCCATCATGTGCATGGAACGGGCCTAAAGTGCAGATAAATGAATTTAAAATCCGGAATCTCTAGTAGTTTTGAATACAACCAACACGACGTGAATTGGCCCGCTAACCATATACGTATCTCATACTAAAATATGACGAAATCTATGAATCTGATATTTAATAAAACATTTGGCTGACGTCAGGTTCATATGAGCCACTCAACGCTTTTAACGCTGGACCTGGACGCAAAATTATTGTGAATAATTAATTTTAAATGTTTATTTAAAAAAAAAGATGAAATATCTAAATCCGAGTACTAAATAGGTAAAAATTAGAAAAGTACAAAGTCATGATTTGTAATTAATACATACCTCAAAACACGTAAACTCGAATAGACGCACGTGCATATTATGAGCGTACTTAAGTTTTAATTAAATTCGTTAACATGTTTCCTAGTAATTGAATATGACTTGTAGTTGTCGGGTCTTTCAAATGTTATGTATCGCATTGGCTGATTTTGGAGAGCAAAGGTTAATTGATGTTCAGTTTCCAGAAATTACTTCATACTATTAGGAATTGTTTTTTTTTTATCTGACACGAACAACTGTTTTTCAATAAATTTTACAAATGGATTTGTGTTGATTTAGGTATTTGAGTTAACCTTCATAGGACCGACCTCGAGAAGTTACGTTAAAGACCATGTGGGGTGTAAATGCACCCCAACTTTTTTGAATTATATAAAGGACAAAAAATATTTTGGACAAAACATTTTAATTTTATGTTTTGAAAAATAATCTAGAGATTTAACAGAAATTAAGAAACCGTGATATGCGTAGTACAAAAATAACTATCACAATTATTACAAACGGTTCTGATTTTGGTATAATCTAATTGTACCTGGAAACTTACCCGTACCGCAACGAACAAAATTAACGACAACTCATTACAGTATGTAGCAATTTATTTCAACTTTTTTGTACGATATAAGAAGTATATTTAAGAAACATATCTCCGAGGAAATTTAATAGGAATTTATTTTACGGAAGATATCTTTAGAAATGTAAGTCTGAAGTGCATCTGCACCCTGCTCGGGCTTATGATGGTTAATTTGATGACATGCTCTAATAAGAATAATTTGACTCTTTGAATAAATTTTTCGAACATCCAAAATGATGCGCTGCGAGATATCCTCTATCGAGGTACTAGGTACTATTTTGTTTAGATCTCTGGAGCTTTCATGTGACCTTAGCTAGATTAGATGGAGGGCGGTTGGCCCGAAAGGCTACCAAGCAATGCGACCCGAAGGTCTACGAGTATTGTGCTACATACTATGCAGATTTATGATTAATTGTCGAGGCCAATCATTCCAACAAATCTGCTCAACTGCTCAAGTTTCAGTCAGGCAATCGTTTCCGCTTCAAGGAATGCGTCGCTAAAGCATTTCAAGCGACGAAATTAAAGTGCGTCACTATCACAGAAAATGTACTGGGATTTCTAATCCTCTCTCTTACAGAAGCGACAGCTGGGTGGCACGATTGCGTGAGGGGCCAGCTATCAAAAGTTCGGCCTGTCTGAGACCCGGGGTACTGTCCCAATCCGCAATAATAATAATAAATACTGAGGCCTTAGCTAAAAAAAATCCGGGGGGGGGGGGGGGGGGGTGGCAGCTTGATCTCGACCATTTCCGAATTCCCTGGGGCTAAAAAACTTGGGGTATGATTTTGTCTGTTTCGCCACATTCCTCGCTTCGTTGTGGTAGTTTCAAATTAGAAAAAATATCAAAAATGGAATATGCCTTACGTTCCTTTTTGAAATAATACATGTCAACCCCTGATGATCAGTGAGCTCAGGCCAACCTGTCGAAAGTCCGGGCTGAGCTCTGATTGGTCGCTATAGATAAAACAACTCAGCATGTATAAGAAGATCTAAGCGCAGCTCGTGAAAACTCTTCTGTGAGCGAATTGAGGAATCTAGCGACGCATCTAGGCTCCGTAAAGTCTTGTCCACGGTCTCGGCAATGCTCACTTATTTGGTGAAACAAAGACTATTGACTTGTTGATCGACACACACTTCCCTGATAGCTCTGCCCTTACTCCTCTCTGTAATGGTTATTCAGCCAAAGTTACTCCGTGTGACTTTGCGTCTATTCTTTCGAAGGAGAAGATAATATGGGCAACTAACAGTTTTGATCCTTTCAAGTCCGCTGGGCCTAACGGTACCACTCCCGCAGATCTACAGTTTGTGCTGGATGTAGTGTATCCTTGTATCGAATCCATTTTCATGGGATGTCGGAAGCTGGTTTATATTCCCTATTTATGGAGACAGGTCAGGGTTGTTTTCATTCCGAAAGCGGGAAAAAGTTAGCACGCGCGGCCAAAGGACCTTAGACCCATAAGTCAGTCTATCCTCATGTCTGCTAAAGGTGTTAGAGAGATTGATCGACACCTACCTGCGCAGCACTATTCCTGCTCAGTTGCTGTCTGCCTCTCTGCATACTTACTGGAAGGGAAGATCAGTGTATACGGCGATACATGCCGCGATAGGTTGCATCGAAAAGTCTCTTGAATACAAGGAGCACGAGTACGTTGGTTGCTTTTCTGAATATTGAGGGCGGTTTTAATAATTTAAAACTGGTGGTTTTCACTGACGCACTTGCAAAGCTTGGTTTACATGACTCAATCTGCAAGCTTATTAATCTGTTGCTAACTTCTAGGGTGATCTGCACAAAACTAGGCACAACGTCTGCGAGAAGGCATGTGAGCAGGGGAACTCGCCTCCCACCTTCTTTGGAATCTGGCGGTCAATAAGCTGTTTGTGGAACTGGAGGGGCTGGGGTGTAAACCAAATACTTATGGCGATGACATTGCAATTGCTATCTCGGGTAAGTTCCCCTATAGTCTCAGTGACTTAATGCAGAGGGCTCTGTTTGTTCTGGTAAAGTAGGCCAGTGAGGTTGGGGTAAGAGTGAATCCGACCAAAACGGAACTTGTTCTGATCATCAGGAGATATCCGTATAAGGTTCCTTCGTTCGAACCACCCTTAATAGAGGTCATAAGGCTTGTTCTCACTGACAAAGCTAAATTTGGGGGCTCATCCTAGATACAAAATTATGCTGGAAGCCTAACATCCAGGAGCGAGTTAAAAATGCCACTGTTGCATTGTACTCATGTAAAAAAGCGATTGGTAGGAAATGGGGACTGCAACCGAGGGTGGTTTTCTGGCTCTATGTGTTGGTAGTGCATCCTATTCTTATGTATGGGATAGTGGCCTGTTGAACGGCGCTTAGAATCGCATTTTACAGAGGCTTTATGGAGAAAGTTCAATGGCTGGCTTGAGTCGCCATCACGGGAGCTCTAAAAGCAACACCCACTGTGTCCCTTGAAGCTCTGCTGAACTTGGCTCCTTTGGACATTCTTGCCGAACGGCTTGCTGCTAGTGTGGCCACTCGCCTTCGTGAAACAAGTCATTGGACCACACCCACCACCGGACATTCGGCCATTCTAAACAGCTGGGACGTTACTGAAACCACGGATTATACCGTGCCGAAACTTAAATTTGAAAGGAATTTCTATTGCCTGATTCCCTCTCGTGAGGTGTGGGCGGATAGCACCGCTCTAGAATTTCATGCCATAAGCATCTTTACTGACGGCTTCTGACTGTGTCTTTCAAAAACCATGCAAGCTGAAATGAATTCGCTGAGGACTGTTAAGAGCAAGATCTCCTCTCACTACCTCAATAATGCGGATTCCAAATGGCGGAATCTGCCCACCTGCGCTATAGATATAGCTCTCCTATGACAGAAGAAAAACATCAAGTCCCGTACAGATGTTGCCAGGCTCACGTCGGTCATCACAGGACTATCGGAGAACATGCGATAACGCTGGCATCCCTTATAATCCGCATTGCCGCAGCTGCAGGAATGAGGATGAGAAAGAAACCCTCACTCACTTCCTCTGCGAATGCCCGGCAGATCTATGACAGCACCTGATGAGTAATGATCTGTCAGGGGTCCGAAACCAAAGGCCGAGGGTCACATTGCACTTGGACCCCGATACGAGTGCGAGGCAAGTGAGCCGTCCGCCAACCATTCCATCCTTATTGAATTTTCTTTATTCCCCATTTTTACCTCCTCTGTTTATGTTGTCTTTCCCAGGCCTATGAATTTTTATTAATGCATAAAGGACAGAGGCAACGAGCGGCGAAACCCCCACCCACGTCTCCCGAGCTGAGCTACAGCAAGCATAGGCCGCTGCTTAGCTCGTTGAGCCTGGCATTACACTTTGCGTTTTTCTGCAGGAAGAGCGATCCCGGAAAAAAACGCATTGTCGTACAAGAAGAGGAACGCATACATTTAAATGGAATGCTTTCCACTTATGCGTTACGACAACGCTGCAGTTTGCGGGAATCGTTTTGCAGTAGCAAGTCCAACGACAACGGGAAGACTTCTCCCGCAAAAAAACACAGTGAGAAGATGAACATACGGTGGTATATGAAACGCATTACACCTTCCGCTTTTTGGTTCAACGATAAACTAGAAACGCATGCACCCAGTGGCGAAATTCATGCAGTGCATCCATTGAGGACTGGCTGAAATTGTATCGAACTCCCGATTTCTACCTACTATATTGCCACAAAAATGAAACCATCAATATCCTCACTGGGATATATTTATTTCTTTCACAAGATTTTCCCGCAGAAAAACGCAATGTGTAATTATAGAGTTCTCTTCTTGTACGACAATGCGTTTTTTTGCGGGATTGCTCTTCCTGCAGAAAAACGCAAAGTATAATGCCAGGCTGAGGGGCCTTTTGCTTCGCCAGATGACACGGCCCGACCTTCACGGTCATTATGCTACCTTAGGCTCTGTCCCCACAGGCATCTCCGGATGCCCACCAAATTGTCCATTACAAAGTCGAAAATGGATTTCCGGAAGATCATTTTTAGAGAACCCTTCGAAATTCAATGTCATGAAGTGATATCGACTCGGCTAATCCCCTTGACAACATAACATCGTTGCATCACCCAATAACCTTTGCCATTCGTTCATAGTTACCCATAGGCAGATACAGATTTCGTGTTCGATCTCAATTTCCTTCTTTCCATCTTCCCGAGAACGACGTACTATAGATCATTCATTGCTCATGAATTTATGACAAATGATCTTTTGTGCAGTCATCGACACCGGACGACCGACAACCTTAAACTAGGGCACGCGCTCTTTAAGTTTCAAATTACCTGGTTTCTGACTTGAATGCGGTTAACGACAACACACTTGATGCAATGCGAAAAAAAGCAGGTAACGATGATGTATGTTACACGTATCTGGAGCTCACCACTTTCTTCTTCGAGCCCCACCAACATTGCTCTGAAATTATACAACTTTTGCCGCAAACCGCATGTTGTGCACTCAGAATGCGTTAGCCAAGTATGCAGGTGGATATGAACCAATCTGTGAATCTATGGATGTATCTTGGCCGCTACAGTGGTTACCTGCATGGTTTTCTCGTATTAAACAGAATACGCGATCCGTTTATAAGAAATAATAGCCACGAGTATAGAGACACCCGACCAGGTTCAATAGTTTGCAATAACATATATAGGTAACATAAGCGCTCCGAATTATACAGAAATGTACGAGTATCTGCTACGAGTATGAATGGCGTCTATGGGTGGTGGTGTGCAGATACTATCATTAATTTGAATTAAGTGAAGCACTACGGTAAGGAATAAAAAAAGATAGATAGACAAGTTATGAGGCAATAACTAGTTTCCAGTGCCGAATGGGAATTAATTCAACTATTCATGGCATCTCGCTAGTTTCCTTCTATGATATCCACTGGATGGTTGTATGGTGGACGCCATATTAAGATTACTATCAGCAGCAGTGAAATGTTTCACAACATCTGGGTTTGTTATAGTAAAAAGTCATTCACTTCTTCTTGTGAGTCGGCGCGTTGTGCTAGTATGCAAACGAAACACCAGTGATGCCCAAACTTATTATGCACATGGACCCCTTCGTATCGCAAAAACCTGACTATGAACCCCCAAAGGAAATAAATCAAAATAGCTTTAATTTCGGAAATTGCATCTTTTGTTTTTCAATACAAACCATTTTTCAATGCGATGGTTTAACTTGACGGGACCATATCAAAATGGTCGCGATTCTGAAAGCCCAGTTTTCACCGTTGGTTCACTTAATGACACTGAGCAACTCACAAGGGAAATCACTGTGTATCCGTAAGTGAAAGAGAGACGCTTCCGACTTATACATTTACACAATCGACGTGTACGACCCATCCTGAAGCATATCCATACGAATCCCGAGAGCAGATTGACAACCAAGCAATTTTCGTTACCCCTGTCTCTTAGTAATTGCATTAGAGCAAAAGAGATAGAGAAGACGGTAGATGTGTTTGTTTAGAAATCAGGCACTGGGGAACAGATTTTCCGGTCTATTTCCCCTTTAAAGATCCTGTCAGATACTCGTAACCGACACTCTCTCTTCCACTTTGGTTAGGTTAGGTGCAGGGGCTGCCGTGATATATCACAGCACACTTAGACCAGCATTGGGTCCGTTGTGGTACCACCAAAAAAATCGCCTTCGAACGAACCTACATACCAAACCAGCCTGTGCTAGCAATGTAACTGTTGAGCCTTGTGGCTGTCATCTTCCTAAGGTCATCCAGATCATAGAAGACCCAAGAGCCCAAAAGTTTTTATCTCCTGCCGGCCAGGGCCGGACAGTGACAGAGAAGGTGGAGAACACTCTCCTCCTCATATAGGTATACATCTCCACAACTAATGCATAAGTCGTGATGAGGAATCCGGAGCCTTCAGGCGAGCTCCCCGATTGGGCGGTGCCCAGTGATAACACCTACTACCCTGCCAATGTGCTTCCTGTTAAGCGACAGCAGTGTGGCAGAACGACTGGGATCAGATATCGGCCAAATCATCCTCGTTATTTGGCAGGTGTTGCCGCTGAGCCATCTTGTATTAGCCCTGTTCACAGCAGCTGTCTTAATTGACAATTTGCACATGCTAAGTGGCGTTTTAATGTCTCTGCGTCTTTCGTCAACCACCCTAGTTGTACCCTCCCGAACCAGTTCATCCGCCTTACAGTTACCCACAAACCAACTATGGCTCGGAATACAATAGAGGAATGAGAGAGCGAGGAATGAAGAAGCCGCCCATCTCTGCGAGTTCTGAGCGGCAGTTACCAATCAATGGTTTTAGATGTTGTGAGGACGGATTCGAGTGAGCGAATCGCCGAATGACTATCTGTGTAAATAGTGATGTCCTTCACAGTAATGCCCAGCCAAGACAGGACTTCCGAGATCGCCGAAACCTGTACGACACTGCAATAGTCTGGAAGACAGAGTGAGAGGTTAACTCCCAGTCCTTCCGAGTAAATGCCCACCCCGACCCACTCGTCGGTTCTAGAGCCATCTGTATAGATGACAATGGAGTTGGTAGTTAAGGGCACATCCCCTGTCCATAGACACCTCGACGACGGAATCTGGCTGAAGAAGTTTCTGCCAAAATGATATTTTGGAAGAATGTAGTCCGTCTCCCTGGGGAGATCCAGGTTGTTGAGTATAGTAGAGTGTCCCGCACTCAACGCACGCCACTGGCCCGCCTCGTGAAGGTGCAAAACCGTGTCTGCTGCCAGTTGTTCGCCAAGAATATCTAGTGGGAGCAAGCCCAGAATCACGTCCAGTCTTTCACTTACGGACATACAGTACTTCACATCTCTGTTACTCACTGTCAAATTTACTGATCCTGTTAAGTTTGCCAAAACGCAGGCCTTATATATGTTTGGTTCTATGTTCGGAAAAAAACATTCGCCAGTCTCCGCGAGGACTAATTTCTTGTCAGTTTCGTTTTTTTTTTGTAATCAGGTTCGTAACAGCACTGAATCTACCTTCTACTAGATAGGAAGGCAAGCAGCTTCTATGCAATGCCAAATAATATAGGATAAAATGTTGGTATTTGTTTCTGTAGTCAGAATTCGTTGTTTAAACACTAGTTTCAGCTTCCCATTTTAAGATAATTCAATTCCTCCAGTATTTCTATGGATTCATCAGAATTTATGGGTCGACTCGCAAAAAGGTCCAATATTCAATCCGGGGTATCTAAACGGAGAATATCTTCAAATTTTTGGCGAAGGTCTGCGAGCTTAACACTCGCATCTGTTAACTATTTAAGATATGTATAAAGTCGCAATAATAAGAAGAAAAAACAAGTCACATCTACCTAGAAGATGTGACATGTTTTTTCTTTTTATTAATTTTACATTTTTTTCAAGAGAATATATTGTAAGATAAAATACTCATTGATTAATAGCATACAGAGCTCCATCCCCACTGGCATCTTCGGATGCCTACCAAACTGTCCATTGCGTATTTGGCGCCCAACGTGGTGCCCAAAAAACAGAATTAGAAAGGAACTTCCGAGTTCTTTTTAGTCCTTCTACCACAGGCACATAAAAGCTACTTGCTCTAAGTCTATGACTTACCGACTTATTTCACGTATTTTCTTTTCAAGTAGCTGTGTTTTCCTCTGTAGAACCCCCATCTTTCCTATATAGTAGTTTTTCTTTTTAGATTCAGTAGAACAAGGAAGTTCTGGCTTTGTGTTCGTCTTTTATGGTTCAGCCACGTATTTGAGGCGTCTACAAAGGCTTCGAATTGCCTCCACTGGAAATCTCTTCGGTGACCGGACGAAGCGCGGAGGTCCCTGGATACATTTTTGTTTGGAAGGATTGTCCATTTAAGTAACTTAACAAATTTTCGTTACATAGTATTGCATTTTTATATTATTCATGTGCTAAGCAGTTTACAGAGTTTGGACTGACCACATTTTTTCCATTGCAAAAAACGCAATTAAATGCCTGGGCTTCCTGAATAGATGCAAAAAATATTACACGCCATCTAATTTAGCGTTAATATACAAGAGTCACATTAGACCCAGACTCGAATATAATTGCCATTTATGGGCCGGTGCGGGTCGCACTGCACTGTCGGCATTGGACAGAGTTCAACGAAAAGCATTCAGACATATTGGTGATGACGATATAACTTCCCGGATTGAACCACTTCAGCACAGACGTGACGTTGGTTGTCTATCACTTTTTTATCGATATTTCCACCGCTGTTGCTCTGCTGAAATAAGTAGTTTAATTGCCGATGTTGCATTTCCTATACGCAACACCAGACAGTCAACTCGTGCCCACCATCTTACCATCGAAACTAGTGTCAGTCGAACCGCAAAATTGTATGACTCTTTCGTATGCAGAATAACCCGAATGTGGAACGCTTTACCATCATCTGTTTTCCCCTGCAATTACGACCTGCAGAAATTTAAACAAAATGTCCACCGTCATTTAATTTCGTCTAATCCAGCTCAACCCATCCCCTTCCTCTTACCTTAATTTCCTCACCTACCAAAGCCATGCTATTGCATTAAAGGGTATTCCCTAAGCTTTGGTGTTAACATAGAAAAAAAAAACATAGAAAAAATGAGTGCATTACGGCAAGGAATGCTGCGTTTCGCCTCTGCTAGCCACAAGATTCTCTGTAACCTATTGATCATCTAAATAAGGGGGAAATATAGTATTTTTTTCTCTTTACTATTTTTCTCTTCTATAATGGTTGCCGACTAGATCAGGAGGCCCGTCCATTTTTTTTTCCTTTTTGCAGCACACTCTCTCCTCAGCTTCTACTACTTTACAGGCCTCGTATTAGAAGATGCCCTGTAATGAACCATATTCTGGTCTGCTAGTGCTGCTTCCATCGGCAGATCGATGGCAGCACATGATGAGTTATGATTTGTCGGTGGGACGAAACCAGAGGCCGAAGGTCCCATTACACCTGAACCCCGATGCGAACACGAGGGCTAGTGAGCCGTCCGCCTGCCATCCTTATCGCCTCTTTCTTTTTTATTCCACATTTTTACCTCCCATGTTTGTGTTGTCTTCCCCAAGCCTATGCATTTTCGTTAATACGCAAAAGACAGGGCAACGAGTGGCGAAACCACCCCTGTCCTCATGTCTTCCGAACTGAGATACAGCAAGCATAACTCATTGAGGGGCCTTTTTCTTCGCCAGATGGCAGGGTCCGACCTTCACGGTCATTATGCTATCTTATGCTCCATCCCCACTGGCATCTTCGTATGCCCATCAAGCCGTTCATTACAGTTGTCAGCTGACTTAATGGAGAAAAAAGGTTTGAGCTAACACTAGCTTCAGATCGAACGTTGACTCTTTTATATTTCGCCATTATTGCATAGGTCGAATTTCCCACATCGCCATCGGCAGGCGAAGTGGGTCTTGCGCATTTTGATGAACTTATTGCTATTGCAATTTTCCATTTTGAAGAAAAACAATTTTCCTTATACTCAATTGCCCTAACCCCTTGTGGGGCATAGCGCGTCAACTGTTCAATGTGGCCCAGTTGACGTTTCGTTGGCATAAACTGGTTTTGGAGAATGCAGTTGCCAGCATGCACCTCCTGCACATCCATGGCCGCGAACGTCGTCGTGGGCGGGATTCGAACCCGAAACGTCGGTAGTCAAACATGAGACTGATGCCTCAACACACTGCGCTACCGGTCGCCCCGATGTTTATATTTATTTTCCTATATATGTACGTATTTCGGCAGCTACTTGCTGCCTTCTTCAGTAGAATTCTACTGAAGAAGGCAGCAAGTAGCTGCCGAAATACGTATATAGGAAAATAAATATAAACATCATCGACTATAAGAAAAATTGTTTTTCTTCAAAATGGAACATATCACAGTCGGTGCAAATAAGCTGCATTTAATACATAATATTGCAATTTGTTACACGAAATATGTACCTAATGGAAATTCGACAATTGTAAATTTTGAGAAGAATAGAAAGTTGATTGTTGGATTGGATATCTGTACAAGATGAAAGCGGAACAAAAAAGGAGTTTCTTCTGCCTTAAGCGAAAAATTAAACCCTCGAGTGAATTTTTCCGAGATTAGTGACAAAAAAAATTAATTAAAAAAGTCAATTTTCAACGGCGAAATAATGTGGTATTGATGCTAAAGAGAAGGTAGCTGATTATTGCTGTGCGGGTTATCACTGAATATTATCTAGTGACGGTGGACATGCAGGGAAACTCCAGCTTCTTCACAGTAATTTCATGAAAAAAATTGGAGATTTCCAGAGAAGAAAGAGAAAGATATCTTCCATAAAAAGTTCGATGCGCATTTTACTGCTTTAACTGAGTAAAGACTAAGACAAAGTGAAATATCGAACCATGGACCTTCTCAACGTTCATCAACGCCAAATGTCACATATTATTGCAAAATTCTCGACAAGCGTCGCATGTACTATAATTTAATTCATCTCTTAAGCACATTACGCAAATCCCTAATCTCAGTCATTATCTTAAAGATATTAGATAATAATACAAATAACAACCGATTATATCAACGCGAAAATTTTCTCACAATTTGCATCATCATCACACTTTAACAAGTGCCTGCTGCCGTATGTTATCAAATCGCGGAGTACTTCTCACATGTACCCCCTCCCTGGGTACTATACTATTACTCACAACAATACCGGCATCGAAACCAATGTACATTTGCGAGACAATTCGGTGTGAAAATGAAAGTAAATAATTTGTATATTTAGGAACAAAAAAAAAGTGATTGTCTAAGATATAAAGTCAAACTGTACTTGTATTTACTAAGAAAGAAAGACAGAAAATTAAGATACTTTATAATAATTTTCCTAATACAACAATGAGTTTTAGATATGGACAGAGGACATGCTCCGATCTCAGAATTGGAGCTCTATATCCATTGTAAATTATAAAATACTAAAAGACACGCGAGTTCCCTGTAGCTTCGGTAAAATGCCATTCATTGTGTTCTTGTCGTAGATTTAAATTATTGTACATTACAATTGAGAAGGAAGTGAGGTGAATCTGGAACTGAGATTAGATACAAATGTCTTTGTGACACATTACGAAGACATTGAATGGGATCAGAAGTAGCATGTTAAAACGATAATGGTGAAAGTGTAATTGCTGCAAGTGGATCAGGTCAGGGGTTTCATGATGTTATGCACTCTTAGAAATCTACTATTACGGCGGTGAAAATACAAGTTAAGCCGATCTTCCATGTTTAATTCATTTTTATTTTTTTTTTGGAAAAGTAAACCTAAGCCTATAGTCCTTATTCACATATAACAACAAACATCTGAAATGGAGACACTATTTTGTTTAAATTGTTAATTGATTGTACATTTCTTCTTATCAATTACCTAATGGTCGTTTATTTCCAACCAGAAAAGGTGCCATTTAATCGGTCTGGTGAAATTTTCCAATTGTCTCATGCTCTACTAACAGACTTTCCTCGATTAACTCGTTCAATCATTCAACAAACAATCATCACAAAATTACCTGAATAAAAAGATCTTTATCTTCAAGTAATTGATCCAAGTCACGAAATTGCTAATTAAAGATGGTTTGCTGCTTTGCTTTTCAAGATTTGATCAGTTGGTTCCGCGATTTCGTACTAATTTGCTTACTTACCCTACTAAGAAGAGATTAATCGTTTACATCTTGTAAACGTATTGTATTGTTTTCGATGATGTGCGAGGCTTAAGATATTTATCAGATCTCCAATTACAATAGTCTCAAGCCGTGTGCACCCAACAGCTAGTTAGTTCCGTCGAATTTGCGGAAAGTTTTGGTAAAGATGGAAAGATACTGGCTCTGGTGCAGTACAGTATGGGCTACAATCCAGATAGCTAATACAGTGTGGCAAGCCAACAGTTCCGTGAAGGTCTGACTTGATTTGGTTTCTCTTTGGAACACGACACATCACAATTTATTAACGTGTAGATAACAACAGATGGTCAAGAGGTTACGATCTAGTGATCATCGATTATTGGAGTATTATGTAAAAGAAGAAACATACTTTTTTTTCAAAGCAGGAAGAAAGCGATTATTTATGTAGCAAATTTGTCACCAGAAAGTCGACACCACTAGGTTATTTCTCTAGCAAAATGAAGCATACTACAGTCGGCTAAAAGCCTTGTTGTCAGCTTATCAATATCGGTGGTATCAAACTAATAAAACAAATGAAACCGGAATATAGAGGACTACGCCTGAAATCTGAGGGTTTTGTAACAAGCGCTTATTTTGGTATATACTATAAATATCGCCTCCTTGCTCTTCTTGATACCACTCAGATGAAAAAAAAAAAACAAAATTAAAATATCTTATTTTACATGCTAATTCATATTACGTGATTGTAACGAAACTTAGAACATATTATTGCCTCAGGTGTTGGTTGTCGTTGGCCATCAATATTTTTGACCTCGGGTATACTTAAGAAGTGCAGGGGTGTGCTAACTGCAACTGTAGAATTGTAATATTATTAACCTTTTGTGATGAGATAAAAAAATTCTACTATTTGTAGTTCTCTATGCTAGTGAAATGCCGCTTTCCTGCAAGTTTCCTAATTCTTAGTATAACGGTCTCGAAATGCAAACTCGGATCACATATTTTCCCCTCTACCTCTTTTCCACTTTTTTCAAATTTGATGAAAATACCAAAAATGGAATGTAGTCGGTGTTACCTTTCTCATGATACCCCACTTGCCTATACCAGATGAAATAAAAAAATTGACCCTCATTTCCCCTCTATGAGGACCTCCCCTTAAAGTCAGCATTTTACAACGGATCGCTTTCTCCGGCGAATTGTAATAATTCTACATATTCCTCCAAATTTCATATATGTAGCTAGCCGTTCGTGAGATATTTCATGGACAGACGGACATTTGACCGATTTCATAAGAGTTTTGCTTTTACTACAAAACCCTAAAATGGACTACAGGACACTTGACGCGCATGAAGCAACGCTTATACATAAATGCAAAAATCGGATGAACACAGACAACGGGAAAATAACATCACATTTGTTTAAATTATCCAAATAAAAAAAGTTCAGCGCTTCTCGCTCTAACTTATTTAATTCTCTTTTTAGGGTTTTGTAGTAAAAACAAAACCCTTGTCTGTCCGTCCGACTGTCCATAGAATATCTCGCGAACAGCTGAAGCTACATCCATGAAATTTGGTGGGCGTGTGTAGAAATATTATAATTCGCCGGAGAATATGATGTGTCGTAATAGGCCAACTTTAAGGGGGAGTCCCCATAGAGGGGAAATAAAGGTCGAAATTTTTTTTCGCGTGGTATAGGCAAGTGGGGTATCATGAGAAAGGTACCACTGAGCACATTCCAGTTTTTGCATTTTCTTCATATTTAAGAAAAGGAGTAAAGAGCTAGAGGGGAAAATATGAGTTCATAATTTGTCCAGCCCCCCGTGAATTTCTAGACTGTTACACTTAGAAATATGAAGATTTACAGGAAGGCCGCATTTTACTAGCATTGAAAACTAAAATTGTAGAATTTTTAAATCTCTTAAAAAAATGTTAATAATAGTACATTTCTGCAACTATGCAGTCAAAACACCCCTGCACTCCCTGAGCAGATCCCAAGTCAAAAATTTTGATGGGTAACGATAACTAACACCATAGGTAATAATACCTTCAAGTTTTATTATAATCACATAATATTTATTAATAGTACATTAATTGAAAGTTAGGCATTTTGACACTATCCATAAAAAAAAATATTCCGACCAGCCTCATAGATAGGTGATAGGTACTACTTTCTCTCTCTCTTTTCTCTAATTGCCTTGACCCCTCCAGGGGCATGGGCGCGACAACATCTCTAGCATTACTGTGCCTTGTTGACGTTTCAATAGTATATCTACTTTTTGGAAGTACAGTTGCTAGCATGCACCTCCTATCCGCGCCGTCTTTATACCGACAAGCTCGGAGCACTGTGAGAGTTTTATTAGTACTCACAGGCAGTTTTTGATCGCGCCGAGATTTGATCTCCGAGCTCTAGATTACTATCGAAGAGCGGTGATTGAACGATCACGGCCACCGAGCGCGACAAGGTACTACTTGCCAGTGCCGGATTAGCCATAGAGTAAAAGTCAGCAAATGCTACGGGCCCCACGCCTTGGGGGCCATTGTGCTTGTCCGCAAAAAAAAATCACTGTAAAGTAAGATACCATCCAAATTCTAATAGCCGCCATACATTATGCGATCCGTTGCCCGATCGATCGGTCTATGGATCGCCACAAAATGTCAGCTGATCAAAATTACTTGGAACCGTCAAGAAAATCGTCAACGATAAGCGCATGCCCTGGCCGATCCATCGGCCGATATCGATATCGGAGGACGGATCGGCCGATCGATCGATGTGTGTATGGCACGTTTAAGAGCGAGCGCATGCCACACCATATGCTTGACAACAATACTTACAGAGGAGTCCCATAATATTGTCTTTGAACAGTTTGCATAAACTGACCATGTAGGACAGTTTTCTATTGATTACCAATAAGAATGTAAGTGTATCCGCTTGGTAATCCACACCCAGTATAACAAAAAAATACTAGCCAACGATTCGGTCTCATATTCTAAACGATAAAGCTTTGTCTACACTCAGAGACCTAGACATTGTCTCTGTTTTGTCTATAGACGGTTTTTAGACATTGTTTAGAGTCAATATATGTATAAAGACAGTATCTAGTAGTAGTATCTAGACATTGTTTTGAAATTAACTGGTGCACTTTGTTGAGCTACTGAAATCAGATGTGGCTGCTGATATTGGCATAAAAAACACGAGGCTCTGGCACTTCAATTTTTTAAGCTTTTAACGAAAAATTCTATAGAATCGTGCTTCCCAAATGTAAAAATAGTGTTACGCATTTACTTGAGTTTGACGATCATCAACTGCAGCGGTGAACGTTCTGTTTCAACATTGAAGCGCGTGAAAAATGTGTTACGAAACACAATCGGACAAGAACGTTTAAATGATCTCACGATAATGACTATAGAAACCAATTTACTTAGAAATATTGATTTTTCGAGTGTTATCTTTAAGTTTGCCCACATTAAATCACGAAAAATCAATTCGTAAATGTGCTGTTTTATTTTATCCAGTGGAACCTCGATTATAATAATAATAATATAATAATAATAATAAAGGGGTGTAGAAAGCCAACCCTACGTCCGAGCTAAAACATCTAATGCCACGTGCACGCCGGGCAACGTTATAAAACGGCTAACAGAGCTCTGGAAACCCCAAATGGGAGAAATAAAAACCATGCAGACACGAAACATGGCAAGAAGAAGACGGGCAGGGATATATGCCCAAGTGTCGGAGGGAACCGCGACTTCTGGCAAGGGCTTTCTCTCTGAACAAGATGGGCAACCAACCACAAGGAGACCGACTGCCGCGGGTGCACCCGCACAAACCGGTAGGACGCGTACTACTCCAGCACCA
This sequence comes from Chloromyia formosa, assembly GCA_964017055.1. Taxonomy (NCBI): domain Eukaryota; kingdom Metazoa; phylum Arthropoda; class Insecta; order Diptera; family Stratiomyidae; genus Chloromyia; species Chloromyia formosa. The sequence goes on along the minus strand of OZ024818.1, from coordinate 46,942,491 downwards.
TCGGGGAGCCCTCCTTCATCTGTGGTTGATGTTTCGCCTGGCATCCAGGCGACCACAGCTGCAGGCTCGCGTAGGCAACGGATGAAATGGACAGAAGAAAAGAACCTTTTTATCATCCGTGCCTACTACGAGATCGAACTCTCACAAGGGACAACATCATATCGTCCATTGCTATATCAGAGGTTCGTCTAGCGATTTCCACAATTCGCACATGTGTCAATGCAGCGGGTTTCAGACCAGTACCGCTTCATTGTGCGAAGGAGTGCAATACTGGCGACAACGAGGGAAAGGATTCGACTTGAGGTTTTGGAGGCAACTCGAAACCAAGAGTCGGCGGAGCAGGATGTGGCGTCCCCATCACGTCACTCTGTCCCGCACAGGAGTACCTAAAACAGCAGACGAAGTACACTACTTCACCGCCAAATGGAAGTCTCTTCTGAAGTTCACGACGAATATGAAAGAGTTTGCTCGGAATATCAGGAAATAGATCCTCTGCACAAGCCTGGCATCCCCAGCTTACATACATCTGCTACAACACCTGATGTTCTTTCTCAAATCGACAGCAAAATCGCATCCAGACTCAGCTCTGATACGACGTTATTGGAACTGCAATCACTTGTGTATTGCGGTGCAGTGGCGGCTATCAGATTACATGGTCAGAGGATCCGTGATAGCGTTGTCGGCGTGAGACAAAAACAAGAACCAGCCTGGAAGATTCGTCTTGAGCGGAAGAAAGATTCCTTACGACAGGATATTGGCCCATTGACTCAATCCGTCGCTAGCAATACCTGTAGGCGGTTGAACAAAAAAGTGGAAAAGATCCTCCATAAATATTCCACTCCTTCCGGAACTCCTTTGGTGGAAGTACTGGACAGACTAAAACAGAAGCTCGCAGTCATCACAAATCGTCTCCAACGATACATGCTGAGCCTCTCCAGACGTGTTCAGAACGCTGCTTTCACCAAAAGCCAGCGGAACTTCTACAAGACCATCAATGAGGACCAACAAGTCAGCCCCACTATTAATTTCTCAGTAGCTGACGCGGAATAATACTGGGGTGGACTTTCGCAAACTCCCGCTCAACACACCCAACATACTGAGTAGATCACTGCCGAAACCACCCGCCATGCTACCTTGCCCGGTATGATTTTCGCTGAGGTCATTGAATCCGATGTCCGCGAAGTTATTAAGCGGTCCAAAAATTAGAAGTGGTCTGGTCCTGACAAATTGCAGAATTTCTGGTATAAGCGATTCCTGAGTGTATGTGGTCAGCTCGTACAACAGATAAATCTGTTGATAAATACGCCTGAGGTTTTCCACCTTTCCTCACAGCAGGTGAAGCCTACTTGTTACCCAAACGGGAAACAGTGGAGAGCCCTGCTGAAACGAGGCCTATAACATGCTTGCCGACACTGTACAAATGCATTACAGCCATTATTAGTGGAAGGATCTAAACGCACCTCGAGCAGAGCAATACCCTTGCCGAGGAGCAAAAGCGCTGCCGAGTCGGATCTAGGGGTTGCAAGGAACAACTAACGATCGACTCGGTTGTGGTAGAACAAGCTACGTGCAATCACAGGAATCTGTATTGCTTCTACATCGATTACGTCAAAGTGTTTGACAGCATCCCCCATAGCTGGCTAGTCGAGGTTCTCCACATGTACCGCGTAGATCCTCATCATCATTATCGTGGCGCGACAGCCCGACGTCGGGCCTTGGCCGCCTGGAATCCGAGGCTTTTGTTCCAGGTTTCTTGCAAGGAGTGGTTTTTGCAAGGATGAGTTATCAGCACATCGCTTAACCCCATTCAGGGGATGGCCTCGGAAGATGGCTGCTTCAGATGGTTTAATAAACGTGCTGGAGTTCACACAACTACGAGTATGTTGCAGGTCCAACTACGCAAGTCATTCCATCTTACTAAACCTGAGACGCTTAGGTGTTGGTCAGCCGTTCAGGCCGTTCATGTCTTATCGCTAAGACTTGGCCGTCAGTGATTTGAAACACTGCCGTTACCAGGAGGCGCCCATGTGGAGGACTATGGAAAAGATCTTTTGCCCCCATCGCATAGATCCTGCTCTAATAAATTTCTTAACAAAACTGATGGAAGGAAGGTAATATGCTTTCTCAGCCGGTGCATATCCGAAGAGGCATATTCCAAGGGGATTCTTTGAGTCCTCTCTGGTTCTGCTTGGCGCTGAACCCCCTTTCATCACTTTTGAATTCGACTAGACAGTGCGGCTATACAATCAAACATGGTCTTCTTGGAATGTTTTCCAAATTCGAGCTGACTCACCTGATGTACTTAGATGACATCAAACTAAACCCGGGAAGTGACGCCCATCTTAAAAGTTTGCTGCGGATCACCGAAAATTTCAGCCGTGATATTCGGATGGACTTCGGGTTAGACAAGAGTCGAATCCGTGCCATCCGCAAAGGCGTTCACGCACCGCACCCCGGCTTCACCTTGGATGATATCCATATATGTAGGTGCAATGTCGAAGGCAGACTTTTACAAATACCTGGGAATTCTGCAAGGTGAACACACCACGATTGATGACTTGAGAGAAGGACTGCTGGTTGAGTTCTGGCGCAAGTTGAAATTGGTGTTAAAGTTCAACTTATCGGGAAGGAATAAAATAAGTGCGATCAAGTTATTTGCCATTCCTTCACTGACCTACTCATTCGGAATAGTCCCGTGGTCTGTCACATCTTTGGCGGACACTGAACGGGGGGTATGCGTTTTGATGTCCAAATTCCGAATGCTACATCCAAAATCGTCAGTGGAGCGAATGTGTCTACCTCGTGACATCGGAGGTAGAGGTTTGTAGTAGTTGACATTGCGAACTTACAGCACAGCATCAGTAAGACAACTCACTTCGCATTTATTTCCGAGGCAAAGCAACATCGAGTGCTCTGCATGATGCTGTCTGCAAGGCAGATGATGGTTTGACTGCACTGAACTTAAAGGATCAATCATTTGCTCCCTTGAGTCTGGCGTCACATAGAGGCGAAATTAAAGTCAAATTTTTTTCATCGACTGGTATAGACAAGTGGGGTCCCGTGAGAAATGTGATGTCGAGTACATTCCATTTTTGGCATTTTCTTTAAATTTAAATTTGTTTGTTGTTGTTTCACATTTTAATTTAGTTTACTAGTTATAGTTATAGTTGGGGGGGGGGGGCAAAAACTCCTCTTCCATAGTCCTCCGCGTGGGCGCCCCCTGGAACGGCAGTGGTCACTGACCATTGCCACCCAACGTCAAGCCGCCAGTGATGGCGGTGCGATGATTTGGTTGAGGTACCCCTGTGGTGTGGGGTGTGAAAAAAAATACCACGGCCTTTCCCTTTGAGGGCCTGTCGTTAAAACCGACAATCAAAGGACAGGATGTGTATGCCAGCAACTTGCACTATCCGAAATCTTTATATGCTAACGAAACGTCAACTATGCCTCGGATAAGGACTGACTCAACGGTTACGACTTTTAGCTATCGTACAATGACAAAGATTGGATTCTGGAATGTGCGTACTCTCCTGGACAATGGATCAGAAGGTCCCCAGAACGCACGATTTCTTCAATTAGAGAGTGAATTTCTGAGGTACAAATTAAATATCTTAGGAGTAAGTGAGATAAGATGGTGGAACAGCGGAGAATTCATCTCTCCAACGGGCAGCACTGTAATGTTGTACTCCGGTAAAGCTACCGGTAGTCGCCGTGAGTCAGGTGTGGGGCTCCTTTTAACCAGAACCGCGCGAAACTGTCTCTTATCCTGGGAACCGGTCTCTGACAGGGTCTTGACCGCCAGGTTCCGGACCAAAATGAGGAACATCTCAATAATACAATGTTATGCCCCTACTGAACCCGACAATGTCTTGGCAAAAGACTCCTTCTACGAAGAACTAAACGCCGTTCAGAGCAGAACACCTAAAGGTGACATTATAATGGTTATGGGTGATTTGAATGCGAAAGTTGGCGCTGATAACTATGGGCTCAGACATGTGATGGGGAGACACGGTCTTGGTGATCGTAATGACAACGGTGAAAGATTTGTAGAGTTCTGCAACTTTCACAGTCTCTTCAACGGAGGTACTATGTTTGAGCATAAGGACCACCACAAAATCAGTTGGTCCTCTGTTGATCGGCGCAGAACACAAAATCAGATCGACGACTTTGCCATTAGTAAAAGATTCAAGAGTTGCCTCCTGGACGTGCGAAACAAGAAGGGTACCGATATTGGGATGGGAAGAGACCATTATCTTATGATCGCTAATGTTCGATTGCGTATTGCAGCCGTGCGCCGCCCCAGCGACGAAAGATCCAGGCCCCGCAAATTCAACACCGCTCGACTAAAAAATCCAGCTGTCTTACAACAATATAATGACCATCTTGCGCAAAAAGCGGCTGAGATAACTAGTCACCCAAATAGTGACATAAACGAAAACTGGGATGCCATAAAAAATGCGTACATTGATAGCGCAAATACCATCCTTGGCCCAAACCCGGATTGCCGGAATAAGCCCTGGATGTCCGACGCTTCATGGCAGCGGATTGTTGAAAGAAAGGAGCTGAAAGTTCGTTTGGCTGCAGCATCAGACGACAATCGAAGCAGCATCGAACTCCTTTACCGTCAGAAAGCTCGAGAAGTTCAGCGTAGTGTGCGACGCGATAAAAGAGTTTATGCCAATTCTCTTTTAGCGTCAGCAGAAGAAGCCGCTAGAAGTAACAACTTAAACGCCGTATACGGTGTCATCAAGGAGTTTACAGGTGGTCGTAACTCCTGCCAACATCCGGTGAAAGATAGTGATGGAAAGCTACTTATCTTGGAAGAAGATCAAATGAGGCGGTGGAAAGAACACTTCGCCGCGGTCTTGAACCGTGTAACCTCTGGTGAAGTTCCCCCTCATATAGATAATTTAGCTAACCATCAAAATGTGCGTATACGGTCCACTGCCCCGACTAAAGAGGAAATAGTCACTGCAATTATTGCACTAAAACGAGGAAAGGCCGCCGGACTTGACGGCATCCCTGCCGAACTTTATCAAGCAGCGCCAAGCGTAACTGCCGATTTGCTGCACCCACTTGTTGATAAAGCGTGGAATACAGAGACCTTTCCCACTGAGTGGAAGGAAGGTTTGATCATCAAACTTCCAAAGAAGGGTAGCCTCACAGATTGTAATAATTGGAGAGGCATTTGTGTGCTTCCTGCCGTTACCAAGATAAAAGCTAAAATCGTCCTGGAAAGACTAAAGGCCCACTTAGAAAGCACAATTGATGAAGAGCAGGCTGGCTTTCGATCCGGATTCTCCTGTGTCGATCACATTAACACCTTGCGAATCATCATCGAGCAATGCGCTGAATACGATTCTCCGCTTCACTTGCTTTTCATCGATTTCGAAAAGGCTTTCGATATTGTGAACCGGGATTCTATATGGGCGGCCTTGCGCAGCAGAGGCATCCCTGAGAAGCTTGTGGCTATTATTAAGGCAACATATGACGGCGCGAAATGTCGCGTTCTGCATAAAGGTAAGGTGTCGGGGGACTTTGAGATTCGCAGTGGAGTTCGGCAGGGGTGCATCCTCTCACCGATCCTATTCCTCATAGTGATCGGCGATGTGTTGCATGCAGCCCTATCCGGACTCGACAGAGGAATTCAATGGACTTTGACATCTTATCTACAACATCTTGACTACGCTGACGACATATGCCCACTCTCCCACAAAATCATGGATCTGTCCGCAATGGCGTTAGATCTCGAGAGGGAGGCAAGCAAGGTTGGGCTAAAGATTAATACCAACAAGACCAAGGTTCTTAGCCCGCCGTTGCGAAAAAGAAATCCGACACCTATTGCCATCAATATTAATGGGCAGCCTGTGGAGAAGGTGGACAACTTCGTCTACCTGGGTAGCATTGTTGCCGAAAATGGTGGTACGGAGCAGGACATCGCTCGTCGTATCAACCAGGCTAAACACGCATACGGCATGCTGTCCAAAATCTGGCAGGGCAGTTATCTCAGCATCAAGACCAAGCTGGGCCTGTTTCGCTCCCTGGTACTATCAGTGCTTTTGTATGGGAGCAGTACATGGAAAGTTTCCGTAGGAGTTACCAGAAAGCTGCAAGTTTTCGTCAACTCATGTCTTCGTCGAATTTTAAGAATTTTCTGGCCCGAAACAATATCAAATGAAGAGCTAAGTCGGCGTACGGGTCAGATGCCAATCGACGAATTGATACGCAGGCGAAAATGGCAGTGGATAGGTCACACATTGCGGAAGAGTGATAACTGCATTGCTTTGCATGCCATGAAATGGAACCCCATTTCCAACCAAGGCCGACCAAGAGGGGGTCCTCGAATCACATGGCGTCGATCTGTGGCAAAGGAGTGTCAGGTACTGGGTAAGTCTTTTGGGGAGTTGCGCCCCATTGCCCAGAACAGAGTACGATGGCGCGCAGGAGTAGTTGACGCGCTATGCCCCGCTAGGGGTTAAGGCAAAGTAGTATAGTTATAGTTTGTTAAAATTTGTATTTAGAATTTTCTTTAGTTAGCAACGCGTTTGCTGAGGCTGAGGTGCTAATTGCCTCAAAATATATACCATATTGTAACTTTAACATTGAAAAATAAAAATATCTCGACTAAAATTAAACCAATTAGTTGTTTTGTTTTAATAACTTTTGGGTTAATTTTAAACAAAATTTTGCAATCCATAAAGGGTCAAAAACTAATAAAACAATATAGCCAATTATAAATTTCGTAATTCTAGGATTGTACAAGCAGGTGAAATTTTGCGAGCGAATGCAACGAATTTAATGAATTCAATGAACCGAAATTCCTATTTAATGTCAGACTTTCTCCACTTTCTAGTGTCTAACATCTAAATTAAATTATATGTTAAAAAAAATCTAATACTTACATATAAACATATGGTCCCAGTTCGTCCAGAAGTGGTTTTGAGCCATTATTTAAAAATTCATCGGCATTTGTAACATTGTAGACGTAAAGTCGTATGACGGGCTTCACTGGCGGTTTTGACCACCAGCCGAAACTTTGTCCGCCCTGTCGTAGCGCCACCTGATGATCAATGACGAAGGTTATAAGAGCTGTGAAACCGCATGTGACTAGGACGCCGAGTATTAGAAGGCATAGGGCAAAGGCGATTGCAAACCCTGGAAGAAAAAACAAAATGAAAAGATAAAATATTTATAATACGGATACGAGTATATATCGTAAGTCAAATTAAAAAAAAAAACGGAAAAACGAAATTTTTAATAAATTTTATATGATGTGATTTTTTTTTATCTATGTCGGCCACATTGTGGCAGGTACATGGTATCTTATACTTATCAACTTAAGTCGCCTTATCAGCAAAGAAGGTGGAGGTGCATGCTGGCAACTGCATTCTCTGAAACCAATTTATGCCAACGAAACGTCAACTGGGCCACATGGAACAGTTGACGCGCTATGCCCCACAAGGGGTTAGGGCAATTGAGTAAAGAAGTCCTTGGAAGTAACTTATTGACCTCGAATTTTGTTACAATTTTGATTGCAAATAATAGTATGGGAATGGTCCCAAATGATCCAATTTGCTAACTATATGATGATTGATCGCCTCCGCTGACCTATACCCTTTTTTTGCGAGGTATCATTTGAAAGCTCTGATAATGTAATGCTTGTGAATATTTTGCGACATCTTTAATCACCAAGTACATTTAAATTTTGACTATCTTTCAATCGAAAACTTTATCTGAACCGTTTTTTTTTATTATTTTTATTTCCCCTTACACAATTTTATGGTCGAGGAGAGAAAAAAGAAGCACCACGTAATTAAAGCGACATATTTCATAACACAGTAGGTAGGTGGGTTTCTGTGATCCACTTTGTTTGACCAACTCGTTTGACCTTAATTAAATTTCACATCACATTCGGCTGGAAACTTTGTCTTTTCTTTCCAAAAAATTACAAAATTTTTACATTTGAATACAAAGCTATAAATTGTTGAATGCGATTATTTCTCATAATCTAAGATAGTTTTTTTGGCTGGATAGTATGATAGTTGAATAATTGCTTTGTCATTGGATGCATTTTTAATGACAAAGTTTATTGTATGAAAATTTTATTCGAACATTTTAAAATAAAAATGTTGAAAATGAGATGACTGGAATAAATCTTATCGGTCTTATCGGTGGTTCAGTTGAATTCAATGGACATGTTTCATGTATTTTACTCGTGTTCTTTTATTTATGACCAATAAAATCATAATTATGCATCTTTTATGTGATTTTCATGAGAATACGTCAATGAATATCTCAGCATTTCTTCATGTGCACATTCTATATGAAATCGAATAAATATGAGTCTTGCGTTGAAACATAGAAAAGAAAACATCCAAGCGGAAATCAATTAAAATGACTAAATAGATTTTATTGCATCCGTTAATCGATAAATGGCTCGAATGCGATAACAAAGTTATCAATTCATTCCATTGCATTACATGACAATAATGATGCTTGGTTTTCCCCTCATTTAGTATCAGTAACAATTGAAATGAGCGAGTTTTAATTTTGCTCTTTGGAGTGCTTTTTAATGTTAAAAAAATGGCCAGAATTTTTAATTTAGAGAGTTTAAGGCATTTTACACTAAATTCAAAATTTTTGTTGAGAATATGTTGTTGTTTTAAAATGTGCCATGCCATTGGCATGGGCGCATCAACATATCTTGAATTTCTTTGCCCTGTTGACGTTTCGATAGCATCTTTACTCTTTGGCCATGCAGTTGCTGGCAAGCCCTCCTTCTTTTGAAATGGGCAATCAATTAAAAAATAAATAAATAAAGTCAATTGTCAGTCGGCTGTTGACCTTTACACCGTGCATTGGAAGCGCAACGCAAGTCAAACCGGTTACCCCGTTTAGAGAGTCTGTGAATACAAGTGGAGGTGTATTATCAAATCGGCGATTATTGTCGTATATTTATTATACTTCACTTTCAATATGTACTGTGTATAAATAATATCGGAAACAAACACGCCTCTTAAAGGATCCATCTCTGCCCTGCTTGATAAATTAAAAATCTCACGAAAGCAAAATACGTAAAAGCCAGCATCCATCTATGAAAATCGTTTTCAATTTCTCGCGGACACCTATTCCAGTGACCGTGATGCCTCCAATGTGGGTCCTACATGGACAGCCAAGAAGGTAAAAGTCCCCCCCAATCACCTTGTCCATATTACCCAGGGAACCGATTGCCGCATTGATGGAAGAGCTTACAATCTTCAATTTCGAAATAAAAGTAATGCAAATTGACCGAATATTATTCTTCAATTGAGCAAAGGAATACGACAAAACCTGTAAATATCTCGTATCCAAAAAGGTCAGTCTCTTCACACATCGCCGATGGGACCTGCGCTTGACGAAAACTATTTTATCCGGGCTGCATGATATGCCTTGTTAGGAGTTAAAAAAAATATTAAAAGAACAGGAGGTGTATCCAATGTGATGACATCAAAGAATTCACCTCTAATCAATACAAAGATGACGTTCGTTGTTTGCTATACTTTCCAACAGGTGTCAAGTTAAGTGAACTGCGATCAAAAAAAGATCATCATGCACACTTTAGTTCGCTGGGACTATCATTCTAGGCGAAGTTCCGGCCCAACACAATGGCTAAGTTCATAACACACAGCGGAATCGCAACATGCTGTGGCAACAGTATCGAAACAGCAATGCAACACGTTGTTGTGTTCTGAACTGCGCTCGCATCTAGTCATCCATCAATTGTCAAATTTCCAGTTCAAAACTGACTACTGTCGAAAACTCGTATGAATATGACAGCGCGAGTGTCATTTCAGGATTGTCATCATATGCTGGTCCTAGCCAGCGGAGAAATTTTTGTGATTGAGAAAATGACATTTTTCACAGCATGTTGTGTCCATCAAAAACTCGGTGGAGAGAGTTCATAAAACAAATTGGAAACAGTATGCCAATTGTTGTGTGATATGAACTTAGCCAATGTCGCAACTGTCAAATGTTCGAACACGGCTCCTCACAATGTCATCTGCCGTTTAAATGCATAATCTCCAGTGAAGATCATACGCACTCAGAGTGTTTGCTCATACTGCGGACTTAATCACTTATTTGGAGATTAAATAAAAATTACTACAAACAAGCAGAAGTTAAATGCCCCCAAATCAAATGTTCAACGTTTATAGCGAACCGCAAGTCGAAGAAAGATCGGTACGACGCAACTTTAAAACCTGCAATAAAATTCTTAGGTCCGTTTTCTCAATGTTAAAATTCCAGTTACCTACCCGGGACGCGTATTTCTAAAACCGTGTTCAGTGCGTTCTCAAGCCAGTGACGGAATCGAGTAGGCACTAAACTAAATGACCAAAAACCCTACCCGTAGAAGGAGACGAGATCGAGAAGGGTTTTTAGTGCATTTGTCGTCTAAAATGGCAATAAAACCTTGCTCAGTACGTCCCTAAGTCAGTGACCAAATCGATACGGTTTTCTAGTCACTAGACACGAGGATTTGTAGTTCCTATAGCGGGAATTCCTGCTGGCAACCGCATTCTCCGAAACCAGTTTATGCCAACGAAAAGTCAACTGGGCCACATTTAACAGTTGACGCGCTATACCCCACAAGGGGTTAGGGCAACTGAGTAGTAGCCTCACAGTTAATTTCCGCGTTAGGTGGTAAGAACGTATGATCCCCACACGGGGATTTGTAGTTCGCAAAGCGGAAATTCTTTGAGTGCGGACTCAGAGTGTATTTCCGCTTTAGGTGGTAAGAATTTCCGCTTTAGGAACTACAGATCTCCGTGTGGAGATCCTACGTTCTTACCACCTCAAGCGGAAATGCACTCTGAAGCTTCACTCAAGAATTGCCATTTTAGACGACAAATGCTTCCAAAAATACGTTTTAGTCCCATCATCTTAAAGGGACGAGATGCAAACGGGTTTTTGACCATTTAGTGACTAGAAGACCGTATCGATTTTGTCATGGGGGACCACTGAACAAAGTGTTATTGCCATTTTAGACGAAAAATGCACTAAAAACCCTTCCCGATTTCGTCCCCTCAATGGAGACGAGATAGATATGGGTTTTTGGCCATTTAGGCACCAAAAACCCTACTTGATCTCATCCGGGACACTAAATTAAACCTTAGCGTATACAACACTCAATATACCTATACATATGATAATGCTTAGAAAATGTTGCCGTTAAATAGCTGGAAATTCTATCAAAATTTTGACGTTATATAGCTGCAACTTTTCAAGCATTTAATGGATTTCCCCCAAATTAAACTGGAGTTTAGTCCTCACAAGCGCCCACCAATTAGATTAGTTTCGACCAGTTAGAGAGCAAGCTTCATCCGTTAGAGATGTAGTTAGTTTATAAAATTTATTTATATAGCGGTAACTTTTCAACCGATTAATGGATTTTGCTGAGTTTCAACGAGAGGCTAGTCCTCATTATTATCCACTTACTGGACAAGTTTTGCCCCGCTGGCTTTTTTCATCACGGAGTTATTTTGCGTACAAAGTTTTGTCATAGTATAGCTGTAACTTGATAGATAGTACTGTATTTCAATAGCAGCTGGCTCATTGATATCTATCAACTGGATAAGTTTCACTGCGTTTGCTTCTTTCGTTCGACAGTTATCATGTTTACAACATTTTGGCGATATACGAGTATATACATATATGCAGAAAGCCAACCTTATGTCCGAGCATCTAGCCACGTGCACCGCGGGCAACCTTTTAGATAGCGGCTCTGGTACCCCCATTAGGGCGATCTAAAAACTCATGGAAACTAGAAACATAGCAAGAGGAAGACAGGCAGGGATATCTGCCCAAGTGTCGAGGGGAACCGCGACCTCCGGGGATGGCTTTCCCTCTCTACAAGAGGAGCAGTCGCCAGCAGTAAACGGGCGTGCGTCCACCGTCACGAAGGAGACCGACTGCTGTGTGTGCTTCCGCAACTACTGGCAGGAGATGTTCAGATCCACCAACATCGAAGGGCCCTCCTTCACTTGCGGCTGATGTTTCGCCTGGCATCCAGGTGACCACAGCTGCACAGAGGAAATGAACGTTTACATCGTCTGTGCCTACTTTGAGATCGAGCTTTTACAAGTGAGTACAGCGTATCGTCCCTTGTTACACCAGATGTTGGTCGAACTATTTCCGCACTTCGCGCATGTGTCAATACAGCGAGTAGCAAATGAATACCACTGACTGTAAATGTGTGGAAATAGATCCTCTGTGCAGACCTGGCATTCCCAGGTTACATAAAGCCACTGCAACACCTGATACTCTGTCTCAGATCGACAGCGAAACTGCATCAAGGCTATGCGCAAAAACGGCATTACTGGAATTGTAATCCGTTGAGTATTGTGGTGCAGTGGCGGCTATCAGATTACATGGTCAGAGGATTCGTGATAGCGTTGTCGGCATGAGACAAAGACAAGAATCAGCTTGAAAGATTCGTCTTGAACGGAAGAGAGATTCCTTACGACAAGATATTGGCCGGTTCAGTCCATCGTTGGCGGGAAATACTAGGCGGCTGAACAAAAATGTGGAGAAGATTCTCTGGAAATATTTAGTTATTACGAATCGGCTCCGACGTTTCTCTAGACGTTCTCCGAACGCCATTTTCACCAAGCCAGCGGAACTTCTGGAAGTCTTTCAACGGGGAGCAGCAGGCCAGCCCCACTACCAACTTCACTTACAGTGACTGACGTGGAACAATATGGGAGTGGATTTTGCCAAACTCCCATTCAACACGACCAGCATACTGAGTGGGTCATTGCTGAAACCACTCGCCATGCCAGCTTGCCTGGTATGACTTTCGCTGAGGTCACTGAATCCGATGTCCGCGAAGTTATTAAGCGGTCCATAAATTTGAAAGGGCCTGGTCCTGGCAAATTGCAGGATTTCTGGTACAAACGCTTCCCATGACAGATTAAACTGTTCATTAATAGGCCTGAGGAATATCCACTTTTAAATACATCACAGCTATTATTAGGGGCAGGTTCTACACGCACCTCGAGCAGAGCAAAATCCTTGCCGAGGAACGAAATGGCTGCCGAGTCGGATCTAGGGGGTACAAGGAGCAACTTACGATCAACTCGGTTGTGGTAGAACAGGCTACAGGCAAGCACAGGAATCTGTATTGCTGCTATGTCGATTACGCCAAAGTGTTCGACAGCTTCCCCCATAGTTGGCTAATCGAAGCCCTCCAAATGTATCGCGTAGACCCTGCGCTAATCAATTTCTTGACAAAAGTGATGGAGGGATGGCGAACAACATTTTCGGTGCCATCGACCGAAGGCAATGTGCTCTCCCCACCGATACATAGCTGGAGATGCCCCTCAACTTGATGCTTGCATCCGTTACGGCCGAAAGCCGGCCGATAATACGCAAGCCAGGCGCTAATATAAATGAATTAAAAAGTCTAATGATGCCAATCGATTCCTCGGGTCATGAAATGAAGAGAAAACCAACTCCGAGGGCGAAACCCTGTATCAAGGGAGAGTGAAACAACTAATCGCTTTATTTTTTCAAAAATTAGTTAAAAATTAGTAAATCCGCCCGTCGGCATGACGGTGACATTGACCATTCACAACTCCATCACCTCGTAAAACGATCTTCAAAATGTGAAAATGAAATACTCTACAACACTTTGATTTCCGAACAAAAAATGGGTGTTTTATTCAAGAAAGAGGCTGGAATTATTTAAGATTGCCTAGTGTGTCAAAGAGGAAAAAAAAAAAATTCCGCTTTTTGATCAAAAACAGGAAATTTACATATTTTCAAACAAACAAAATATGTCCCCGTAAGTGGAGAGGTTTGGTCACCTTAATTTAATTGTCCGACAGCACATTTGCAGTGTGCACCGAACCTCTCAAGTGAACCCTTTGCCGGAGCAGATAAACCTTATTTAGCTAGCAGCGATTTAAAACCGTCGGGTTCAAACAACAGCCGAGGACCAGTCGCTTTGGATTTCGGGAAACTATACATATCCATGTGTAGCCTTTGAAATACCCGATCGGAAGTGAATTGCCTTTTAATCAGAGGGGGTGCACTTGCCGGGATCGTTATCTCGCATATAGTCAAATTTATTTATGCGCCCAACGTGGGGTAAACATAGCGGATGAATGAAATTCTCGTATATTTTGTTGGTAAAATACAAACGCCAATAACCGCATATGCCCGGTGAATCGACATGCTTTCCTTTTCTATGTATTTTAATTAATTTATGTAATTTTCACTTAATAAATGCGAATTTTTTTAAACGCTTATCTCGTTTGGGAAAAAAAGCCTCACACTTTAACATACTCGTAAATGCTTTCACTTTTAATAGACATTTCATGCTACTAAACTGATTCGCATTATCTTATCTGAAGAGCTACATATAGACTTGTATTATGGTAATTGATATCGAAAATTTACCTGAATAGTTTCAGTTCAAGGCTATTAACAAATATTTTTAACAAGATATTATCCAGTCGGGTATTATGTATGGAAATAAAATGAACGTAATAAAAATGTGCATTAGTAACAGAAACTAGACATGATATTGAATGTATGTATATAGAATATTTTGCAAAAATTAAATTAAATGGTTATTTTATACGTTATTGTATTCAGATGGGACTTGTCTTTAGGACGCTATAACCAGAGGCGAGAGGCGCAGAAATATTCATAATTCAATGTTTAAAGAGAGGCGTGTCCGAATTGTTAGAGCGATGACTGGTTAGTCAGAATATAATTTGCAACTGAATGCAATGAATGGTGGATTGGACTGTGGCTCACATTGGTATCTTTTATCTTATAAAGGTTCCACTATCTGCTAATACAAAATTTGATTTTGACTTTGATTTTTGGGTGTCGTTTATTGTTGAGGTATCTGTCCTCAAATTAGAGAGACAATTTTACATCGTCGTCTGATCGACTCATATCGGGCGGCATATAGAAAAATCTTCTGACTGGTTAGCCGTAAATAAGATATTTACTTATGATACACTTTTAACCCACCTAATCACCTAGTATCGACGGAATATTCCCTGCCCTTTGACAGTAAGGGCAACCAGTGCTGATACCTTACCTCTTGAGAATCTTCAGGGACAGCTTTGCACTACGGTATATTCCAGACTCGTGGAAAAAAGTGAGAGTGGTCCTTTGTCCTACAGGCCAATTAGCCTGACTTCTTTTATGCAGAAAGCGATTGAAAAAAATTTGGACTGCCAGATTCGGCTTACACTCCACCTCACGAGAGATAGTTTGCGTACTAACCAGGTAAATCAACTCTTACTGCTTTGCATAGTACTGTGAGGTAGATTGAGCTGACAATTTCGCTGATGGAAACTGCTCTAGGTGTCTTCATCGTAAATCGGTAGACACGGTTCTACACTCTCTGGTCTGGTCTAGAAATCTCTTGATCAAAAGGAATACACAATTTTTTTGTTTTCCTGGAAATCGAAGGTGCTTCCAATAATATTAGATATAGTGCGATCATTGAGGCACTCCTGGGCCTTCAGGTTGATAGGTTACTTTGCTAACTTGTTAATATCCTACTAACATCTAGGGGCATGGCATACACAGTACCTTGGGTGCATCGACAGGGGAATATTGTCTCCCCTTCTTTGGAATGCAGGGATAAGAAACTGCTTCCAAACTGGAAGAAATGTTATGCCAAGTTATTGGATACGCAGATGACATTACCATCGCTGTTACAGGTAAGTTTCGTGTTGTCCTCAGTGGTTTCTTGCAGAATGCCCTTTCCATTTTAACAGAGTAGGCAACTCTCTGCAACGTTGGCTAAGACGGAGCTTGTGCTCTTCACTAGAAGACTCACGACTACTCCTATCATACCTCCCACACTGGAGAGTTATAAACTGGTTTTCACCGACAAAGCTTAGTTCCTCAATTTTGTTTTAGATGGGAAACTAAGGTGTAAGCCAAATATTGAAAAACGGATTAAGAAAGCTGCTGTTGCGCTCTACTCGTGTAAAAAGGCAACAGGCAAAAACTGAGACATGCAGCCTAAGGCTGTATTGAATATATGTATACAGCTTTGGGACGTGCTATACTACTGCACGGAATAAGTATATGGTGGACTGCACTTCGAGTAGAAACCTATTATACTAGGAAAGTTACAAAGGTTAACTGCTTTCGAAAATACGGGGTTTTTACAACTACCCCGTCTGTCCGGCTAGACGTGGTGCTCGGCTCGAATATTTGCGGCGAGCAATTGGTGGCAAACGCGGCTTTACGCCTTCGCGAAACTGCCTAGTGACGAACGCTGAGTTGTGGACACTCGACTATACTGGGAAACTTGAAACGCCCCGTGAGACTGATTATAATTCTACAAAATACGTTTTTGGTCGGAACCACACCAGCCTTATTCCGTTGAGGAGTCTACGGACTGATAAGACGCTCGTGGCGATCGACTTCACGGTCATCTACAGGGATGACTTTAGGACTGAAGGTGGAGTTGGGAGGTCTTCCCGACTTCTGTAGTGTTCTGAAGGCGGAAGTTTCGGCTATTTCGGAAGCTCTGACCTGGCTGGGAAATCATGTCGTGACCACGAGAGACGTTACTATTTACGCAGATAGTCACCTCAGTTCGATCACACGAATCTGTCCTGACTACATCGAAAATCATCATGAACCTATCCCTCAAGGAGATGGGTGGTTTTTTTCAGTATCACACCATGTTGGATACCGAGCCAGAGAGGTGGATGAGCTGGCTCAAGATGGGACAACTGGTGTTGTTGACGGGAAAACATAAAAATGCCAATCGCATCGTGTAAACTTGTAATTAAAGCCGCTGCGATGGACAGGGCCAACACAGGAAGATTAAACGGCCATACGGGCCAAACGGCGAAGTTGATTTGGCCGAAACTTAACCCTGACCACTCTGTCACTCTACTTTCACCGAATTAGAAGCATATTAGCAGGGCTGTGGTTCTTAGGACACTGTCCTATCGGTGATCTCGCCTGAAAGCCCTGTATTCCTCACAACGATTAAAGCAGCAGTTTTGAGGAGATATATGAAGAAGAAAGCGGTTTCTATCTTCTTTGCCAGTGTCCGGCCTTGGCTGCGAGATGGAAGAAATTTATGGGTTCCTGCTTTTTTCGGGATCTGGAGGATTTAAAGGATACGAGTGTATTATAGCTCAATCTCTATATCGCCAACTCAGGCTGGTTTGGGACCTAGGTTCAATCAGGTGACTTTGGCGGTATCACAACCGACTCGGAAGTGGTCTATGTGTGCTGTGCGGAGTCATAGTACCTCCTTTACCTAGCCTATAATAATATAAGTGCGTTCCTTGATATTGAGGGTGTATTTGCCAATATATTGTTTTCAACCATCGATAAAGTCTTAAGGTCTAATGCTGCGGATTCATCGCGCTCGGTGGCCGTGGTCGTTCAATCACCGCTCTACGATACTAATTTAGAGCTCGAAATTCAAATCTCGGCGCTATCAAAAACTGCCTATAGGTACTAAAAGAACTCTCACAGTGCTCCTATCTTGTCAGTGTAAAGACGGCGCGGATAGGAGGTGATGTTGACAGGCCCATGCCCGTGGAGGGGTCAAGGCAATTAAAATAAGGCTGCGGATACTACCACTACAAATTGGGTAAGAGAAATACTTTCCTCCAGATTAGCAAAAGCTACTATTGGAGACTGTACCTTCACAGCTGATGTCACACGTAGTTGCCCGCAAGGAAAGGTCTTATCTCCCTCCTCCTATTGTGCATAGTGGTGGATGAGTCGTTGGGGGAGCTTACAATAAAAAGATTCCCTGTTCAAGCATACACAGACGACTTGGTGATCAAGGTTAGAGGAAAGTCTGAATAGGTCATACCCGATATCCTTGAATCTGCGCTGCGCATTGTGCAGGACTGGTGCGACACCAGTTGACTTCGAGTCAATCCCTCGAAGACCGTTGTCGTTATATTCTCTAATAAAAGAAAGCTTTGACATATTACGTTCCCTATAATGTACAACTCTCCAGTATTCTTGGCAGACAAAGTCAAATAACTTGGTGTCATCCTCGACATAAAACTTTGTAACGGACGGTTTGGTGGGCATCCGAAGATGCCCGTGGGGACGGAGCCTAAGGTAGCATATTACCGTGAAGGTCGGGCTGTGCCATCTGGCGAAGAAATAGGCCCCTCAACGAGCTAAGCAACGGCCTATGCTTGCTGTAGCTCAGTTCGGGAGATGTGGGCGAGGTTTTCGCCGCTCGTTGCCCCTGTCCTTTACGTATTAACAAAAATGCATAGGCCTGGGGAAGACAACACAAACAGGGGAGGTAAAAATGGGGAATAAAAAAAATGTCGATAAGGATGGAATGGTTGGCGGACGAATCAGACGCCCACGCGGTCGCACCTGGGTCCGGGTGTAATGGGATCCTCGGCCTCTGGTTTCGTACCACCAACAGATCATTATTCATCAGGTGCTGCTCCGATCTGCCGGTGGGAGCAGCACTACCAGGATATGGTCCATTGCAGGTGGTTCATTACAACTTCCTTAGAAGGATCATCAAAGGGCAATCTCTGATAAGGCCACCAAGGCATTAGGGATATGTAGAATACTTGTAGGTAAAACTTGGGGATCCAGCCCTGCCATTGCAATCTGGATTTACTTAGCTATTGCAAAACCTATAGTACAGTATGGTGAGGTGGTCTGACGGAAAAGGACAATGGACAATTTCGTGTGAATCCGATTCGCATTCAGTGTTTAATTTCGTTTACAACGAAAGTAAGTACGTACATACATGCCTATTTTCGATATCCTTCGAGTACTTTATTTCGATTTGAAACCGAAGTTGTGCATTGATAAAAAAAATGCAGGATGCGGACATGCTAGGACGAAACGGATGCAGGTACATACAGAAGGAGTGAAACGGATGAACTAGGGCTATATACAGGGGGTCGCAACCCCCTAGGGGTAGAGCACGCCTAGCTCGTTCCAAATTGAAATTTTCCATGCATACTTTGTGCCATACTGCGGGTTGGTCTTTTGCGTGGGCTCCGGTCGCTCCGCGCGTAAGGCATCACAACCCCCAGTATCGTAAACATAAACACACAGTTCGCTTACTCTGGGTACAACAATCTCTTGTATGGACTCCTTGTGTTCCTCGTGTAGGTTCTGCTTGCTATTCTCGCTTCGCGCTTAAGAGATCACAACCCTCAGTATCGAACAAAAACAAATGCTCGCTTCGCTCGCTCTGGACACTGCATGGCTATTTTCGTTTTTTTTTTCTTTTTTTTTCGCATGCCTTTCTTCGATCAACCGATATTGTCTACGCATGGTTTATTTCGTTTATTTTTCGAAGGACACTTTTGGTTCAAAACGTAAGTGTCCATATGGATTATTTCGGATGACTATTTTCGCCATGGGTTATTTTGGTGAACCCTCTAAGACAGAGGAGGGCACTGGGGCGGGCATCGTGGGCCTCGACACTACATCCCTATGGAAAGATTTCCTATATCCTTTCAAGAAGAATTACACACCATAGAAGTCTGTGTTCTGCTTTACAGGACGCTGTAATAGCTCCATAGCAATGTTTTCTGATAGTCAGGCGCTCACTAATTGTGCCGTGCCGTCACTTTAAAACTAGTATGGAGCTTGGCAGCAAGTACTTCTAGAGCTGGGATACTCAAACGCTGTGACTTTATACTGGGTCCCGGGGCACAGACGTTCTGTAGGATTCCCCTGTGCAATGTAAAAGATGTATTAGAGTATGGGAGAGAACCTACCGAGAGGACGGCCATCAGGGTCTGAGACAAGAAAAGCTGTTTATCACTGGATACTCATAAAACCGAGCTACAACACTACTCAGTTTGAGTCGACTTAATTGTCATTTCTGTCACGAAGAAGACGAGACTTTGCAATTTATTCTCGGCGAGTGTGAGGTCCTAGCTCGCTTCCGCATGGAATGTTTTGGGTGTGCTTTTCTTGAACCAGATGAAGTTTCTGCGCTTTCAATTAAAGATCTAACTAACTTCATTAGTACGGCAAAGCTTGATCGGCAGGCCACCAGCTCCACAGAACTTGATTCAGTGGTTTTTTTGACTTCTGGACTACTCGTGTACTTATTTGTCATGTAATCTATTAGTAATTCCACAAAAGCCATCGATTCTACTCACAATCAGTATATTGTTACGGATGGCTTGGTGAGCATCAAAAGATGTCGGTGGGGACGGAGAATAAGGTAGTATAATGACCGTGAAGGTCGGGCCGTGCCATCTGGCGAAGAAAAATGCTCCTCAGCGAGCTAAGCGGCGCGGCGGTCTATGCTTGCTGTAGCTCAGTTCGGGAGAGGTGGGCGGGGTTTTCGCCGCTCGTTGCCCCAGCCTTTTACGTATTAATAAATATTCATAGGCCTGGGGAAGACAACACAAACATGGGAGGCGAAAATGGGGAACAATAAAAAATGGGGCTATAAGGATGGAATGGACTCCGGAAGGCGCAGATGCCCTCGCGCTCTAATCGGGGTCCAGGTGTAATGGGACCCTCGGCCTCTGCTTTTGTGCCACCGACAGAGCTTACCAGGTGCTGCCATCGATCTGCAGGCGGAAGCAGCACTGCCAGGATATGGTTCATTACAGGTGGTCTATGACAATATCGACCAAGTTCTGCGGATTAGCCGACCACAGATAAAATCTGGTATTTCAGTAGCCAACCGAAAGCCCTAAAAATTCAAACCACTTTCTACGCCACAAACGTTCAATGTATCCAGGTCAAGTACGAACGAGTACATTGAAATTAACGTTTACTTTCAAAATCATTCCACGGCTACTATTGCCGGTACACCATCGTTCCGAACCCAAACCCAAAATCGACCATATCAAATCACCTGCTAACTAACATCTTACCTCTGCAATCTTCTTCAATTTTCACGAATTACTGTAACATCCCGGTGATGCTGCATATGCGTAATTAAGATGCCACAGCCATACGTGGCACTGCCATCATTACAACTTCATTATAACTCAGTGTACGAGTATAGGCGACCAGGCCCTGACGTCGGGCTGTTGCGCCACGATGATGATGACGAATATGAAAGCAGTTTTTCGCTCCTGCGAAATTTCCCAGCAACGATCAACAACTTTGAATGAAGCGAGCGTGATTTTTGCTTTTCTTTCCTCCGATTACTTAACAAAATTCAGAAGAACTCGATTCGGCTCAGCTTCAGATTCAGCCTTAGTTACAAAGATACGAAATTTCGCGACGAAAAACGCTGAGAAAAAAAACCCAGAATATGGTTTCGGTGAGTGATCTGATCCGGTGCAGTACTCGTATGTGTGCAATGCGGAATCAACTGATGAATCGTGGTGAAGATGGTAATTGGTGGTATTGGGAGTGTACAGGCTTTAGTCAATACCCTCAAATCGGGCTGTCATTGAGGCTTGAGTGTATTGACTAAGACCTAGCCAACTTTTCCGTTCGACTTTTAATAGCAGTTGAAAAAGACTTTGATGCTGCATGTCTGCAGAATGTCTTCCGCGGTTTGCGTCCATTCATAAATTATGACGAAGTCGCATCGTGGCTGGCGACATTATGAAGAAGCATGACTTCTTCTAAAGCACAGCTGCTGTTGGGAGTTACAACACATACGCTCCGTGGTATCTTTTTTTTCAGTTCCAAACGAGTAGCTGACGTAGGGGCTATTATGTGTTAGCCACGATAGATCCATATGCGGATCTTTGCGAGACCCACTTTGAGCGTTATGTAAAGTTGGCACAGTTCTTGTAAATGCATGAGGTCTGTTGACATCTCACCGATCTACCATCTTCGACTCATTGTCGTTATCGTAACTTTAGCTACAGTTTGTTGCGTGGTCCATGCATTTAGCGCGACGAGTCATCATCAGTTCGATTCATATATGCGGCTTAGACTTGTACATACGTACTTTGAGCGAATGTGGTTTTGTATTTTGAAAACCAGTTGGCTAATTTGCGGACAAAATTGCGGCGATTTGATGCAATCAGCGTAGTAGGATTGTAAGTTGCCGTAGTGAAACTATGCTGGCAATAGATATTTAGTCAGAAATTGAATGAGCGGACGAACAGGTAGTAAATAATAAAAAGTGGTGATTTGAAGGCGTTGTTCAATCACTGTCTGACTAATCTGAAAGTCCTGTTGTACTACTTTCGCTCTCGTTTATATCGAGTTCAAGCTGTTTATGCATGAAAAGTGTTAAGTCAGGGGGCGATTTTGTTGCCGTTTTATTTTCTTTTTATTTATGGATCAATATTAATAATCGATTTTTGGTTGCAAGATCAAATAACCAAGCCGAGAATGATGCAATTGTAGTTAAGCTATAATTTAGAAATCGGACTCAGCCTTAAACATAACGAGGCAATTTCAGTCCATTCCATTCCAGCTGACATTTTCATAATATTAAAATAAAGTAAAAGACACAAACGTGTGCCATTTACTTAAAAAAAAATACTTCATGGCTGATATTTTGCAGGCATATCCTGAGTCTTAAAGCGAGTTCGTATTCGAAGTCCGTGTTCCGCAAAAGAACCACAAGCCCTGCGACATTCAGTCTATTCAGTGTGCTATATCCTGATCCTAGACAGCAGGACCAAATCTGTTGATCAACCTGTTCCTTTCGATAGAAAATATTCTGTTCGAAGGCGAGCAAAAGCTTCACGGAGGAATTCACGGAAGATGTATTTTGAAGATTCGTCGTCGACCTTACAAAAACGGTGGCTTCCATCTGGGATGATACGCATACTTTTGGTGAGATCTCGAAGACGGGAGTGAGCTGTGAGAAGTCTCCACATAATTCAAGTTGAGCAAATCAATAGTACGGCTAAGTAATTATGCTGCGATAAAAAGAAAATAGATTGTATTAGGCCAGGGAGAGTTTCTTCCGCTCCCTTTCCTCTTTCCCAGTTTACTGAAGAAGGCGAATAAACCGATAGAATATCTATGCCAGCAACTTACATCATCTGAAATCTTTTATACTCCAACGAGACGCCAGCCAGATATACTTAATTGACGTATAATGTTCAACAAGAGATTATGCCAATCTACTAACCAATTTTTTCTTAAAACATTATAAACAAATGGATACAATCGTAGCTGCGATGAACCCTGAACTCGTAGTTCTTTCCTTATCAGTAATTCGATATTGTGATGTCCTAATATTTGTTTTTTTCGTATCTGGGAATTTGGTTAGATTAAAATCGGCCTTAATTACCTATTGCCAATTTTTCTACACTTCCCACTTTGTTGCACTTGCTACATATGGTGTACTTACCGTGAAGGTCTACAGTGAACACGATTTCAAGATACTCGTACATTCAGATAAAACAAACCGAATTATCCATACTTTTCCTCTTTTCCTACCAAAGTGCTTAAAAAAAACATCAAGGTCATCATTTATGCGGCGTTTGTAATCGTAATCTATAGCCGTCATCATCATCATCACTGCCATCAATTTTTCAAAAATGGCACTTATTGCCTTAAGGTCGTGTTCAACATAAAAAAAAAAAAAAACAGAAAAATATTTACAAACAATTTATCCGTCATAAGCCGAATAGTATCTGTGAATGTACTGCAGTTATTGTAAGCTTATTAGATTGCTATTTGGACACGGTACGATTACCATGTTAGTTTACATTAAGTCGGCATAGGTCATTGGAATGTATCTAAGATCGGTATGAGGACGCAATACTTTGCTTTTTTTTTGCAATAACTAATAAGAGAAAAAAAGTTTTGAGTACGTTCATGACATGGGATTTCTTATTGAGGCGACGCACAATGGTTTATGAGCGGAAAAAACATAAGAAAAAAATGTTGTTGTAAACTTTTTTTTTATTAGTAAGTCCTAGTTATGAAGGCTTACTAATAAGTAGATACTAGTGCGTTTCTAACAAAATGATTACAAATTTGTCTACACGCAATTTATAAACAGTATTTGAACATGGATCAAGGGCGGTCAAAGTCATGGTCAAGAGTTTTTTTCTTAAAACAAACCATGAATTTGCCTCCTTACCAACGGTATAAAACTTAACGAAACCCCGAAATTTGCTAAAATTATAAATTAAATTAGTATTCTTTTCTGTATAAAAGCGGAATTCAATTTTTTTCTCCCCTCCTTCATAATTAAAAATTAACGATTCTGATGGTCCACCAAAAAAGGGAACTTTCAAGACTTTGCTAAAGCACAGCTTTTGAGCTCCAGTGAGCTAAGGCTTACAAATATTTTTAAAATGTCTATTAGGGTCCTAACTAACTATTAAAACCATTTCCAGCTGCCAATATCTGCCATACGCATTATTAAAAGCATTTTTGAATCTCACCTTTTTCTTAAGCAAATTGACATCTAAAATAGCTTATCATATCGATTTCCCCTAATATGCCATTATTCTTTAAACAAAAATCACAATTTCTAATTAACACAGGTATGATAAGTTTAACAATAAATTTCGTGCTGAATTTTTGCTCAATTCACGATTTCTCTCTGTCATTTTTTAAGTATCATAAATGTGAATTAAAATTTCGCGACTTCACGTTAATATTTCCTAAAAAATTACAAGGTATAATTATAGTTTAGGCAAACATGGTCCTGGTATTTAGAAGTCCATTTAATTCTCGGTATTTATTTTTCTTTGCTTTTTAAAGTGTAACTTTTAGGCCGGCCGCATCTTGGGCGTAGGCAGGGCAGCGCAGCACAGCGCGCACATAGCATTGTTGTTGTAACAATTGTCAAAATCTGACTTTACTGTCAATTGTCAAAATCTGACTGCCCTGCCTACGTCCAAGATGCGGCCGGCCTTATAGCGACGAATCCATGATGGGTAGTGAATCGAAAAAAATATAATTTACCAGTACTGCCACACAGAAAGAAGAAGCGCTCGCGTCTCTGTGGTACAATCTCATAGATTTGTATTGTACATAATGTTGCACAAAGCGAAAAGAGTTTGACAGGTAATTCTTGGCTTAGTGGTTAGCGAGTCCGACTTGTGAGTAGTTGGTCACGGGTCCGATTGCCGACGAATTTGGTAACTTTTTTTCTAAATCAGCCTTGTGGCGACAGTTGGCAAGGTGGGAAATTCAGTGAAGATCGATCACCCACCGTGTAGATTGCCGGATCGAATGGAATATTTTTAATATAATATGGAACCAGGTTTCCGGGAACGATCATTGACAACCGCTTAACATGCCATGGCCCTTAGCAGTCACAAGTGCGACTGCACTGTATTTGTTCTGGCTTGGCGGCAGTGGCGACATAATACGGATCCAGCTTTTCGGGCGACGACCACCGATCTGCTATGAGCGACGGCATGTTAAGCGCCATATACGTGATATGGTGGTCAATGGTCGTCGCCCGAACAACTGCTTCCGTATTATGCTGCCACTGGCGCCAAGAACAAATACAGAATTTTGCATCGGCAAATTGCACGTTCCAGTTTTCACTCGTGATGCAAAAATTCGTACCCATGTTGCGTTTGCCGGCCTATATAAGGCGAAACAACTCTGATTTGGTTGTTTAAAATGTTTAACTGTATGGGCATAAAACATGATTCAAAACCCTATTCAACCGAACCAAATGGAGAGGCGAAGTTTTGTGCGTGAACGTTTTGGGTAGCAAGAGAAAACAATAAGATGGGTCGCGACCCCAAAATTGTATCACATACAGTAAAACCATGTTTAACCATAACAACGGGGGCGGCGACTCGTAGTGGGCACCCGCTGAGTTATAAAGAACGCGTTCCCACTGTCGGCAAAGCGAGAATCACGACAGAGGGGATCGATCGCCCGTCGGGTTCATTGCAGCATCGATTCGAATATTTTCAATGATACCGGGGGTATAAATTTCACAGTGAATCCTCGATCTATCACATTTCGATAATATTTGGGCTATATATTTTGGTATGCAATCTGAAAACATGTTCAAGAGGGATATGATTACTTCGTTCAACAGTAAGTGCGGATGTGGAAAGAGCCCATATGGCAGAACTCGGTGGCTTTGCAGCTGCTTTATCAGACTATCGCACGGGAGTCCCCGGGTTCGGTCCCGACTGGGGGCTTTTGACTTTTTATACTCTAGATGAAATCTGAGAGTATTATAAGTTTGCCACAAAGTTTGTAACGCTAAGAAATAAGGCTCGCAGAAAAAAATGAATGATACAGAAGTTCATATTATCACTCGAATATCTCAAAACCGGATGTCCGTCTGTCCGTCTGTCCGTCTGTCCGTCTGTCCGTCTGTCCGTCTGTCCGTCTGTCCGTCTGTCCGTCTGTCCGTCCGTCCGTCCGTGACCTCTCTAGCTCGAGAACGCGTTGAGCTATGAAGTTCAAATTTTGCACACGTTATTTTTGACAAAAAATGAAGGCTAAGTTCGTGAACGGGCTAAATCGCTCCTCCCCTTCTACCCCCTCCCATACAAAATGACACATTTTTGAAAATTTACAATAATCAGATTTTCTCAGAAACTATAAAACATATTGCTTTGAAATTTTTAATATATCACTTTTATGATAATTGTAACCTATGTTATAAAACTTATTGTAATCCTCACCCTCCTTCTACCCCCTCCCATACAAACTGCACTATTTCATGAAATACGTTAAGCCAATTTACTCAGTACGTATACAATTTATCGGGCTGAAATTTTGTACTTAACACTTAATTAACAATATCAGTTATTTCTTAGCGTTGCAAACTTTGTGAGAAACCTATAATGCTGTCAGATTTCATCTCTTGTGTTTATACTCTAGATGAAATCTGAGAGGTGATGGGATCAACAAAGTCTTAACGATGCATCCGAGATTGCAACCAAAATTATTTATTGGCTTTAACCAGGTTCAAATTCATCTAGAGTATTGCATGATTGGGGTTTACCCCAATCGTAGTTCTTTTATGTTTTTTTCTTAATTTTGCTACGTTTTTTTTAAATTTTTTAGTTCGTATTTATCTCATTGGCGCTGGCGATGTTACAAAGTACGAGTATTACTAATATTAATAACAAGGGCTAATTACGGTCGAGGTGAAAAATATTTTACCGTGCCGTGATGTGAAATAAAAAATGTTACAAATTACAAAAACTAGTACAAAAGATATAGCAATGGACAAAATTTGTGCGGTCCCCAATTGCAAAACCGCGTATCCAAAGCAATCACATTGCTTTTTACTCAATCTAGAGCATCGAAAAAAAGGGATTGACTTCATAAATCTTCTGGAAACGCATGGTATATCACATATTCCTATAAATAAGTCAAAATAATTTTAATTAGACCGCTTGTGATTACAGAATGGTATACTAGCAAAATCAGTAACTATTATGTCTGTTATGAACATCTCTCACCAAAAAATATTTTCAGAGCACAACTTCCTTTTAATTTAATTTAGCTATTATGCAGGATTTAAGCCATTCCAGGAAAGGGATGATGCGAACATGACCCCAGTGTCTATTGTTCTATGCATACAAATCCAATTTCATAGGCAGACTTTCTATAATGCAACGCGACGTTTTTATATATATATTACATTTCTACATAACAATTGAAGCAACGACCTCAATTTCAGAAAAACTTCAATCGTCTGCAGTCTGACAAAAAATACTGTAGGCTTGTCAAGACATTACCACTATCCTTAGGGTGGTGGGGGCGTGGGTTCAATGTTAAATAAAATTCGCAAATGTTTGTGTTATATCTACAGTTTTTGGTGCTTCTGAGATGAATACTCTTGATGGGGTATTTTCTATCATCTTCATGGGTGAGAGGGAGGGGATAAAGAGCAAAATCTTTAATTACAAAATTCAGTATGCTGGCAGCCTTAACAAGATTTTTAAAAGTTACACTTTTGATGCGCGCTAATCTTAGGACGCATTTAATTTTTCTTTTTAATGATGTCATAATTGCTGCAGTTTAAAGGAGTTTCAATGTTGCAATCAATTGAACAACTGAACGCAAGTAGTATACACTGAACAATGAGTATTTTCAGTGGATTGAGTTGGAATTGGTCAAAAGTAAATCCATTCAGGAAGGTTTATATCAACTGGGCATGTCTCCACTACATGCCAGGATCAAATTAATGGAGTGTATCCTCCACATTGCGTATAACAAGTCTTCCGGAGCTTGTAGAACGAATATTGAAACAAAACATCGAAGAGAAGAAGCTAAGAACAAAATTCAAGACGATTTCAAAATGATTTTAGGTCTTAATGTGGACTTACTTTAGCAAGAAATGAGAACAACAAATGACGGAAATATTGTACATCGAGCCGATTCTTCGTAAATCCACCAATTGCAGCTTCAATTACAGGAGTAAGCGAAGAATTAATACTTAAATTTAAAATAATTTTGGATAGGATAAATAGTGGACCTGCAGTGAATGCTAGCAAATTTGGAGACGGCAGAACTATATGTGGACCTGCATAGCTGGTACTATCCGTATATGCCGGATACGGTCCACAAAATTCTCCTAAGTGGCAGCAAAATTAGAGAAGCTGCTAGATTACCAATTGGAATGCTCACCGAAGAGGCCCAAGAAGCGCGAAATAAACATTATCGTTCATTCAGGTGTTCTCACTCAAGGAAGTGCGGCAGAGTCGACACAAATATGGAAGTTATGCATATGCTTCTTCTAACATTCGATCCATATATTGATATATTTTGCAATAAGCATAAATCCGAAACGCATGAATTTTACGAAGATGTTATGAAACTACTGTTTTTATGTGTTTTATATTTACTAAATTGCCCTAACCCCTTGTGGGACATAGCGCGTCAACTGTTCCATGTGGCCCATTTAACGTTTCGCTGGCATAAACCGGTTTCGGAGAATGCAGTTGCCAGCATGCACCTCCTGCACATCCATGGCCACAAAGGTCGTCGTGGACGGGATTCAAACCCGAAACGCCGGTAGTCATACATGAGACTGATGCCTCAACACACTGCGCTACCGGTCGCCCCATGAGGTTGGGTTTGTTTATACTTTATTACTTTTTGACATGGATATGTCTTATAGCTGGGGGTCATCCTAAAAATCTGTCCGTCACACGAAATGTCTGTTTTTCTACTCGGGGGTCAGAAGAGGAAACAAACCCATTGAAAATTTGTCTTTTCTGGTTGTGCATGTTGTTTGAGTGAAGTGGTCATTGTGCATGGCTCTTGCTTGTAGATCCGCGCGGGCGGTGCGCTTGCGGGGATCCTGTGTGTACATGTTGGGATGTTGATTTGATAGCGATAAAGGTTGACGTTGTGGACGGCAAGAAATAACATAGTGTACGGGTGAACGGGCGGACTTTCAATGACTTTCAATTTCCGCCAATTCCCATTCATCATTTAATAAAATAGCCCGTGTTGTACTATCTGAATCACTAGGGTCCCAGAAAAGGTAGCAAGTAGTCAGTTCGACTAACATTTGGACATGCGCAGACGCAATTTGAGAGTGTGTACATTACATAGTTACCGCCCCGAAGATAGAGAGCGAGAGCCATCGCGGATGAAGTTCATTCTATCCAAATGGTTGTGCATTTGCAATGGCGGCGATTTGAGGTCTGACTGGCTCACAATGTGGGCCCCCACCACACATGCAATAAACATATCATAAAACAAAATGGCGGATTCGTACTGCGCGAGTTATAATCTCCCAAGCCCCGAAATAGAGAAATATTCGTCGCAGGATGTTATAGTTCCGGGCAGCTCATCGTGACATGATGTACATTCAGAGGTCTGCAGAAGATCAAATGCCCCCCCCCTTCTGCATAAATTCCAAAATTTTTCTTGTGCATTCTCTTTGTGCGTGTGTTGGAATGTTTTGTTTACTTTTGTTAGTTTACCTTTCTGTTTGCCGGACACAATCGCATAGAGTCGCACGCGTTACTTGAGAAACGGATTCTGTATACCGGACCCGGAATGTTGATTAAAGGGGCGGGATGAGGCGGATAGTGTGGGAGCGATTTTGCAATAGATCAACAAACACAATACACGTCCGATTGGGAAAAGATGGTGGGAAGCGTGATTGCGATTAGCAGAAACGTACTCAGAGAAATGTTGATAGGCTGCAGTCTGCAAACTGTGCCGAACGGGTAGATGGAACAGGTAGATGGAACAGGGTGCACGAGAGGAGGTGAATATTGCACACACACGATGCAAACGAAAACGAAACGATCCCGCGAGAGAAAGGAGCCCAAGCGTACAGGACAAAGCAAAGCAGAATTTATGACGAGTAACTACACTGCCACCAGATACATGGGTACATGGATATGTCTTATGCCTACCGAAAGCGTGGGACGTGTTTTTTTCGAATGATTTCATCCAGTATAACTATACTGGGATCTTTATAAAACTTACGTCGATATCTTCAACACAACAGGTTCCACGCAGTCGGTAGTCATAGACATATCCATGTTCCGATGTATCTGCATGCAGTGTAGATACTTTGTATCTTTTTTTTAATGTATCTTATTAATAGTTTTAATCTATTTTTATATTAAAATAATAACTTACTAATAAATTAAGCATCTGTTTTTTGTTTAATTTTTCATTTACCCATAACGTAGAGGGAAAAATAATCTTTGGAAGACGCGACTTTTTCAGAAGAGTCAATATATTTTATTTATTATACACCAAAATGCTTAATTTTAAATTTTCATATTTTCATCAAATATGCTGCGATCGATACGAAACTTGGGAAAAATATTGTTTGCGATGTTATTTATCAGTTTACATAGACATTTTTTCCTAGTTTTATGGTGGGGTACATAGGAGTTCCTCAACCGGAGGTATACTGAAAAAATGCGTATTTTACTATTTCAGCGCGCCAAAATTTCTCTAATTAAACAAAATCACACAACTTCCCCATCGATATGATACCCTACATGACTATATCCATTCCAAAAAAGTTAGCCTCACTTCACCTCTATGGGGACGAATATAGGAAAAACTACGAGGAAAATGAAACGGGATGAATTTGTTGACAGCTGTATAACCTTTCATTTGAGAGATGCGCATGAGAAAAGTAGTTACCTAGATATTGGCAAAAACAAATTTATTGCAAAATCTACTGCGTAAAAAAAATCAAGACATAATTTAATAAATCGTGAAGTTTGTGTCCAGCAGACAAATAACTTAAATTTTTTGAAAGTACAATCTTCTTCATTGCCGTTTCATACCACTCTGCGGCTTCGCGTTACTCTGCCTGTGGTGTTGGCACTTCGCCTATATTGGCGGTATAATCTCAGCTTTTTTCTGCAGGCTGCTCGTTCTTGGATCGTATCATCGCCAAGATTAATGCATTGTTGTTGCTCCTTTTTCCGGTCGATCCACGAGTGTTTCCGTCTGCCTCGTGGTTTGGGTCCGGTAAATGGAACATTCATTCATAGTGCCTTCATGACTGGGTTTTCAGGTGGACGCCTTAGAACATGGCAATACCAATCTATACGACGATCTTCGAGCTTTTCAGTGATCGGTTGCTCAACAAAAAAGCTGAATCGAATATAGGTACTTTTAGTGCGATCCTTTTTGGTCACACCGACTGACATCTGTAGCATTTTCATCTCGGTCGCAGTCATTTTTGTCTCGTATATCTTGTACATAGTCCAGCATTCAGACTCATACAGAAATGCGGGAGGTACGACCGTTTCGTACAGCTTGCCCTTAAGCTTTCGTGGCATCTTCTTGTCGCAGAAAACTCCAGAGTTTTCTCGCCACTTCATCCAACCGACACTGATGCGATGTTTGATGACGTTATCGCAGGTAGCTTCCTTGTTGCCCAGGAATTTGAACCTTGTACAGGACTTCAGCTCAGTCCATGATCCTTCAGAATTTTACACCACTTGGACAGTGAAGCCTGCAAGGCAACGATGTCTTTGCTATCCAGGACAACGTCATCGGCGAAGAGAAGAGATATTTCCAGACCGTCAGAAATGAGTATTAATAAATAGAACATGATGATGTTAAAGAGCAATGGACTCAATTCACTGCCTTGGTGAACTCCGATTTGAACCGGAAATTCGTCAGACTCACTAAATGTGCATCTAGCTTTAGTGGTTGCTCCATCACACATGTCTTGTATTATCTTGACATGTGCCTCGGGGACCTTAAGTGCTCTTAGGGCCACCCATATCAAATCACGAGGAACTCTGTCGAAGGCTTTTTCCAAATTGATGAACACAAATTGCAAGTCCGTCCGTAAATCACGATGGTTTTCCATCATAGCACGTATGCACCGAATAGCATCGAGCATCGCCGCCTTTATTGTCATCCAACCGTACGATTTCTTTCAATCGATTGCAGACAACTCGCTCATAAATCTCCAATGTGTGGGATGTTTACTTGATTGCCCTATACTTGTTGAGCTTGCGTAAGTCACCCTTGTTCTCATAAAATGGGAGAAGGAAGCTTTTTCTGAAAACATCAGGCATCGGTTGACCTCTTTTAATTTTGTTGAAAAGAATAGTGAGCCATCGAAGCCCGACATGATTTCAGGGGTATTTTGTCCGGTCCGACTGCCTTTCCGCGTTTCATCTGCATCATTGCTTTTATCACCACCTCCACTGAAAGTGGAGCCTTTTGAAACTCCCAGTGTCTTTTCCGCCTCACCTACTAACATTTCATCCAAAGCATTCCACATTTATGTTGGACTCTGCTCGTTCCAGTTTGTGTTGTATTGAAGCCACTTCTTCATTTTAACAATGAGTGGAGTAACAACAGATTCAAAGTTTTCGTTGTTGAGATTATGCCACTTGATTTTCTCGACTGGCTTGGAGATTATTTGTGGTCTTGTTCCTCCTTTCAAAATAAATTCTGTCAGGAGCAACCGGTGCTGGGTGACCGCAGATTCACCCAAGATCACTTTGCAATCTTTTACCCAACGTCTCATGAAATTTAGACACAGATGATAGTCTATCTGCGTCGCATGAGCTCCACTGCTATATGTGATCAGGTGACTTTGGTTCTTAATGAACCACGTGTTGAGGGTGACCAGACCGTGTGATCTGCACATAGTCAGGATAGCTTCACCCTCATCATTTCTGGCTGTAGATTGGCTACCCTTCCCACCATGACAATCCTCGTAATCATAGTTCTCCCACATGGCCACTGAAATCCCCTCCAAAAAAACAGCTCGGTATCTGGTATACTTTGAAGCAGTGTGTCAACGTCTCTCCAAAATGACTCTTTTTCACTTCACTGCAAACCCGCTTGGGGAGCTTAGGCACTTGTGACGTTCGACACTCTTCCTTAGATAACTAATTTCATACTCATCAAGCTATCAAGCTAATATTCTATCTCAGTGGGCTAGACAAGTGGGTGTGGGGGTCAATCCGTCCAAAGCAGACCTTGTTCTCTTCACCAGAAGGAACACTCTACGTCAATTGATACCACCATTGCTGGAAGGGACGAGACTGGGCCTTAGTGAAAAAGCCAGATTTCTGGGACTTATATTTGATAGAAAGCTCTCCTGGAAGGCAAATATCGAGGAACGAGTTGCTAAGGCAACAGTTGCTCTGTACTCTTGCTGGCAGGCTATTGACTTGAAATGGAACATGCGACCAAAGTTGGTATTTCGGTTATACATATCAGTCGTACGCCCTATTTTAACGTATGGGGTAGTAGTTTGGTGGATTGCACTCAACAAGGCGTCCTACAGGACTCTATTGAACTTAGTTCAAAGATTATCCTGTATTGCTATCACTGGTACTCTCAAGACCACACCAACTGCTGCTCTTGATGTAATGCTTAATTTGCTTCCCTTGAACATCTCGGCCGAACAGTTGGCTGCAATCGCGGCCATCCGTCTTCGGGAAACGAAACAGTGGAAAATGACTACTATTGGGCTCTCGACTATAGTAGACAATCTTGACATTTCAGAAGAAACAGATTACACCTCTCCGGTGTATTCCTTCGACAAAGGCTACACCAGCCTAATACCCTCTCGACAAGAGTGGGGCGTAAACAGTACTCCAGAGTCGGAAGCTATAAGCCTTTTTACGGATGGCTCGAAAACAGAAGAAGGTGTGGGCGCTGTTATCTTTTCAGAGGGACTGGATTTTGGCTTGTCACTCCGTCTTCCAGCATTCTGTAGTGTCATCCAGGCGGAGATCACTGCAATCGCCGAAGTTTTGGCTTGATTGGGCTGTAATGTCGTATCTGCTGACTATTACTATCTATACCGATAGACAGGCGGCGATAAAATCCCTGGATGCTGCACTTTCTACTTTGAAAACCGTGGTAATGTGCCGCTTTGCTCTCAAGGAACTCAACGACTTTTTCAACAACACTTTGTGCTGGATACCAGGGCATAGTGGTTTCAGCTGTAACTACCGGGCAGACGAGCTGGCTCGGGTGGGTACCACCAATGTGGACATAGAATGCTTTCGTCCTGTCAAAATACCGATGGAAGCTTGTAAAAAGGTGATCAAGACAAACGCACTAAACCGTGCTAATATCGAATGGAACTACTTGCAATGTTATAAGGCAAATTTGGCCGGCCTTTAATCCCAGCCGCTCTTCATGGCTGCAGATGCTGGAGAGAAGGCATCTAAGGAAGGTTGTGGGGATCATTACAGGACATTGCTTGATAGGTGAGCATGTCAGGCGTCTTAGGCTTCCGTACAATGATCACTGCAGAAGCTGTGGAGACGAGGAGGAGGAGGAGGAGGATGAGACAATAGCTCACTTCCTGTGCACCTGCCCTGCTCTGGCCGGTAGAAGAAAGGATACTCTAGGTTCCCTTTACTTGCTTGACCTGGATGACTTGAAAGACGTAAGTGCTGGTCATCTACATCGCTTTATTGATAGATCCGGGGGGTTTGACGACTAGGCTCTTATGGCGTTGAGGTATCACAACGGACCCATTGGTGGTCTATTTGTGTTGTGGTCCACACAGCAGCCTTTTTAACCTAACCTAGCCTATGCAAGTTTTAGGTTTTGAAACGGGACTTATGAATTCGTTCATTATAACCGAATCCGTTTCTGAACCACTGTGCGACGTAAGAAGACATATTCGATTTGTGGAGAATTTTTGAAAATTTAACTAATATTCCAGACTGCAGATTTTCATGTTTATATTTTAAGGACCATGGTCCGTTTACTATGAATAAATATATAAATAAGTTGTTCGTATTATTGAAATTTGTCAGGAGTATTAGTTACAGTTTCAAAAATTCGCGAAAGATCGAATATGTCGGAATAAAACCAAAATTTAAAAAAATAATAAAAAAGTTGGGACATGTGTCCAACATTTACATGACAGAAAAAAAAATTAGATAATCTCAAAAATATTTTAATTGCAAACCCGAAATCTATGTTGTGCGAACTATGGTGTGTATGTTTGTATTTTTTTTGCTCTTATCCGAAGGTTGTTTACCGAAACCACACAGAACCATTATGATGTTGATGCTACTTTTACTTAAATTCAGCGAGTTTTTTTTTCACCAACCAATATTTATCTATATACTACATATCTACTTTCGTAATCATATATACGAGTGAACATTATACACCTTCATCGGCGGAACCTGTCTTTTATTCGTGCTTGTTTTCAGAAAGTATTTGGTAAATATTTACCAGTTGAAAGAACAGAAACTCGTTTGTTGAAAAGGTTCCACTACAACAACTCTACCATTAACAAGTTTTATTTAAATATGTTTATTATTATGTTATTTTTGATTATTTTCTGACTGACTTTCTGGATGAAGCGATGAATATTTGTTGCTGTTCTTCCTGGAAGTCGTCAATAGATGGGTCGTTGATGGAAAAATTATTTCAAGTCTCAAGTAAGGTGTAATAGCGTTTTTATAAAGGGCAATATTAGCAACGGGCGGGCAATTGTGCATAAACAAAAACTATCAGCGACAGCCGCTGAGTTTTTCCACCTTTCCAACCAAACTCTTCATTGGTGTATGATTTTAAAACTTATACAATATGAACCCATTTTCCTAGGCTTTTGAAATAAAACGCATGGTATAACCGCCGTGTTGTTAGTCGTGTCACGTTTACCCCTTTTTATGATCAGAGATATCATGGGACGTCTCTTTACAAGGTACAGTAAGACTCCGCTTAACGCGCAGTTAGGTTCCAAAAAGTTGGAGCGCTAAACGAAAACAGCGTTGAACGAGTCATTTTAATTTGTAGATAAATATGTACCTAAGGATCTCTCAATTACCGTAACTCCTTATGGGGCATAGCGCGTCAACTGTTCCATGTGGCCTAGTTGACGTTTCTCTGGCATAAACTGGTTTCGGAGAATGCAGTTGCCAGCATGCATCTCCTGCACATCCATGGCCACGAACGTCGTTGTGGACGGGATTCGAAACCGAAAAGCCGGTAGCCAAACATGAGACTGATGCATCTACACACTGGTGTGTACAACATGGATTGTGGAACAGCGCAGAATTTATCTCTCCAACGGGCAGCACTGTAATGTTGTACTCCAGTAAAGCTACTGGTAGTCGTCGTGAGTCAGGGCCTCCTTTTAACCAGAACCGCGCGAAACTGTCTCTTATCCTGGGAGCCGGTCTCTGACAGAATCTTGACCGCCAGGTTCCGGACCAAAATGAGGAACATCTCAATAGTACAATGCTATGCCCCTACTGAACCCGACAATGTCTTGGCAAAAGACTCCTTCTACAAAGAACTAAACGCCGTTCAGAGCAAAACACCTAAAGTTGACATTATATGGGTGATTTGAATGCGAAAGTTGGCGCTGATAACTATGGGCTCAGACATGTGATGGGCAGACACGGTCTTGGTGATCGTAATGACAACGGTGAAAGATTTGTAGAATTCTGGAACTTTATTTTGAGCATAAGGACCACCACAAAATCAGCTGGTCCTCTGTTGATCGGCGCAGAACACAAAACCAGATCGACCATTTTGCCATTAGTAAAAGATTCAAGAGTTGCCTCCTGGACGTGCGAAACAAGAAGGGTGCCGATATTGGAATGGGAAGAGGCCATTATCTTATAATCGCTAATGTTCGATTGCGTATCGCAGCCGTGCGCCGCCCCAGCGACGAAAGATCCAGGCGCCGCAAATTCAACACCGCTCGATTAAAAAATCCAACTGTCTTACAACAATATAATGACCATCTTGCGCAAAAAGCAGCTGAGATAACTAGTCACCCAGATAGTGACATAAATGAAAACTGGGATGCCATAAAAATGCGTACATTGATAGCGCAGATACCATCCTTGGCACAAACCCGGATTGCCGGAGTAAGCCCTGGATGTCCGACGCTTCATGGCAGCGGATTGTTGAAAGAAAGGAGCTGAAAGTTCGTTTGGCTGCAGCATCAGACGACAATCGAAGCAGCATCGAACTCCTTTACCGTCAGAAAGCTCGAGAAGTTCAGCGTAGTGTGTGACGCGATAAAAGAGCTTATGCGAATTCTCTTTTAGCCGCAGCAGAAGAAGCCGCATGAAGCAACAACTTAAACGCCGTATACGGTGCCATCAAGGAGTTTACAGGTGGTCGTAACTCCTGCCAACATCCGGTGAAAGATAGTGATGGAAAGCTACTTATCTTGGAAGAAGATCAAATGAGGCGGTGGAAAGAACACTTCGCCGCGGTCTTGAACCGCGTAACCTCTGGTGAAGTTCCCCCTCATATGGATAATTTAGCTAACCATCAAAATGTGCGTATACGGTCCACTGCCCCGACTAAAGAGGAAATAGTCACTGCAATTATTGCACTAAAACGAGGAAAGG
Source organism: Chloromyia formosa (assembly GCA_964017055.1). Lineage (NCBI taxonomy): Eukaryota > Metazoa > Arthropoda > Insecta > Diptera > Stratiomyidae > Chloromyia > Chloromyia formosa. Next base: position 46,904,809 of record OZ024818.1, on the reverse strand, counting down.
CCGCCGGACTTGACGGTATCCCTGCCGAACTTTATCAAGCAGCGCCAAGCGTAACTGCCGATTTGCTGCACCCACTTGTTGGTAAAGCGTGGAATACAGAGACCTTTCCCACTGAGTGGAAGGAAGGTTTGATCATCAAACTTCCAAAAAAGGGTAGCCTCACAGATTGTAATAATTGGAGAGGCATTTGTGTGCTTCCTGCCGTTGCCAAGATAATAGCTAAAATCGTCCTGGAAAGACTAAAGGCCCACTTAGAAAGCACAATTGATGAAGAGCAGGCTGGTTTTCGATCCGGATTCTCCTGTGTCGATCACATTAACACCTTGCGAATCATCATCGAGCAATGCGCTGAATACGATTCTCCGCTTCACTTGCTTTTCATCGATTTCGAAAAAGCTTTCGATATTGTGAACCGGGATTCTATATGGGCGGCCTTGCGCAGGAGAGGCATCCCTGAGAAGCTTGTGGCTATTATTAAGGCAACCTATGACGGCGCAAAATGTCGCGTTCTGCATAAAGGTAAGGTGTCGGGGGACTTTGAGATTCGCAGTGGGGTTCAGCAGGGGTGCATTCTCTCACCGATCCTATTCCTCATTATGATCGGCGATGTGTTGCATGCAGCCCTATCCGGACTCGACAGAGGAATTCAATGGACTTTGACATCTTATAGACAACATCTTGACTACGCTAACGACATATGCCTACTCTCCCACAAAATCATGGATCTGTCCGCAATGGCGTAGATCTCGAGAGGGAGGCAAGCAAGGTTGGTCTAAAGATTAATACCAACAAGACCAAGGTTCTTAGCCCGCCATTGCGAAAAAGAAATCCGACACCTATTGCCATCAATATTAATGGGCAGCCTGTGGAGAAGGTGGACAACTTCGTATACCTGGGTAGCATTGTTGCCGAAAATGGTGGTACGGAGCAGGACATCGCTCGTCGTATCATCCAGGCTAAACGCGCATACGGCATCCTGTCCAAAATCTGGCAGAGCAGTTATCTCAGCATCAAGACCAAGCTGGGCCTGTTTCGCTCCCTGGTACTGTCAGTGCTTTTGTATGGGAGCAGTACATGGAAAGTTTCCGTAGGAGTTACAAGAAAGCTGCAAGTTTTCGTCAATTCATGTCTTCGTCGAACTTTAAGAATTTTCTGGCCCGAAACAATATCAAATGAAGAACTAAGTCGGCGTACGGGTCAGATGCCAATCGACGAATTGATACGCAGGCGAAAATGGCAGTGGATAGGTCACACATTGCGGAAGAGTGATAACTGCATTGCTCTGCATGTCATGAAATGGAACCCCATTTCAAACCAAGGCCGACCAAGAGGGGGTCGATCTGTGGCAAAGGAGTGTCAGGCACTGGGTAAGTCTTTTGGGGAGTTGCGCCCTATTGCCCAGAACAGAGTACGATGGCGCGCAGGAGTAGTTGACGCGCTATTCCCCGCTAGGGGTTAAGGCAAAGTAGTACATAACGGTAGAAAAAAGAGAAAAACAAAAGTTATTAATTTGGTTAACGTTTTATTCATCGATCAAAAATACCACGCGAGCCACAATAGTCAAAATAAAACACAAACGGAACTAATACTTTATTTTAATATTTAAAACTTGTTGCGTAAAAATCAAAGTAATAAATAATTAGCTGTAGCTCCGAGAAAGGAAATTTTTCGTTTTGATTTTTAAAATTTTCGATTTTAATCGTTTTATCTAGATTTTCTGCATTCTTAAGGTATAAGTTTTATTTCAAAAATTGAATCGTATTTTTCTCACGATGAAATTGGTACAAGATTATTCCATCCTAATTTCTTAATTTCTTCTTCACATTCGCAAATTTTCAAATCTAAGTCCTTAAACTTTACATGCCGTTCGAAAGCTAACATAGTGGGACGACTTTTGTCGACTTTACAGAAGTGTCGGTTCAAAGTACCTTTACAATATTATCTTTTGAATTTTGGATGAAAAACCGATGTTGAAATTTCTTCAAAGCTTGGATAGTTTTATCTTTGAAGTAGCCGTTTTATATGAAATTTTATGTAGTTGTAAAAAGTTATGTCAAATTTCAAATTTGATGATTGGAGAAGTGGCAAATTTTGATTTTGTCTGGCAGGTCACGGTTATTGATGACAATCACAAAAACAGTTACATATATCTCGGTAACGATTAAAGATATGCCAATTCTATTAGTACCATTATTCTTTAAACAAACTGTGGAGTAACCCCTATCAGTATTGCCCACCGAAAGCGGGACACCCTGTATAAACCCGGAGAAAATCCATTGATGATTTCACGATTAAAATCAAAATCCGCATACTAAAATCTAGCTGTCTGGCAGATACCACAGAAGCTTAATACTGAAAAGTACCTGATATCTATACTTTTCTGATGATAAATATTCCCAAATCATGAGCTCACATTTTTTTTTCTTCGACATTTTTAAAGCGGTTCAAAAGTCAATTTAGATTCCTGACCGCTATCCGTTAACAAATATCAACGCACGCCACTGATATACCAAATCAGTTTTCATAAAATATTCTAATTCGTCTCTAGATCTCATCATAGCTACGATATGATGATATGTGGGCATGATTCATTGAAAAAAATTCTGTTCTTTGTTTGATGTCAGCCTTACGACTGTTGCCAGCTACTTCACGAGCTCATTACATTTTCATCAACTACCGACTGAAAAATGTGTAAATATTTCACAAAAAGAAATGAAACAAGTTGATTTCTACAGGTATATTAATTATTTCTTAACATAGATTACGTAAAGATAAATATAAACATCGGTACCTGTATCTAGATATTTTCCATGCGTTTCTGTTTACTTTATGGTGTTGTTTGCGTAGAATTTTAATTTGCATACGTCAGTCTGAATATTTTATTTCCATTTTTTTGGTACAATCCAAAATTTCATTTTATTGTTATAATAATTCTCTGAATATGCTGAATTCCGATGTGTGTATATCTTTTGACAGAATTGGGTAAATTAATGACATGACGACGTTCAACTATGTATAGTCGTAATAATAGGCGCGTTCGCTTCATCCGGTTTTAGATACATTCCAATACATAAGGACCGACCGGCCATTGATCCAGGTTTTCTTCGGAATCTCATCGAATCAAAGTTGAATGCAACCAATTAACTTTCACCTTAGATCCAATGAAATTTGATACAAGATCTGGATCAGAGACTGATCAGTAGTCAGCATGTTTCTCGGTAATTTGTCCCTAACTAGTTGTATACGAGTTACCTATTCGCCAAAATTTTCGGACTTTCTCTCCTCCATGTGCTTTTCTCTTTGGTAAAACATGTGCCGTCAATTGCCAATTGATGTGCTCGGTAGCCATGTTGCCTCGGTCGCCGATCTACGACGCATCATCCAGAGAGACGGTGGTTCAATCCTCGGAGTGTTAATAAAAACTACCTTTGGGTATTACTAGAACTCCCACAGCGCTACGAGCTTGTCAGTATAAAGACGACACGGATAGGAGGGGCTTGCTAGCAACTGCATCATCTGAAAAAGATATGCTATCGAACCGTCAACAAGGCATAGTACTACGAGTGATGTTGACACGCCTATGCCCCTAAAGACCCCTCCAGGGGCTTAGGTAATAAACAACAAATTGACAGTAGATGTCACATGGGAAGCAAATGGAGGAAAAATCGAAAAAGTCAGATCCATCTGATTCAGATCACAAGCTTTCAGGACAGCGACCAATTTGAGCTGCTTTAACTCGCTCATAGTAAATCCGTCATGTTCGAAACACTCTAGATCTGAGGCCGTGTGAAACAAATACGGCTAATAATCACTAAACCATATCACAAGAACCTTGGCTGCAATACAATAAATGGCAAAAAAAAGATATCAGACGAATATCTACTATCAACTTTTCTCTCTTTTCTTTTCAAATGGATCTCACTCGTATGTTAGTAAGTAGGTAAGTAAGTAATAGATGCGGTATACATGGTGTGTGGATATGGTCAATTATCACTAAAAATGACGATCACGTACTTATGGGTTGGAGATATTTTTTAAACTAGGCGATTGTACCTTCGTATGCAAAGGGAGTTGAATTTTTGAGAATAGGTCATAGCATTTGATGACAAAATAATAAATAAATAATTTTGAACCCTCTATCATATTGGCCCATATAGACCAAGAGGCGACTGTCGTAAATATGTGGTGTCCGAACTGTCGGGATTTTGTATTATAAAAACAAGCACATAATAATGTTGAATTAGAAATCGTTAGTCGACCGAAGCGAAACTTGACCATAAATACACAATTAACCCAATTATCTAGAAAACTAAGGGGCCAAAATGCGGTGTCCAAACTGTCGAATCGGCTCGAAGTTGTGAAGAAGAAATTTGGCGACTGGGTCATCTCACGGCGAGCGTTGGCCGCCGCGATCATGCGACTTGACAACCCTCGATTATTTTCTCTGGAGCTACGTCAAGTTCTTAGTCTACGCTAACAAGCCAACCACTTTGGACGAGCTGGAGGCCTACATTCAAGACGCTATTGCTGACCAAGTCATAATAAATTGAACCGACCGCTTGAAGCATTGCCAGCGAAGTCGAGGCGGCCATTTTAATGACGTGCTATTCCATACGTAACGGCATGAATGTAGCTTCAAAATAAAGCCGGAATCGATTTGATATCTTACACCGTTGTTGTTTTATTTAAATTTCTTTTCCTATCGTTCTTATCTGGTCACCCTATAGAAAGACTTCGATGGGCAGGGCATGTACAACGAATGGACAATGATTGCATTCGAAATAGAGTAATGAACGCAGAACGAGTCGACGGAGCGAGACTGCAAAGATGACCGAGAGCTCGTTGGGAGAGCTCAGTATATGGGGACGCCGCGAAGCTACTGGGCTTCCAAAATTGGGGGACCCGACCACGTGACCGAGATAATTGAAGGATAACGATCCAGGCAGCCAAGGCCCGACGTCGAGCTGTCGCGCCACGATGATGATGAATTTATGTATTCCAGTTAATTACCAAGTGGCCTAATAATAAAATTGTAAAAAAAAAGAGAACAAACAACTGTTTCAAGCGGATTTCGTGCCACACTGGGTATAGGCTTAAAAATATACTCATAAAGAAATGTGTGACCACATTTGTTCATTATATATACTAAAAAAAATATTAATGCTCAAAAAAATTATACATACATAATTATGTATATGAATATACTTACACCACTTTCTTAGGAACGTGCTGGATAATTTAGCACACAATTTACTACGTCCACCGTGCATTTTTCTAAAGCTGTGTTATATCTATTTGAATTTTCTAAATATGTTTAACTATTCACTATTTTTTTTTTGATTAACAACGAGTAGCGCGAGTAAAACAAGAACTGATTGAAATATTAATTCACATGCGTCTACGCACTATTTCTTCACTATTTGGAATTTCCGAGTATTATATTATTCACTGTATGCACCATAAAACAAACTATGCAAAATAGAATTAACAGAAATTAAAGCAAACAAAAACAAAATATGTATTGAGTATTATTATTATGTTAAAAGTAAAATTCACAGAGATTTAATTTCACTTAGTCGGGAACATCGTAGAGTTAATTGTGGGGAATGTTTATTTGGTAATTAATCTTTTGCTGTTAATATCATTTTTAATGGGTTTCGTGTGTTTGATACTTTTTTTCTGTTATTAAATTCACTGTTTTCCGACGATCACCTAGAATTGGATAAATTGATTTTTGATGATATAGAGAACTTTTTTTTCGATATGTCTTTGTGATCAGTTTGAATCGTCAAGCAGTTCCAAACCAATCGTCCTGGAACTGCTGATGAAATCAAACTGCGATTCATGGAGATAAACAAAAGATTCAGACGGGTAACTTTATTTCAAGGGAATGCTAATAAAATGATATTGGACCATAATTTTTTTATTTTTCATTTTTTTCAAATACAAGATAAACGTGAAAAAAAAACCAGACTGCATAATATATTTGAAATATTGCGGTTAAATGTTACCAGTATCAAATATATAAATACGAAGTAACCGATTTCAATGACATTTTCATCCGCCTATATAAGAAAGCAATAGTGGACAGAAACGTGAAAATCAATCCGGAAAATAAAGGACGTCCGGAAGATGAAGGACATCCGAATCAACTTCTCAATGCTGCAAAAAAAAAAAATCATATGATTTAACCCAGTTTGGATTGTAAATCGTCTGCAGTAGCAAAACACTAAGAAGTATCTAGAAACATTCTTTCTCTTCCCTCATTATCCTTGAAGTTAACTATGACTATACAGTTTCACTCGAGAAATAATGACAATGTGCACGTTCGGTTCAACCGGGGACAGATCCATTCCCATACAAAACAACTGATTGGGCTTTGATGCAGGCCTCTCGTATAGGGTCTCATCGGATCAAAGACGAAAGCGAATTAAGCGAACGTCAAAATAGTTGTCGAAAATTCGCCTATATGAGTCAACAATTCGCCTTCGTGTTTGCCGCCTATCTGTTTGTGTTCATTTTGAACTCGCTCGTAGTAGCTCCGAGGCGTTCAATTCACTTTGAGACCGGGTGAAACGAGCACGTGTAATATTAGATCGTCTAGTTGACATGCAACTGACCAGTTGTTTCTATTTAATTTAATTGATATCAATGATACTAAATGCTTAAAGCTTAAGGCACTTATCGCTCAAACGAAAAAAGACGGTGAAAAGTTTCACACAGCACTCATCCGCGGTGCCCTACATGACACGTGAACCTCCCCTTCTCACTCGAACGAGAGCAATCACCACTGTGATGACCAGTTTCCACGCGAAATAAGATCCAGAGGAATTGTCTTCTCGTGAATATTGCTCACTACGTGAGGCTTCGTGTGAAACGTATTAGTACCGAGGTAGCGAAAATTTTTCGTCTGAACGAAACTTTTGACAGTTTTTGTATGAGATTTCACACGAAAAACTGATACTTAGTACCTAGATTTGATAGTATAAATAATTTTGATTCCAGAACTGAATATGCGTACACCATGAACTCTAAAACCTTCACCAAGAACCGGTGTTGTCAGTTGTTCTCATCATTTTCAATATCTTTGGCATTGTTAGTATCCAGTACATCATTTCCACAATATCTCTAGCGCTAAATCTTAATGAAATTCAGAACAAGTTTATTTCTGATTTGTATCTTTGGATGATACGAGTATCTTACTAGATATACACAATATTTTAGCATATTGTTTCATACTGGTTTTTCATGAACTTTACTTTGATATTTCTGTTTGATATCTTCATGCCAGTTGATCCTGTTAAAAACTTGAATTTGCTTTAAATCAGCTCGTATGAAGGTCTAGACTTCATGTACAATATTAAATAAGATTTATAAAATATTATAGAAAGTAGATACAGAGAGAGATGATAATAATCAAAAAGAAAAAGATACTTCCTTTTTTCAATGAAACCAAATGTTGTGTATGTATACATTGAAAACTTTTATTTCTTGGTAAGTGCATTTAGATCACCGGTCCTTTTAATAGAGCCTTATTTAGTGTAGGGCTCTGTTGGAGTTTTGCTCATAACTATTCTAAAAATGAACCGAATTAAAGTTTTTTGACCACGTTAGGTTTTCAATCAAATTATCTTCAACTTTTACAAAAAAGTTTTTCTATTTGGAGCATCCGTTTCAAAAATCTGTGATTTTGAAAAGTGATAAAATGTCATTTTTCTCTGAAGCCTCGAAAATTGTCGTGTTTAGGGTTTTGTAGTAAAAACAAAACCCTTATGAAATCGGTCAAATGTCTGTCCGTCTGTCCATGAAATATCTCAGGAACGGCTGAAGCTACATAAATGAAATTTTGTGGGAATATGTAGAATTATTATAATTCGCCGGCAAAAGCGATTCGGTGTAATAGGCTGACTTTAAGGGGAGGTCCCCAAAGAGGGGAAATGAGGGTAGAAATTTTTTTTCATCTGGTATAGGCAAGTGGGGTATCAGCTCTGCCGCCCTGCTTTCGTTGAATAGGAGGCACATTGGCAGAGTTGTTGGAGTTATTATCGGACACTGCGCAATCGGGGAGCATGCCAGAAGGCTCAACATCCCCCATCATGATTTCTGCAGAAGTTGTGGAGATGAGGAGGAGGAGGAGACCATCCTCCACTTTCTCTGTCATTGTCCGGCCTTGGCTGGTAGGAGGGGCTACTTTCTGGGCTCGCGGATCTTCCATGATTTGGATGACCTTACGAATATATGCGCCTTCCGGTTAAATCGCTATATCAGTAGCACGGGCTGGTTTGATACGCAGCCCTCTTAAGGAGACGGTTTTTTTTTCTTCTTTTCCGGGTGGTATCACAACGGGCCTTCGGAGGCCTAAGTGTGCTGTGTGTAGCACGGCAGCCTCTCAACCTAACATAACCTAAGTGGGGTATCATAAGAAAGGTAACACCGAGTATATTCCATTTTTGGCATTTTCATCAAATTTGAAGCAAGAGATAGAGGGGAAAATATGTAGTACTACGAGTACTGCATACTTGAATATTGTTTATAGTTTTTCATGAAGTGAATTGGAGTTAACCATTTCTGAAAGGGTAAAGATTGGTGGAATAGGGGTGGGAGGGGAGAGAAGTCGAGGGGGGAGGTAGGCTAGTTGCTGCTTCAAGGGAAGGTCCCCATAGAGGGGAAATGAAGGTCAACATTTGTTCATCTGGTATAGGCAAGTGGGGTATCATGAGAAAGCTACCACCGTGTACATTCCATTTTTGGCGTTTTAATCAAATTTCAAAAAAGAGGAAAAGAGGTTAAAGGGGAAAATATGAGATCATAATTTGTCCCATCTCCCTTACTATTTCAAGACCGTTACACTTAGAAATATGAAAACATACAGGAAGGTGGCTTTCAACTAGCATAGAATACAACAAAATATGGAATTTTGATATCTTCTCAAAATAAAATAGGTTAATAATAGTATATTTCTATAGTTACAGTTACCACGCCCCTGCATTTCTCAAACTCATCCGAGGTCGAAAATATTGATGGCCAACGATAATCAGCACCATGGGCAATAATATCTTCAAGTTTCGTAATAATCACGTAACATTTAATAGTAGTTCATTCATTTAAATTTGGTCATTTTGATATCATCCATACAAAAAATGCACATAACAGGTCTCTTGTACTACATACTAGTACTACATACTACTACTACTACTTGCATATTGTTTTTCGTAGAGCGAATTGGATTTAACCATTTTCAAAAGGGTGAAGATTGGTGGGAGATCAAGGAGGAGGTAAAGTGGGGGGAGGTATGCTGGTCGCTGACTCTTGCAATTTGCAATACCGTCTTAACATGCGTGATTAAGTATCTCCAAGAGTAGGACAGTTCATCTCCTATTGGCATGGGACACTACAAAACCCTCGGATTGCGGGCGTAGCCCTCTATTTTCCGGTTTCATTTTTTTTATCCATCTGAGTGGTATCAAGAAGAGCAAGGAGCCGATACTTATATTCCAAAATAAGCGCTTGCTACAAAACCCTCGGATTGCGGGCGTAGCCCTCTATATTCTGGTTTCATTTGACTATGGATTTTGACTACACTACTGAACCGAATTTCAACTTTGAGCAGTGCAGAATTCAACGATCTTTAATTTACTGATAAAAGCCTTTTCGAGCCGAAGCACTGTTTAGGATATATAGAGATAATATTAAAAAAAGGGCTAAAATTTCTCGGATTTACGCCCAACAAAAGATAAGCTCACCTTCTGCTACAGTGCAAACTCATTTTCCATGTATTCAGTATCTATAGAAGATATTTAAATTATTTCCAAATCTTTCCCAATTTTTTTTTAAAAGCCCTCAAACTGGCTCAATTTTACTGGCCTATAACCAATCTTTGGCCATTCAAAATTTGATAATTAAATAATTGCAATTCGCAATTTTCGGTATCGAAAAACAACATACAAGTACTACTCGCACCTTTGAGGTCGGTAGGTGTATTTTTTGTATGGATAGTGTCCATTTGCCTAACTTTAGATGAATGTACTATTATTAAATATTACGTGATTGTTACGAAACTTGGAGATATTGTTGCTTATAATTTTTAACTTCAAATACGATTTTTCTCGAGGCCTAGAACAAATTTTACGATTTTGAAAAATTGATAATACGATTTTTACAATTTTTAAATCCAATTAAAAAAAAAATCTATATTCATATTTCAAATATTGTGGATATTTAATCATATTAGACTATCACTGTGAGCTCATTTTCAAATGGTTTCAATTTTACGAATACCCATATGATGGCGACACAGTCTTGAATGTTTTTCGTCGCAATTGCTTTGTCCAGAAAACGACATTGTCGTTTCTTAACAAATTTTGTTGGAATTGATGGATGCCAGGATATTTAAGATTTTGGGAAATTATAAATTTGGTATAACAAAAAATTTTTTGTGGAGTTCACTGGTATAGAAAAGAATAATTTTTGCAGACGAATTCAGATTATAAACGTGTAGATGGTTCCACTGCATTTTCTTTGATTGATAAATTCATTTTGGAAATATTTACTAAACCGAATTCGTCAGCAAATGTAGGAAGAATGTTTCATACATAAAATATAAAACAAAGACTAAAAATCGATTACATGTAGAAACCTTATCCAAAGGATATTTTAGACTTGCCACCACTTGTTACGATGTTGAATTCACAAAAGATTTTGAGATCAAATTTTTATGCGGTCCGCTAAGCAATAACGAATTATGTACGTATGGATAATTCGATGCTGCTCAAGTGCACAATTTTGATTCGAATGGTGTTCGATTCAGGACACTACCACAAATGTCAGTGCGAAGAGACTGACCAAAATTGCGCTTTGTTTTCAACAATGAAAGGTTGTCGAGCTACGATTGATTTTTGGAGCTCATACCACGCTCCTACCCAATTCCGACAATTTCTAATGCCGGCACAATGTCATTTCCTCCATTTTACTCAACTTATTTCAAGTATATTTGTATTTTTGAAACAGAACCAGACGGTCATAAATATTGGGTGATGCAAAAGAAACGAAAGGGTCTGAACTCTGAATAGCCTATAATTCCTTTATTTTCGAATCAATCGAATTTAGTTTTTTTCTTAGTGCACTTCACAAATGGGAAATTTTGCTAATTTAAACGTGAAAAATAACATCCCGTAAATGGTGCCCATTCTCAGCTTTGCATAGTCGCGCTCTTTCTAAAACATTTCCCATGATTTTTTTCAAGATTTCATGAGGTATCGCTCGAGTTTCTTCTCGAATATTATTTTTTAGTTGGGGTGTGATCTGTGGCGTTTTAAATGACTTGTCTGCGGCCATTTACTACATGGCTCAAAAAGTCCCGGGAATTTTGGTGGGGTGGCGTCACCACTCTCAAAACGATATCATTTTTCGGAAGTGCCAACTTTTTAATGAAGAATGTCAAATTTTCATGACATTTCATTTAGTAGTTTGGAAGCTATCGCTGTATGAGTGAGGCTACTTTTGGTATTTCGTAAGCAAAGGAAAAAAGTGAATTTCGCATTTTGATAAAATATCGCTTTGTGATAGAAAAAAACGAGAAGCAAACATTGGAATGGCTCCAAAACCAAAAACATCCCAGCACATCTGCTCTGTCGAAAACAACTGTTTGCAGATGGTTTGCTGAATTTAAAATGGGTCGTACGAGCACCAGCGATGCACCACGTTCGGGCCTGCGAAATGAGGCTACCACTCCAGAAAACATCAAGAAAATCCATCTGATCGTTTTGGAAAGCCGCAAAGAAAAAGTGAGAGAGCTAGCAGACATAATGAAGTTGTTGATCGCAGTATTTTGAATATTTTGCATGAGCATTTGGAAATGAAAAAGCTGTGCGCGCGATGGGTGCCTCGGTTATTGACAATTGATCAAAAGCAACATCGTTTCGGTGATTCGGAGGCCAATTTGGAGCTGTTTCGGCTTAATCCGAAAGAGTTTTTGCGTCGATTCGTCACAATGGATGAAACATGGATCCACCACTACACACCGGAGTCCAGTAAACAGTCGGCAACATGATTACATCCGGGTGAGAGTCGTCCAAAGCGCCCAAAAACGCAAAACGTCGGCTGGGAAGGTGATGGCCAGCATATTTTGGGATGCACATGGCATAATTCTCATCGACTATCTTGGGAAAGGCAGAACCACCACGGGCGACTATTATGTAGCGTTATTGGACCGTTTGAACAATGAAATGAAGACAAAACGGCCGCATATGGCAAAGAAAAAAGTGCTGTTTCACCACGACAATGCACCGGCTCATTCATCGCTCAAAGCAATGGCAAAATTGAGCGAATTGCGATACAAATTGCTGCCCTACCCACCGTATTCTCCAGACTTGGCCCCAGCGACTATTATCTTATGTATTAAATGCAGCTTATTTGCACCGACTGGGATATGTTCCGTTTTGAAGAAAAACAATTTTCCTTATGATGATGTTTATATTTATATTCCTATATACGTATTTCGGCAGCTACTTGCTGCCTTCTTCAGTAGAATGAATATCATTTCTTTGGGATCTTTCATTTAAACTTTTTTACATGGTTGTTTATTAGTGCAATTCCCAAACTCTTACTTTTATGGCTAATCAATAATTTACATTTCCAAAAAAATCAAGATCGACATAAAAAACATCAGCAAAAACATGTAACAATATGTAACACTACCTCTTCACGCCAGTACCAAGAAGAGGCAATTCAGTTTAATAACCCATGAATTAAACTAAACCACCCCTTCCGGGTATTAGCGTGAAGAGGTGTGAGTGTGCGTTACCCAAATCGGTGTTCAGTCTTATTTCGGGGTTTTCTTTTGTAATGAAATATTGTAGCTTTCATATGGATCTAGTTTGCTGGCCTTAACCTCTTTGATTGCTTTTGCTTGTCCCATTTGGTGTCCTTCTTCGATGATATGTCGTGCTACCAAAGATCTTATTTGGTTTTTGTTTTTGTTTTTGCATTTCGCTACCTCCGCCTCGCTAAAATGCTCCTTCGATCGGGTGGTGACTAGGCGTTTTGTTTGTCCTATATATGTTTTGTCACAGACTTGGCATGATATTCGGTAAATGCCGCATTTTTCATTATCCTTTTTCTTATCTTTCTCTGTGTTTAGGCGCGACTTGATGGAGTGTTGTTTGCTCGAGCCCACGACTTCAATCTCATGTTTAGCTAGGATGTTGCGTATAGGATTGAAAAATTCTTTCGAGTATACCATGCTCATTCGTTTGGTGTTTTTGTTGCGTTTTGACTGTGCAAAGAGAGTTGAGTTTGAGTGTTGATTGCGCATCTTCGTTTTTCGTTTCTTTTCTATGAGGTCATAGATCATACGTGCTGTGTACCCATTTTTCTTTGCTGTATCAATAATAAGGTTTCTTTCCCTATTGAACCGCTCTGCAGTGAGGGGTACTGTTAATAATCTATGGATCATAGAGTTATTATTACTATTATCTGTTTCCAAACTTGAAAAGATGGCTCCGGGGAAAGAGATTTTACTCAAATGAGGAGGTCGAGTTCGAAACTGATGCCTATTTTGAGAGCCTCGACTTCGACTACTATAAAAAAGGTATTTTTTTCCATGTTGAAGAATAAAATCGATTTGTATCAAAAAGTTTGTGTTTTCATCATTTTGCCCGGGACTTTTTGTAGTATACGCGCATTTAAAAATGCTCACCGCCGCTTACGTAACGTCTAAATTTACAATTTCCATATTTTTTATTTTGCTTTGCTTTCTCGCACTGACGCTTGTTTTTTTTTCACAGCGCGGCCCGACGAAATAATTTTTTTTAAGTGGCCGAGTGTTCTAAAAAGTTTGCCAACACCTGCTGTAATATATTGTCTGCAATGTATTTTCCCGTGCATTTTCTAAGATAAACTGCGAAAATTCAACTCAGGCTTTTAATCTATATAAATATCTCGTATTATTGTCCGTAATTTGCGGCCAAACGGGTCGATTTCCATGAAAATTTAAAAATTCTTTTAACACATATATCCGTTAGGATCCAGAATAGTTTCTAGCGTTTTAATTTTTCGATTTGCCCGCAGTCCTCGCACTCCTCTCCCACATGGTGGTGAGTAGGCGAGGAATTGACATTGAAACCCGTGAAATGTCAAAAATTACCACGATTAGTGTCAAACCAATAATTTCCGTGGTCGCTGAGATGAATGGTGATAAAGCGAAAGACCACACCCTCTCCAGGGAGTGGGTAGGCGTGATAAAAGTTTCCAATATAACCAAAATGTTGTGAGCGAATCGAGCTCCCTTAGCTTTAAGTCAATGAATAGGGGAAAGTACGATTTTTACGATTTTTTGGAACGAGTTATTACGATTTTCACTTTTTTCTTTTGGCATCACTGGATGTTGGTGATCGTTGGCCATCAATATTTATGACCTGGGGTGTGCTTGAGGGATTCAGCGTTGTGCTAACTGTAACTATAGAAATATACTACTATTAACCTATTTTGAAATGATATCGAAATTTCAGTATTTTTCATTTTCTATATTAGTCGGAAGACACCTTCCTGCAAATTTTCAAAGATCCAAGTGTAACGGTCTCGAAATGCAAGGGGGTGGGACATATTATGATCTTTTATTCCCCTCCCTCTCTTTTCACCTTTCTTCAAATTTGATGAAAATGCCAAGAATGGGATGTACTCAGTGGTACATTTCTCACGATACCCTACTTGCTTATTGCGGACGAAATTTATTTTCAGACCTACATTTCATTTGTATGGGGATTCCCCATTCAAGTTGGCCAATTACGACGCATCACTTTCCCCAGCGAATAATAACATTTTTACACATTCCCACCAAATTTCATGTCCGTAGCTTAAGTTGCTCGTGAGATAATCAATGGACAGACGGTCAGACAGACGTTTGACCGATTTTCTAAGGGTTTTGTTTTTAGTACAAAATCCTAAAAATGTTCGTATTTTCGCGGCCAAACAACTCGATCGATTTCTTTGAAAATTTCATAAACATATTTGTTATGATCCAGATTTGGTTCAAGCGTTTTGAATTTTTCGATTTGGTCTCACCCACCAATCCGGACCCCTAGATTAAATTAGATTAGGTGGAGGGCGGTGGGTCGAAGGGCCACCAAGCACTGCGACCTGAAGGTCTATTGTGATACACCCTAGTGTCTGTCAATTCAGATTAGGGATTAGTTGTCGAGACCAATCATTCCCATGAATCTGTTCAATTGCTCGAGTCTTAGTGAGGCAATCGTTTCCGCTTCAGGAAATGCGTCGCCGAAGCATTTCAAGCGGCGGAGTTGAAGTGCGTCACAGTCACAAAAAATGTGCTGAGATGTCTCATCCTCACCCTCACAGAAGCAACAGCTTGGGTCAGAGACGATCCCCATTCTATATAAATGATCCCTCAGGATAAAATGACCCGTAAGGAGCCCGCAGGTAATTCTCAAGCGGTTTCTGCGTAGTCTTAAGAGCTCAATGGTACGACTGCGCGAGTGACCAGCTATAAACAGTTTGGCCTGTCTGAGTCCAGGCGTACTGTCCCAGTGCGCAATTGTTACCGAGTGCTCCCATTCCCTGATATGTCGTCTTACACTACACAAGGGGACTCCACACTATGGCTCAGGGCCGATGAGAGGGGTTGCAGAAGCTTTCCTAGCCAACTCATCGGCTGTCTCGTTTCCCGGGATGCCGGTATGTCCAGGGACCCAATAGATGGTAACCTTGTTTGCAGAGCCTAATCTTTGCAAGGCTTCACGACCACTAAGCACCATTTTCGACGAAACAGAAAAGTTTCCTAGTGCTTTGATAGCAGCCTGGCTGTCTGTGAAGATTGCAATATTCTTGCTCGGAATCCGGCTACTATACATATGTTGGCACAGGTTTCGATTGCGTGAACTTCCGCCTGAAATACCGTAGCGTACTTTCCCATGGGGATGGATAACTGATGAGACGGGCCTGCGATGCCCGCCCCTGTACCCTCTTTAGTTTTAGATCCGTCTGTATACCACTTCACAATATTGGAGGAGATAGTGTTAAGCTTTGAGTTCCAGTCCTCTTTATTCCAAATTTCGGTTGAGAATGGAAGTTTGAAGCAAAGCTCCCTAGCTAGATTATCTGATGGCATACCATACCGACTTCTATGTGGGGGTGAGTGAGCGTAAAAAATTATTCTCCAAAATGCCCGAGATTTGTGTCAAAACATTGTTTTTGGGGGTCGCTGAGATTAATGATAGCATTCCCAAAGCCAACAACATCTTATCCCGAAGATTGGCCGACGCAGAGCAACTTTTGCATACGCTCGATACCGCTGCAAAAAAGTTGGACTACATATCAACGAGGGTAAAACTAAAATATTGATGCAATCGATAACAAGGACATCTGCACAATCGAGCATCAATGTGGGGGACCTCAACATCGAGCTCGTGAACGACTTCATTTACCAGGGTTGCAACATATAAGCAAAAAATACTTTTTTCTCGGTTCTCCCCATAATGAAATCGACGCATGTGCGCAGAAACACGAAGCTCCCGTGTACAAAACCATTATACGACCAGTGCTATGCTACGGTTGCGAAGTATGGACCCTAACTCAAGCCTCGGGAAACATGCTAGATGCATTTGAACGTAATGTTCTGCGGCAAATTTTCGGGGTTGTTTGCGATCGAAATGGATGGCGCATCCGGTACAACCATGAGTTGTATGAATTGTACGATGAGCTGCATGTTTCGAAAATCATAAAACTGCAACGACTTTAATGGACAGGGCATGTACAACGAATGGACGACAATCGCATGTCAAAGACAGTAATGAACGCAGAATATGTCGACGGAGCAAAACTGCTCAGACGACCGAGATCTCGTTGGGAGAGCTCAGTATACGCGGACGCCGAGCAGCTACTGTGCTTCCAAAATTGGAGGACGCGGTCATGTGGCCGAGACAATTGGAGGACAAAGATCCAAGCTTCCAAGGCCCAATGTCGGGTTGTCGCGCCACGTTGATGATGATGATAATGATGATTCCAAAAGCCCCCTCCCCCCAATCCAATCCCTTCCTTCAACCGGGAATGAGTGATGGAGGAAATGCCACAAATGATATACGAGTAGATTAGTGTCGATTCAATAGTTTTCGAGATCGCTAAAATGTAAGGTGACACTCACAAAGACACACAAAAGTTAAAAATAATAGTACGTAGGGACGCAGTAGCACCGATGCCAGAATGATGTGGGCGGCCACACTGACAGAATCAGCGAAAACGGAAGTGTTTGCTGTAGAGTTGCTGAAACACCGCCGGTACGCGAAGCGTGCAACCAAGGGGCAAAAAGAAGAATGGCTGCTGCGATAAACGCTGAATTAGTAGTAGCGAGATCAAGAGAGAGAAACATAATGATTCTCGGGGTCGCAGGGATCAGGAGGTGCATGCTAGCAACTGCACTTCCGAAAAGTAGATATGCTATTGAAACGTCAACAAGGCATAGAAATGCTAGAGATGTTGACGCGCCCATGCCCCTAGAGTGGTCAAGTCAATTAGATATAGGGATCAGTGTGGTGGCACTCCCAAGGCCCTTCTCTCCTTAGGGTCTCTATCTCTATTGCTCTAATCCCTTGTGGGGCATAGCGCGTCAACTGTTCCGTGTGGCCCAGTTGACGCTTCGACGGCATAACTGGTTTAGGAGAATGCAGTTTCCAGCATTCACCTCCTGCATATCCATTGCCATGAACGTCGTCGTGGACGGGAATGGGGCGAATGACAATGAAACATTTTCAAAATGATCCTAATTATTGTCAATATTGTGAGCGAAGCGAGCTCTAAATAAAAGAGCTAGTAAAACAAGCTCTTTCAGCTAGTTTCCACTATTTTTAGAAAGTGGATCGACATATCAATATTCCTCAGCGCACAAATTCAACTTTCCTCCCTCAAATTTATATGAATGATCGCATGCCTCTAATGAATAATGGATTGCAGACATAATACATTTATGTATTTATGATCACCATAACTCATTCATGAATGCTGGAAGTGTCTAACCAAATGAATTCGGCAATCTTCTCTGATACAACTGTTCAAAAAAAGAAAAAGATTGAATTTCAAATAAAACTGACTGATTTCTGGAAACATAAAAATCACCATCCTAAAGACATATACGAGTATGCTCACCACTGACCCAACCGCATTTACATACTCATACGAGTATGTTGGGAACATTTGTTTGTGTGGAATGGCGGTTGAAATTTTTGAAAATTTGTTAGTTTACTCTCATTTATCTTGTGATCTACATGAGTCAACAATCATTCAAACAAATTTCAAATTTCAACTTTCACAATAGTAAAATAACCTTTTTTCAGGTGTTTTTTTTCTGATGTCGAATTCAACGTCCGTAATGTTGAATTGCCCAATGATGGTATTTATTCATTTGTGAAGCTTGGTTTCCGTGGTTTAAGTCAGAAACTATGTATGGTTGTAATTTCGAAAAGTTTGCTAATAGATACTTTCGATTGCCAGCAAGTTTTCTGTCAAAAAGATTGACGGATTGTGATATGGTTCATATGTTGCTCGATTTAGATATGGATGAGAAGATACGAGGTGAGACTAAGTAAGTATGACATCGGCAGAGTCAGCTGTTGTGTATTGCCAAAAAAGAAGATGTCATTATAATAAAACCGGGGAATTCTCTGAGTCATATCATTGTAATATCTTTACGTTTATTTTGATTTAAGCCAAATGAAATGAAAATACTCAAATATTTATTCCGAATCATTTCGTGTGGATGTGATGACCCCTATGGGTTGCGCGGTGGTTTATAATACTCGAGAGTATTGAAGTCTTACCATAGAAGGGCAGTATATGGATGTAATGGAGTAATGGTATACCAGCAACTTGAAATATTCAAAATGTTCTTTGTCTTGAACTTTAAGCTTTCGAAGCAGCAATAGTTGACGTGTTATCTATCATTTTATCAATGTTTTCTCCTAATTT
This sequence comes from Chloromyia formosa, assembly GCA_964017055.1. Taxonomy (NCBI): domain Eukaryota; kingdom Metazoa; phylum Arthropoda; class Insecta; order Diptera; family Stratiomyidae; genus Chloromyia; species Chloromyia formosa. The sequence goes on along the minus strand of OZ024818.1, from coordinate 46,885,837 downwards.
CCCTTTCTCTCTCTCAATTGCCCTAACCCCTTAAGGGGTATAACGCGTCAGCTGTTCCATGTGGCCCAGTTGACGTTTCATCGGCATAAGCTGGATTCCGAGAATGGAGTTCCCAGCATGCACCTCCTGCACATCCATGGCTACGAATGTCGTCGTGGACATGATTTGAACCCGAAACGCCGGTAGTCAAACATGAGACTAATGCCTCAACACAATGCGCTACCAGTCGTCCATGTTCCCTTTACTATCACCAAATTATTCCATCGTATGTTTAGGTCCAGATCTTCTGTCACTCCCTGACCATGCAACTTGAGACTTTATGTCATCATTTTACGGCAAATTTCACTGTCCAAAATGGCTGATCGATTTATAAAGCAGCCGCTCTAGAGTCATTATGAAAATCATAATGATTTTACAATGTTTATGACCACCAAATTTCACAGTTTCTTTCACATGAAACTATGCCTATAATTTCACCATATCAAATAAAAAAATGTTGCTTTCTGACGAGTAATTGAACGTAAACTAAACAGTGTCGATACTATACTGAACGTTACGCACCATCATCAACCTTAAACCGTTTGTTCATTTGGCATAGAAAATCTCTTCACTTTCAATGAGCCTAGCTACACTGGTCATGTGACGACCTAAGATTCCTTGCGTTCAATTCAGTTGTAATTGCCAATTATATTTCAAACGTTTCCCATCATAAGACCATTATAGTCTGGCACAAAAGATCCATTAAGATCTGATGCCATCATTGGCAATTAAATAACCAAATTCAACATCATATGGCCATTATAGTTAGGCTCAATGGACGAAGCAGATGAAAACATTGTTTGTATTCGCGTGTTTTTCTTTTTTTGTTAGATTTCTAAAATTATTTTCTCTTTTTTTCTGATTTCTTGTACTCGCGTATCTACGGTTCACATAAGAGATAATCGCGTCAAGGTCGCTGCAATTCTCGTACTGGATGAGTGATTACGAGTATACGGTTTTTCGAAGGTGAACGGATTGGTAAGAAAGATGAACCCTTGAAATGTTAAAATGATGCAATTATTGTTACTGAGTGCACGTACTGATGAGCAAAAACTAGAAAAAAATTGAACAGTGATGTTACGTAACTTCTTGCAATTTGATTGTTTTGTTCCGTATTGGTTCTGACAGATATTAGAGGCCATGGGTACGCACCTGTGGGGCTTATTGATGAGATTTTGTAAAACCGTCAAGGTGAGCCTATCTTTTCTTTGGTTTTTTAATTTTTATTTTCACGTCAGATATGGTGCTGAAGAAGTCTTCACTTCAGGCAGAAATATGCAGAAGGTTTGAAATCAAATGATTATAGTAGCGTGACGGGTGCGTTCTTGGAAATAATGTTCCTGTATTGGGAAAAACCGTGTGATAAGTTCAAGGTTTGTCGGAAGCTATGGAAGCATTTGTGGAAACATTCTTGGCATTTCGATAAATGATTCCCATCTCTAATTGCCTTGACCCCTCCAGAGGCATGGGCGCGTCAACATCTCTAGCATTTCTATGCCTTAAAATGACGGAACATAATTGAAATTTTTATAAAAAATACTTCGGAACAAATTTATCAGAAGTGATCTGTTACTCCCTCCTTGATGTGTCCTTAATGGATTTGTTCCGTATTGGTTCCGACTGACTATTTGCTCTAACTGAATGACTGTTTGCTCTAACCCTTAGTGAAGCCTACCGCGGTCTACTACTTCTGGGCGTAGTTGACGTTTCCTTAGCATAAACTGAATTCTGGTAATGCGCGTTGCTTGCATGCACCTGCTGCCCATTTAGCCGCATACTGCGACAAGCCGGAAAGAATGTGGTTTACTCTTACGCCTCTCACCATAAGTGAAATGTGACCATACATTATTTGCTCTTTTCTTTGCATCGGTGTCTCAATTAAAAGCTTCGGGACACCAAGCTTTTCCATTCTCAAAAATCTAAGAAGAATTGTGGTAAAACCGTAAAGTTACGAAAACATCGGGCGCTCCTTTGTCTTGAATTGGAGAAGGGAAAGTGACAATCTAAAAAGTTGGAGTAAAAATCAACATCCATGCTGCTTTCAATCCGGATTATTGCAAAAAATATAATAATAGCAAATAATTTGGAAAAATATCCAATCGGTTACTGTCTTAAATCTTTCGTTTTGCCCGTGCATTTCTACGATATTTTACGTGCTTGAAATTTTGCCGATATATTTGTCCTGATTCTTCGGTAAGTTCCCTGGGACTCTCAGCGAGAATATGCAATATGTGCTCTATTTACTTACTAATTGGACCAGGAAATGCGGCATTAGTAATAATCGTGACAACACCAAACTTGTGTTATTTACACGGAAAATATCCTCCCCCAGTAGAGCTTCCTACCTTCGAGGGGGTGAAATTTATATTCACCGACAGGGTGAATTTTCGTGGCCTGATATTGGATAGGAAGCTTAACTGGAGACTTCACATCCAGGAACGTACCAACAAAAGGTCTACAGCCTAGGGTGCTGCACTGGCCCTATGTGCCGGTCCTGCTGCCAATACTCTTATATGGAATTGTTGTACGGTGGAACGCCCTTCGCACAGAGCCTAATTGTAAATTGCTAATGGTACAGAGAGCGGCCTATTTGGTAATCTGTGGAGTTTTTCGATCGACTCCATCTGGAGCGCTAGATATAATGATTGGTATACTTCCTCCAGATACTCTAGGGGAGCAAATGGCGGTAAACTCAGCCATAGACCAGTACCTGGTTCACATTGAGTATCGGGTATTCTAAAATGCTCAATAATACAGTTATCCCGACATCGGTAGACTACACTCTAGCAACGCACTTTTTTCGGGAATAACTATGCAATCTTCATCCCATCCCCCATGGTCAATGGGGGGTCAAAGGGTCATTATTATTATAGTTTAACGGATCGAGACTTCCCTTATCGCTATCGCATATCATTTTGTGTGTTAAAATCGGTATTCCGATACTTTTTTATCCTGGGAAGTCCGACAGGTAGTGCACTTGGTAGAGAAGTCTGGTTATCGGAGTGAGGTGGTCTAGCGCTAGGCCTTATGGATAACAGTATGGATCAATTCGGAGCCGATTGACACCGAAATATCTATCTATAGAAGGAAACTAAACTGCAGACTAACGTTAATTGCCTTGACCTCTCCAGGGGCATGGGCGCGTCTACATCTCTTGCATAACTATGCATTGTTGACGTTTCGATAGCATATTCTTCGGCTGGTGCAGCTGCTAGCATGCACCACCTGTTCGAGCCGTCTTCAACTGGAAGCTCGGAGTGCTTTAGGGGAGCTAGTATCAGCCGCAGGCTTTCTTTGACATGCCAGGGATTGAACCTATTCCAGAATCGTAGAGTGGCGACCTAGAATTCACGACTATCGAGCGAGTCAAACTGCTGACTGAGAATATCAAACCAAAAAAATGTTTATTTTTGTTTAATAAACTATTTTCTCAATCAAACATTTTCTGGAACCGAAGATTTAAAATATCGAATTCATGGGCCCCCTCTTTCCATACCAATTAGTTTTGTAGTCATCTGATCTATTTCCGTCTTCTGCTATCTGATGTCCGCAGGTACGTTATGTTGTTGATGTTATACTGACTAGGCCCGATCTAAACAAGCACGTGTTGTCTACTCTGTCCATCTCTGAGCTTATAAGTCCATTGTCAGACACATATTCGAGAAGAGAAGAGAAGAAGAGAATCTTTGCAGATGTTAGCAAGGCTACTTTAACCAAAACTCACAGGCTTGCTTGTCTTATGGTAACAGGAGTCATTTGCTCTTCCCGTATTGAAGCCCCTGAGATACTGCATGATCTTCCACCTCTGTATATTCATGTGAAATCAGAAGCTAAATTAATAATTGCTAAACTGAAAACTTTATCAAGTTAAATTCTGAACAGGAAGGTTGGCTCAATGAAAGCATCGAAGCTTGGATGCACAATCTCGCAGCAAACACCATCAAATGTTTCACGGATTGTTCAAAGAAAGAAGAGGAATCTGCAGGTATTGTATTTTGTATTTAATCGTTCCAGCCACTATGCCTAAGGGTAGGTTCCCTACTGTCTTCCAGGCAAAGGTTTATGCCATTGAGGTGTGTACAGAACTTGCCTGGAAGCAGGTTACCATAAAAAATTATCGCAATCTTTACAGATAGTCAGGAGGCTACGATGGCTCTTAGTAGCTGCTCTGTCTTAAAACTAGTGTGCAGATACAAGTCTGTGCTTCTTAACGGTGTACACATATTGCCGGGAAAGCAGAGGCAGACGGTTACTCCCTTTTATGGTCCAGAATGCTTCTGCGGGATGACACTATGCACCGCCAGAAAACGCTTTATCAATTGAGAGCGTATTGAATCTGCCATCACTTCAGAGAGAGTCTCCCCGGCCTGAGGCTATGTGGTCTCCTCACTGGAGACTGGTGTCTGAGGGGCCATCCTCAAACCATGGGCATTGTGGAGGACAGCATCTGCCATTCTTGTGAGGATAATCAACATACGGACACAGACAGTGCAAATGTGGTGGACTAAACCGTAACGCAAGTTTTTATTAATTATAACTTTATCGTCTCTGGGTTAATATTAATAAAAAGGGTTCAAAGAACACCATCTCACATACCAAAGGTTACTTCTGTTATTATGTATTCATAGAACTTTCTACGGTCAAATTAAATATTTTATAATTTATGTAAATGCTTATACCCTTGTGCTGTACTCTGATGTGGACAGAATCTCATTATCATAATCATCCATTCATTTCAATTGATTTTCTAACTGAACTAATTGTTGTTGTTACAGCTGCAAATTATTGTAATGAGCAATGTTTAAAGTCCGTACTTAAAACGTGTTGAGTATACGAGTACAAATTACTATAGTCTACTAAGTAATAACTGAGTATGCTAATTTGTTCCGATCTTTACTGGGACAAGTACATCTAGTCAAAGGTCAAGTTTGAGCCGTTTACATTGTGCTTCTATTTCAACCGTAGACAGGCAACGCGCAGTCATAGAAATATGCATTGTTGTTATATCGATTATCCTAAAGCCTTTGATAGTATCGCCCACTCTAGGCTGATCAAAGTTGCCATTAACATCTACGTCATCCCTTCACTGACGTATTCATTCAGTATAGTGCCTTGGACAGCCACTGATTTGGAGGCGATACAACGGCGGGTACGTGTACGAGTAAGTATGTCCAAATACCGAATGCATCATCCTCAGTCTGCGGGTACGTGTACGAGTAAGTATGTCCAAATACCGAATGCATCATCCCCAGTCTGCAGTTGAGAGGATGGTCCTGCCTCGGGATATTGGAGGCAGAGGTGTTATTGACATTGCAAAATAACACCATAAGCAAGTCGACTTGCTACGTACTTATTTTTTCGGCAAAGAAGCTGCGAGTCCTCTGCATGAAGCTGTCTATAGTGTAGAGCGAATAATGGTTTGACTCCACTTTGCTTAAGGGATCGATCCTTCAATCTATTGAAGGCAAAGGCAATGCATGACAAACATGTTAATTGTCATTTCTTGTGCTAAAAAAATGGCTAATGGCGGGATGTTTATTTACCGAAACAGAGTAATTTATGTGAGATATTCAAAACTGTATGGTCGCCACTTGTGTTTACAGGAAACTTACAATTAAGGAACGAGTAGATGACGACCGGTGCAGAATATGTGGTTCTGCGCCAGAAACTTTGGACAACCTTGTATCTGGCTATACTGTAATGGCGCCGGTGGAGTATACAGAAAGGCACAAAGCGGTATGTAGGCTTCTTTACTAACATTTTGCATATAAACATGGGTTGGTCGAAGAAACATGGCGTATCTACCAGCATACTCCACAAGCAGTGCTTGATAACACCGCCTTCACGACAAGTGATAACAGATCACCCTGTAGCTCACAACAAGTCCGACGTGCTTTTTGTCGACAAAACATTACATAATAGTAGAAGGCGGAGAAGATGAACAACTACGATTCACTGGCACGGGAAATCAAAGAAAAAGGCGCTGATGTGGTGCCTATAATATTGTCGGTCACCGACATAGTGCCTAAATCACTTCTGTCTTCACTTGACAGATAAATAATTGCCGCAAATAGCGAATATTTGGTTGCGGAATCGTACTGAAAAACTTGCTTTTTCACACCGGAGCGTTTTAGTTTTTTTCTAGAGAAATTCAAACAGAACTTGAGCCACATCGGAGAAAAAACGCGACAGCCGCGAACTCGCATCGCACCAGTGTGAATAACACCAGTATCAGCGACCAATTCCTATGTGATGACTAAAACGACTACAGCCAGGTAACTGTAGTCGATATAGTCGTGGAACGCACAATAGCGTACCCTCATTCCAATGTAATTGTGTCGTCGAATAGGAGATGACACTTGAAATGTCATGAAAATAAATTTGTGAGTTTTCCCCCGCGAATCCGCGGCGAACAAGTGGCAATGGCCCGAGGGAAGCTTAATTCATTAATCGGAAAATTAAAGTAGGCAAAATAAAAAATAAAGCCCCTTCCCAAATATTTGCCTAAATATTAAAATATAAAATTCCGAGACCATTTTACGGCATGCGATTCGTCTCGCCGTTCTTCCCGCCTTAAGGATATTTTTATCAAATCGACTGGGAGCCAGCAAAAATCAGCACTAAAACCAGGCCGAAGCTTCGCTTCGGCCCGGAGTCCGAAGCGTATATACCCTAGACTTGTACAGACCTAGTGGTGACACCAAAAGTAATAATTGGCAACGACCATGCATTAAAAGTGAGTTTCCTATATAGCCAGTTTATAGGGGAGGTTGGCACTCATTCAGGGAAATCTTGACCATTCTCAAAATGAATTAACTAACCCATTCTACAAATATTTGTTGAATTTTTCAAGTTGCTAGCTTCATTCCATCGAAAGTTATTGCTTATTTGAAGTCTCACTTGTAGGGGAGGTAAGGGTTTCTCGGGTCGGATCTTACCCATCATTGCCACCAACCAATTAGATCACCCTACAAACATACAAACAAAATTTTAAGTCTCTAGCTTCACTCTATCGACAGATATCGCTTATTTGAAGTTTCGTTTGTAGGGGAAGTAGGGGTTTCGTTGGTCGGATTTTACGCATTTTCAATATTAGCCGACTGGATCCTACTACAAACATTTGGGCAAAATTTCAAGTCGCTAGCTTTATTTTGTCGTAAGCTATCGCTTGTTTTAAGTGTCATCTCTAGGGGAGGTAGGGGTTCCTTAGGTCGGATCTAACTCGTCTTTAATGCCAACTAACTCAATCTCACTTCAAACATTTGACAAAAATTTCAAGCTACTGGCTTCATTATATCAAAAGTAATCGCTTATTCGAAGTTTCATTTGAAGGGGAGGTAGGGGTTCCTTGGGTCGGATCTTGCCCATTTTCAGTACTAACTAATAAGACCTTACTACCAACATTCTACCAAATTTTCAACTTGCTAGTGTCATTCTATCGAAAGTTATCGTAATTAAAATAATATTAAATTTTTTGAATTTTGTAGGGGAGGTAGGCGTTCCTTTGATCTGATTATGCCCAACTTCCCAAAACCTAAGCAGCTTCTCACCCCAGGGTTACATGCCAAAAATCAGATGTCTACGTCAATTGGTTCAAGAGTTATGGACAAAAAACCTGAAAAGTAGGGTAGTACGGGGCTCTTTGTAAGAAAATTACCGTTAGTTTTCAACTGATCGATTTTATTTTTCCAGGGGAGTATAAAATTACCATCACGAGCACTCTACCAAAGCTAGAGGTTTTCATGTTTATTTAATCGGGAGTTATAAATACATTTAATTATTTTACATATGTAGGGGAGGTAGGCGTTCTCTTGGCTTGATCATGCCCATTTTCAATACCAACCAACTAGATCATACTTCCAACATCTAGTCAAAATTTCAAGGCTCTAGCTTCATTCTATCGAAAGTTATCGTGCGAACGGACAGACAGACGGACAGACAGACAGACAGACATGGCTTAATCGAATCAGGAGGTGACCCTGATCATTTATATATATACATTGCTATACCTCCGGAGCCTCCTTTAAGGTGTTACATATTTCCGTCGTGACAAAAACAATATACCCTATACTAAAAGTCTAGGGTATAAACATACCGGGGGCAGGGATCAATCCGCAAACCTCTCAGACAACAATTCCACTCTCATTTCATCAAGCTAGCATAGCTACAGATATTCAAATATATCGAAAATGTTCAAAAAACTTTCTAAGACGATCGTAAAAATGCAAGGCCAAAACGAAAGATTCAAGTCAGTAACCTGATTTAATTTTGTTGGCAAAAATCCAAATTGATAACAAGAAATATCCGAACTTAAAGTTTTCCGGACGTCACTCTCCTTGAACGTAAAAATCAAGATTTCCAGATATTTTCGTAGCTTGATTTTTATTGCGCATAACATGGGCATGAAAACTTCGTGTTTTTTTCTGATCTCGGTGCAACGATGTATTTTCTGAGAAAGTTTTTTTAATAACAAATGAGACGACTCAGGGGGCTAGTCATAGGTTATGGCTGACTATTGAGTCCTGCACTTTTCGCACTGCAAAGAAAGCCGCCAGCACAGACTGCATAGAATGGTCTGAAGGGTTTGATCTGAACCCTGCTAAAAACTGCCTGTCGTCATGTTTCAAAAAAACGCTATTGGAGTATATGGTCCAGTGTTTTTCAAGATCCTATAATGAACCATATTCTGGTCGTGCTGCTTTCACCGACAGATCGAAAACAGCACCTGATGAGTAAGATCTGTCAGCGGTACGCAACCATAGGCCGAAAGTACCATTACACCCGGACCCGTTGCCCTGTTGTTGGTGACAGGTGTCCGTGGCATTGAGAAAAACAAGGCTGTACACTAATTGAAGTGGAGTTTTGCAGCTCTCGTCAGCTCGTCATCGGCGGTACTTTGTTCAAGCACAAACGATGCCATTTAACAACCTGGGTTTCTCCGGATGGCAGAACAGAGAACCAGATTGACCATATAGCCATTTCCAAGACATGGAGGAACTGTCTCTTAGACGTCAGGTCGAAGCGGGGTGCTGATATTGGCAGCAATCCCCAACATGTTGTCGAAAAAATGCGCTTACGAACGGCAGCAATCCATCGCCCTCAAATTGCAAGGATCGAGCCATGTTTTAATGTGCAATAGCTTAAAAACCAATTTATAGGGCATGCATATTCCACCGCCTTGCACGGAAGAGCTAATGCACCATCACCTTATGAAACTCCTACAATTGATGATATATTGAAGGTCACTAAGGACTAATTTATTTCGTGTGGTGAAACTTTTTCGGGCAGATTGGAGCGCGGTAGAAGACCATTCATTAGTGGCTTTGCATGATCTCTAATCTCCGCAAGAGAGTTAAAGAGCAAATTAACCCATCTACTGACGACGCAGTCAAAGATTGACTCAGAGCTGAATACCGTTCTCTTCATAAAAGCGTGCAGGGAAGCGTGAGACGGGACAAACGCAACAACATCAATGCATTAGCCTTGGAACCCTTTACAAAGTTATCAAGTGGATCAGGGTCTCCTTTTCCGCTTCATTCTTGCAGCTCCGGCAGTATGCATTGTATGGAATACCCAGTCTGGCCACTTGCTTTCCAACTGGCAACAGTGCCCTGTTATAATGGCTGTAACCTGGGCTACGTCCGGCCGGGCTCTCCTCAGGATAGTGTCTGTCCTTCGTAAGTCGCATGATGGCAATGTTGCTCTAAATGTGATGCACGTTGAGAGCGCGCTCCATCTGTCGCTAGCCCGTTTCAGGTAGAGTGTATGGATCTTTCTCTTTACAACATTGAGCGATGCGTGAATTGCTATCGCATAGAACTCGTGATGAGCGGATCCTTGTCTCGCAACTTCATTCGCTTTCTCGTTCCCCGCTATATTAGTGTGTCCAGGAACTCATAGAAGAGAGATTTTGTAAAGCTCGGCGAGCTCCACGCGGCATTGTCTTGTTAATTTGGATGCGATTGAGATTGACGATAGAGCCTTGATCTCGGCTTGGCTGTCGGTGAAACTGACGATGTTATCTGTGCTGACAGCAGTGCAATTTAGTGACCGACATGCATCCCTTATCGCTAGTATTTCAGCTTAAAACACACTTGCGTGGTCTGGGAGGTGAAAGGATTTTGATAGGCCGAGATCTTCAGAAAAGATTTCCGCATTCTAACTTGATCACCTCTCTTCTCTCCCATACCGCCCTTTCTGGAAAGCCCGCTGTAAAGTGTTCCTCGAAGTCGTCTGCGGTGGCAATATAATCTGTTGGGAGCAGGTCCTGTACTTCGCTGAGTGGCGACTGCAGGATGCTGGCTTGGCCATATGGTCCGGAAGTCCAGCTCGTAAACTCCCTAAGTCTTACCGCGCTACATGCAGCATTAAATTTTATCTGTTAGTCTAGTGGGAGTGGATGTAAGATGATATTCGATGCGTCCGCGGGACATGATCGCAAAGCATCTGTGATTCTCTGGACTTTGTTCAGCAGATTAAGGTTGTATTTTTTACGAAAATCTGGCCACCGTAGGCGATGATTGGTCGAACCACCGCGGTGTATAGCCATAGCACTACCCTTCGCTATAGTTCCCAGCTTTTGCCGCAGGTCTTCTTGCAGGGGTAGAGGGCTATTTGGGCTTTCTTGAATAAGATGGAAAGAGGAACCGATATGGTACTATAGGTACCTTTTAGAAAAATGGTAAGGATACCATCAGGACCAGCGGAAGAGCTAGCTTTAAGGGAGCAGACAAGCTGCTCAACGTAAGAAGGCAAAATAGGTGGCATTGACTCGAGGGTGTTGTCTTGAGGGTCAAAAGAATGAGCGGATGATATAGATGAATGTCGGAAAGTATTTGAGAAGAAGTTAGCAAAGATCTCGCACATTTCCTCCGCCGTAACTGCGGTTACATTGTTGTAGGTCGGCGAGGAAGCACTAGATGTCTAGATGTAGAAGACCTCATGCGGTGCACATACGACCAAAAGTGCTTACTCTCGTTGTTATGTATGCTACATTCAATGTTGTTAAGGTAGGCAGATCTAGCCGAACAAATTATGCTTTTGGTCTGTGAGCGTATAGTTTCCTAAAAGTTAAGCGGTCCGAGGAATATTTAAAGCGCTTATAACGGTGAGGAGCGCGTTTTTTCTACGAATAGAGCGGTAGATTTGTGGTATGAACCATATGGGACCATTGCGGAAGTACAAAATTCCAATTGATGACAGATAATTTTTGATTCATGGCCTTAAAGTTAGCTTTCTTAAAATTAAGACGAGCATTTTTTATATGTCCGCTAGAGGGTGAAAAAGGAATATTAAGTTCATGTAGAAAGGCAGGATGGTAAACATCGGACGGAACAAAGGGTATTGCCCTGTAAGAACTGGACAGAGAAGGCAGAGGTAGATTACAGAGGGTAATGTCGAGGATCCGATTCATGAAATTAGGCACACAATTGAATTGCGAAAGGTTACTTAATTCCATGAACGAAGTTAAAGACAGCAAAAGAGATGGAGAAGAAGAGGCAAAAGGAAGTCCCGGATCTACAGGCCAAACTATGCTGGGAAGGTTGAAGTCACCACAAATGATAATGGGAGACTCGGGAAACAAAATATTTATAAAGTTAGAAAGGTACGTAGAAACACTATCATAAACAGCAAAGACGGATTTACATGGAACATAAACGCAAGTTATATGTAGAGGAGAAGAACTTGATAAGGGGATTTTAACAGTGAAACATTCATACGACTGGGTGTCAGTTGTCGATAATAGAAAGCATGCGATATGATTGCGCACGGCGATAAGAGCACCACCGCTAGAGGATTTACCAAAGAGATTAAAATTCCTATCGCATCGAAAGATGTTATAGCCCTCTAAAATTTCGCCCCTGTGTATAGAAGAATTCAACCTTGTTTCAGTAAAGCAAATGACGTCGTGAAGAGCAGAAGAAGCATTAAGGTTTAGAAGGCGGAGCTTGGTACTTAAGCCCTGTACATTTTGGTAATACAACAAAAAAAAAGGGTTTACTTTGTTTTTTTTTTTTAAAGCCCGGGGACATTGAAAACTTTGCTTTGTGAATTCTTTCACAAGAATTCCCGGTGGCCAGAAGGATTGTTCGAAAGGCTGTTGAAGTTCATTAGGGATGGTAACTTTGAAAGATGATAGTATCTTATTAGGTATGTTGTACTTGATAATCTTCTTGCAAATTAACAGTGACGGTTCAAATCCAAGTTTGCCGATGACATAGTGTTTAATGTCGGCTTCCGTAGTATCGTAAGCAAGCCTAGATAAGAACAGACAACAAATTTGCAGAGAACTAGAGCGCTCAGTAGTCGGTGCCGACACATCGATGATAGAATGATGATGACATGCACACACACTAAAGTTAGAGTTCACTTGAACATAATATGTATATACAATACATACAAATGGCCATCGCAAACAATATGATTACCCCAATGGACGATAGTTAGCTGAGATCAATATGAAGAAATGAATATATATTACAAGAACTCAGGCTTGACCTCAGGCGGTAACAAATTCAATTTTACTCGGCCATAACTAAAATTGCATTATTTATTTATGCAAAAGCAATAAAATGCCCTTTGTTAAAAAAAAAAAGAAAAAGTTTGAAGCGGCGGGGACTTGAACCCGGGCCATATGTTTGTTAGCCCGGGTCCTCTACCGACTCAGTTACGCAACTTCTAATGGGAGTTGTTCCTTGTGCAAATGCACTGAATATAAATTGAGAATTCACACACACACTAATGCTGTACTCCACAGTTTAACACCGTACCACACTATATGATGTTTACACATCAAAAATACTTCTGTGAGAAGTTCGTTGGGTGTTTCTTTTTTCTGAGAAATCTATATATTTTCTGGGACATGTGAACGAGTGCATTTATCCTATCTCGGCAAACATTTAAAAATTCGTGAAACTACCATAACAAATTTTGATTGATGATGCCAGAACTATAATACTTTCGAAAAATAACTGACGGCTTTCATATGGAAACAATTTTTTAAAAAATTTCCCAACCATTTCTTTCCATCTTTCTCTACGGCTCTATGGTCGTTTAGACGAAAATGATCATTATCAATTCGTTGCACCGCACTGGCAGTATTTTTTTGTATTTTTGTAGATTATTATTTACATGTTGACAATTGAAATCTCAAAACATCCACCACAACCTACCTGAAAAATTGTCTACATAAAAATTATCATGTGCAACTGACTTATAAACAGATAATCCGTGTCCGTCATTTTGTTGCTTATTTTATCGCCTTGGCTCATTCAATGACGCGTACAAAATTCAAATTTAAATTTTGTGCATGCGGGCGCATTTTAAATTTTACTTTTTTATTTTTTTCTATATAATTTCATTTTACTCTCTTCTTTGGAGAAATTTACACATTCCCGCGTAAAAGCGAAAAACAGAGTGTACGATTATTATTTGACTGAACTACTGGAAATCTTTGATCCGCGGAAAACAAAATACTCATCATGTACATTTGTATTGTAGCTTTGCAGACGAAATAAAAAAAAAGATCCCAACAAATATAAATCAAAAATCGGTGCAAAAACGCAAACATTGAATGAATTTCTTTAAAAAGTGTAAGTAACGCTATTGAAATCGGCGAATAACATTACAAGTACGAGTCTGCATGATACGAGTGGTAGTTGCGAACATTTGACGACCGGTGAAAACTATGGAATTTAGATGAAAAGTATCTTTCCGCATGAATACCGTGCGCATAACTCTCTTTTCTTTTCACGGTACAGTTTAAAGGAATTTCCATGACTATACATTGTAAAATACGTAGGAATGATATTCGACTGTAATAGCTCGTGTACCTTGTCTTGGCATATTGTTGTGATGCCGGGATTGTAAAGATTCCGTGGAACGTGAACAAAACAAGAAAAAATAAGAATCGAACGTTTATGTTTGCAGTTTTAGTTAAAAGTTTACACAAAAAGTAATTGTAGAGCCCAACCACAATGGTCATATGACACCTTTAGATTATTGGTTTAATTTCGTTATGATTGCTTGTGATACTGTAAATCTTAATGGATTCCTCTGATAGCAAACTTACAAAGATCCAATGAGATCCCTTAGGCGTAGTAATTGTCGAAGTTGTGCCAAGGAGTCAGGATGAACAGTATGATCAATCATTGAACGATTAACCTTAAGGTGTCATATGACCATTATAGCAAGGCTCTATGCTCAACAAATTAATACTGAACAAACCATGATTTGCAGTTGTTGGAATATTGGTGTTTTATCGAAATCATCGGCTTCCTTGTTTTTTTGTCATTTTTCGAAATCAATTATCTTGGAAAAAAAACAAACAAAAAATTCAATTGTTCGGCTAGAATAAAAGAAACTGTATCGAAAGTAATGACTATGTAAAAAAATTCAGATAAATCTGCGTCATTTAACACTTATTGGCCTCGTCTTTAAGATGATGTGTTGTAATTAGAGATAGTTTACAACAACATTAGATAATCGCTGATAGATTAGATGAGAAAAGGAAAGTGGTTAGACACACAGTGTACGTATAATAGGTAGATACAACCAGTTATTTATTTAAATTAATTTTAATTGGATAATTTATAGGCAATTTTGTTTTTAATTATTTCTTATTAAGTTTTGTTTTGGATTCAGTGTTTTATTTTGCCATATCTCATGCCAAGCAAAGTCGACTCTAATGGAAACATATTTACGTAAATCATAATTTCCTGATTATCATGATATTGAATTAATTTGTTGAAAGCTATTTTTGCCACCATTTAGCGACCTTTGTTACCCTTATTAGTGTAAAAGATGCTGGAAACCAATTGGTATGTAGTGTCAATGTCTGAAGGAATTGACGTCAATGCAATCACTAATCGTCTTCATTTATTTGACATTGATTTATTGCAGTAATTACATTTGGTATTTGGAACTCCACAAATACCAGAAAGTCTTTTAACGTACTTTGAAAGTGCAAACTCCTCTTTGATAAGTAAAGCAGTGTTTCCACGAAGCGACTTTTGTTGAAAGACACAATTAGGGCAACATAATCTCTCCGTGTTGACAGACTTTTCAGTTGAACGACAGACGAGTTTTGCCCTGGACAAAATTTTGTCGCCCAACTCTGAGTAGTCTGACATGATGTAATTTTCATCGAATGGAATTTGGCCAATGACATGAAACCAATGAAATGAGGCGATGTGGCGTAATGAACCATATTTTGGTCGTGCAGCACCTGATGAATAGTAATCTGTTGGTGGCACGAAACCAGAGGACGAGGGTTCCATTACACCCTAACTCCGATGGGAGCGCGAGGGCATCTATTCCGTTCGCCAACCATTCTATCCTCATCGCCCTATTTTTTCCCCCATTTTTGCCTCCGCTCCTGGTGTTGTCCCGCAAACGTCTCCCAAACTGAGCGACAGCAACGATAGGCCGCTACTTAGCCTGTTGAGGGACCTGGCACAGCTCGATCTTCACGGTCACTTTGCTACCTTAGGCTTCGACCCCACGGGCATCCTAAGATGCCCTCCAATCCGTCCGTTACAGTGGGTATGACTGTTAGCTGTAATAGTGTGTGCGCGTGTTTTGCGTTAAATCATCATGAATACGTGCATCCGTTTTGCAAATGTTGAAAGACTTGTTGGCACGTGCGAAACGGGTTTATGTCCCATTTGATTGTTGTCGACGGACTATTCTCGCCAGACTTTTGTTGCTCCATGGGAACGCGGCTTTAATAGCAGACGCAACAATGCGGTCAGACTAAGTATTTGAGACAACGTTCCAGGAATTTTCTAACAGTGGCTTTTCCGGCACAAACAAAAACCCCTTAAATTCTAAGATTCGAGACAGGTTGGCATTGGCGCAGGAAGCGTATTTCGAAAACTGTGTTCAGTACGTCCCCAAGCCCGTGACGAGTTCGAGATATTTTTTTAGTGTGTAAATGACCAAAAATTCGCATCTATCTCGTTCCTTTGAGGGGAAATGCACTCTGAAGCTTGACTCCAGGAATTCTTTAGGAACTAGAAATCCCCCGTGTGTGGCTTTTTGATTCTTACTACTTAAAGTGTAAATTCACTCTGAGGCCGCACTCAAGTATTTTCCGCTTTAGGAACTACAAATCCCCATGTTTGGGTTTTAGGTTTTTACTACCTGAAGCGGAAATGGACTGTGAATCCACGCTCAATTTCCGCTTTAGGGACCGTGAGTGCATTATTAGAATGCATTCACACAGAAGCTAGTCCTCCAGTTTAGGGACTTACTGAATTTTTGTTCTTGCTCTTGCCATTTTACTGTTCTCAAAAAACTTTTCGGTCTTGTCCCTTCAAAGGGACGAGATGGATACGGGTTTTTGCCCATATGAGTTGGTATAAGTAGTAGCTGAAGCAAAACTTGTCAGAGTCCAATTAACGCGAATGTGCCGTTTTGTAACCACAAACCTCGGCAAAATCGGTTTAAGAAGATGGTTGGACTAACAGGGGATGCCTAGATCCAACCGGAGGAGTTCAGGAAGTATAGCAGCTCCGCGATCTTCACCCCCGATACATTCCGCGGTTAACAAGAAAAGCTTCACCCAATGTTCGATGTCTGGCGCTAGCAAGGGCCGTGCATTCGCAGAGGATGTGAGTGAGGGTTTCTTTCTCAACCTCATTCCCGCAGCTGCGGCAATGTTGATTATAAGGGAAGCCAAACCTTATTTCATGTTCCTCGATAAGCTAATGTTCTGTAATAACCGCTGCGCCGTGAGTCTGGCGATATCTTTACGGGACTTGGTCAATAGCTCAGATGTTTTCCTTTTATCATAGGAGGGCCATATCTTCCTTGATACGGCACAGGTGGGCAGATTACGCTATTTGGAATCCACAATATTGAGGCAGTGAGAGGAGATTATGCACTTAACTGTTCTCAGCGGAATACAAACAGATTCTGCATGAGAGCTTTCTAAGACGGCCGCCTCCTAGCGAGTTCGTTTGCTTTTTCGTTGCCCTCAATGTCTCTATGACCAGCCTCCCAGAGCAGGGTGACATTGAGCATTCTGCCAAGGCGAGTCAACTTTTCCCCCCACCGCACGACCACTTTGAAGAAAGTATTGACCGAGTTCAGTGCCTTGATAGCGGCTTGACTGTGTGAGCAAATGACAACGATGAGAGTGTGACACGAATTCATAATTGAGAGCGTTTCCGCCCTGGAAAATGTCAAAGTCCGAAGGCGGTAACTCTCAGAGATATTCAGTGCTTCAGAAAAGATCCCTGCACCGACGCCGCAGTCCATTTTCGACCCATCGGTGAAAATCGTTATATCAAAGTCCTTCACCACCTTGTCCCCTTCCATTCAGCCCTGGTGGGGAATTTGGAATTTGGCGAGAGGCTACTGTCAAACCTCAGTTTGGGCACAGTGAAGTTTGTTTTTACCTGGATCAAATCTCATGGCAATCGGCTAAGGATGTTGCTATGGCCGTATGGCTTGGCTATCCAGGCTCCCGAGTGTCTGAGCCTGATTGCACTGCCCGCCGCCAACTGTTTAATAAAGAGCTGTATTGGTGGAAGATGCAGGATCACGTTTAGCGCTTTCCTCGTGCAAGTTCACATGGCATCTGTAGTGCCAAGACATGTCATTCTTGGCAGTCTCGCCATATAGTCACCAGAAAATCGTATCAATTCGGTTACTGGATTGAGGACGTACTGATCACGGTTTTCGAAATATGCGTCCGGGTACTATCCTACAAAGGTTTCTTCCGTCTAAAAAAAATTAAAAATTCAATTGTGAAGTATTACTATGGTGTATATACGGTAGGTTCATAATGCCTAAATTGGAAATTCACTTGAAAATAGAGCTAGAGTGAATTTCCACTTTAGCCAGTACGATTCCACATTTTTCGGTGTAAAGCTGTACAACAAACACTGAAATTGAGCACGTGGGCATACGCTCCCACGGCAGCATACGCACCGGAGCGACCCGTTCATCAGCAATAGCCAAGGGACGCCAAATCCCCTCAACGCTAGTAGGCGTTGCTACAACAACATGGGCGTTGTCGATTTAAACCCAAATTTCGTATGTCGAACCATAGATGCTATTATGTACATATGTACATAAATTTCTTCGATCTCAAAGCATCGAAAACGTTGAAGAAGACAACGACTATTATTGACCAATGAAGACAAAGATAAAAATTCATCGCTTTGAAAATCACGAAGCGAGTGTAGCGGCCGTTTTAGGGAAATGCAGTACGAACATATCGTGTATGCGTCATAATAACATCTTTATTTCAAATGTAGGCTCATACTGCCTAAAACGGAAATCCATATGAGGCTGGGATATTGTGGGACGAGAGTAGAAAATAAAGAACTTTTAATCGGAACTCGGCTCGTTACACATGCTAAACGAATAAAAGGCTTAACAACCCTCAGTCAATAATTGCATCAATATATTCAGAAGAGGCACACAAATCGTTCGCGGGACTTAATCGCAATCCATGACTACAAGCCTGACCACCAACCCTTTTCCTAGTGAGAATACGTGGCCCATATATCAAAAAGAACAATATTGGCAAAACTCCGTTTTGGTTGCTCCCAGCTAAACTTGTACTTGTCCTGTTTTGATCACGACATTCTCAATACCTGTCAAGTATGTTATGATACCCCCAACGATGTTGAGCACATCTTTAATTGCCCTGCAGCTTCCACGACACTTACACCTAGAGCTCCACGAAAAGCTCCAATCAACGCCGCTATCTTTCTTTGTCTCTATATCAATGGAGAAGAAGTCGCTGCTGACATATAACTAACACACACACACACACATACTCAAACTCGACGCGTTGCTACAACAACAACAACAACCGTACTAGATTTATTGGCTGAGGTGAGGGTTGTTGTCCTTTTATTCGTTGAGCGTGTGTAACGAGCCGTATTAAAAGTTCTTTATTTTCTTCTCTCCTCACGAAATATACCAGTCTCAGGTGGATTTCCACTTTAGGCAGTATGAGCCTACATGTGTATTCGTATGAATAACGATGTTTTTATAATGCATGTTCGAACTGACATTGCCCTAAGACGCTACGCATATGATGAATGAACAAAATGTTCGTACTGCCCTGGCCCCGACAAAAGGGATTTCCGCTTTAGAAAGTGCGAATCTACGGTGCATATATTAGGACCAACTTAACATACAAAGTGTCATTTTCATATTGAATTTTTATCTATTTCATGAAGTACAATTTCGGGATCGTTTTTCACAAATGTTTTTGGCGTCTTTCTTAATGTAAAACAAAAGATTCAAGCGAGTAACTCATCCATCGTAGTTCATAATTCCAAATGTCCAATGCTGAAGAAATGGAAATAGGTAATTGTTGAACCAGTGTTTTTTGAACGGATGACATGCATATTAAGCTGTGGACTCATGACTAGTCCTGTACAGTTATTTATTATTTTAGAATATTGTACACAACACCACATATTTAAGCGGCAGAAGATGAGAAGATGCACAGGATATAGTTCGTCGTGTTCTTTTTCTACTTCAATGTCGCTTTAACTCACCTTCAGGGTAAAAGCTTGAAGCCGAGCCGAAAGCCATTCTGGGCTCCGGAGGTGATAAATGCGAGAAGACTCCGCTCCGAAATTTTCACAAAAAATGCGCGTACCTGCCATAGTGAAAGCAAAGTCAAATCGAGCTGGAAGCTGATTCCAAAGCATAAAGCGAGAGCAGCTCACACTCACTATTTTTTTTAGCATCTGCAATCTCAGCTTCAAGCTCGGCCCGAAGATTCGTTTAGTGGTCCGAGTGATAGCGTGAAGCTGAAAATCACTCAACAGAACATAGTTCAGTTTCACGCTTTCACACTGGCCACCAAACGAGTGTTCGGGCCGAGCTTGATACTGAGATTTTTGATGCGAGATGAGGAAGAGATACTCACTGTGACTTGAAGCATGACAGCATGAAGCTGAATCGTCTTTATCTGAACCCTTGAGTGAGCTTTCGCTTGTCGTCGAACAGAATGTTTCGGCATTTCTTCCCTTATAGCCGAGGATATAACCTCAAGTTCCGGCCATTTCAGTCAAATTATCAAAAGTGGCAGATTCGATCAACAGATTTAGTCGTTCTTTCTAGGATCAGGGCATACTCAATTGCACTAACCCCTAGTGGGGCATACCGCGTCAACTGTTCCATGTGGTCCAGTTGAAGTTTCGTTGGCATGAACTAGTTTCGGAGAATGCAGTTGCCAGTTGTCTAACTGGGACAAGTCGGGAGATACTGAGGCTTATTATTACGCCTCGCACCACAGAGGGACAGCTCAAACTTCCATGGCCACGAACATCGTCGTCGACGGGACTCGAAGCCGAAGCACCGGTAGTCAGACAAGAGACTGATGCTTCTACGCACTAAGCTACCGGTCCTCCAGGCCATAGTACAAGGACTAATTGTCGCAGTGCTTGTGGTTGTTTTATGCGGGCCACAGCCTATTTCTATCTGTCCATCTTCAGCTTCCCACTTTCACTCTAAGTGCTCTGACCGATCGTAAGCTGAGAGGAAAGGTGAACTTGTCTCACTTTACGCTTCGAGATCAGTGTCCACCCTGGTCCGGCTTTGCTTTAGTTTTCACTATGAACGTGCTCTTAATCAAACCAAGGTACCTCGCTTTCGGTAAGGTCTTTGTAGAAAGGAATCCTCCAGGTGCTTACCAATCGGATGCGGAATTGTACGCATATATCTCCAAATGTGTTAGATACGCCTAGTATCAGTAACCATTATACAACACTCCAAAAATTTAATTCGTTCAAGTCTTCGTCAAATTCATAACGACTCGTCATTTTTGACTCTCACAAAGTACCATAAAAAATTAAGACAAGTAGCTGATGAATAATCGCCCCCCGCCCCCTCCGCTCATTTTTCAAATCGAAAATCACCATAAACACGAAATGTGTCCATAAAAAAATTAATCTTTAACATTTTGCGGAGTGTCTGCTTTTCCTGGTTCATCAATATTCACGCTGGTTGATTTATTGCTAAATGCATCGTGGTCGATCATATATTTGTCTATTTATCGATTCGAAACAAAGTCGTAAGTGTTAACGGGTGTAATTTGCGGTCTGGTCTATTACTGTAATTATCCATATACTTGCATGCAAGTACATATCATTGAATGCATATTAAAAATCTTCACACATCCAATTCATTGGCAATTGGCATTAATTGAATTGTTTTGAAATACGTAATGTTGCTTTGCTTGCAAGTTCAAAATTCAAACAATATTTGTGTTCCACTTTCACGTTAGTATGGTTTTTTTTTACCACAAGGAAGTACGAGATTTTTTCGTCAATATTTTCGCTGTTATTTTCCATACCATATTGACAATACTACTACGGTAGTACTACGACAACTATGATATTTGCCCTAGTCTCTAGTTCGTTGAGTTTTTAGTCAGATGTCACAGCACTCCGGTTAGTCATGGTTTCGAGTCGCGTCCACGTCGTGGCCATGGATGTTTGTGTTGTCTCTCCCTGCAGTGTGGGAAGCAGTAACAATAAGACACAACTTGTTCCGACTTGTCGCAAATATTCGCCTAAATAGGCAGGAGGTACATGCTAGCAACATGCGTAGTCCGAAATCAATTTGTGCTAACGAAATGCAACTAAGCCACATGGGAATAGTTGACACGCTATTACGCCCTACTAGGGATTAGGCTAATAGCAGTTTTGAGTGAGCTCGGGCCTATGCTAAAAGCATTGGTTGAACGCTGACTCATGGACTCACCGTGTGAAAGCAGCCTATATTGATGATTGAAAGTAACCAGGTTGGTCCACACTCTTAAACTTGAAGAAAAAAAACTAACATAGCACCTGACTGAATGATTTAAGTTTAATAAAGACGACTGACTGCGAGACATTGCGTGCTATAATATTTTAACATATTGGGAAAATATACATATAATAACCATTATTGGATAATTATCATGTCTTTTTCGTCGTTTCAAAGCGCACATCAAATTAGCTTGACTGGCTGCCAATCCAATCGTGGCGGTTAAACCACGATTATATTTTTAAATTACATATAAGCCATACTCAAACGCTCAACAAAATGGATTGGCGGACAGTCTTTTCCTGTAATTTAACTATATATTCTCTTTTTTTTTGTATTTTAATTAAATGATGGAATCGAATAATGCCGCTGAGAGAAACGTCCTCATGAAATTTAATAATCAATTTAAACAAAACGTGCGATTTTGAGGTTCCTTGAAATTGACGAAAAGGCTTTTAAAGTAGCCTAAAATACAGCACTTTTGAATTTTAAAACGATACCCAGTCGATTCAACTGCGGATGTGTAGCATCACTGAATGAATGATAAAAATCAGAAGATTAAAACAGTTGGTAGTGTCATCCCTAATACCAACAGCCACTTTTCTGAAAGGTACTATTGCATATATACGAACGATTCACGGACTTTTCGGAATCTTCCCAATTGAAATGGAATGGTGAATATCGAAAACGACTCATCTCATCTCTCTCACCATCATCAACTCATCAATTAAATGAATACCATGAGCTAATAAAGTGGAAGTAAGTACATCAAAGACAAACTATTTGATTTATCATCAAAGAAATAAAATTCCAATAGATTTAGACCTCCATATCAGAAATGCGGAAATTGCCAGCGTTAATCAAATGAAAGATCACGCCGATTGTATTGTAGATTAGTGAAACGAGTTAGCTTCCTTCCATTAAAAATTAAAAAAAACCAGGAGTCCGAAGCGTATATACCCTAGACTTGTACAGACCTAGTGGTGATACCAAAAGTACCAATTGGTAACGACCATATTCATTAAAAGTGAGTTTCCTATATGGCCAGTTTATAGGGGAGGTTGGCAATCATTCAGGAGGATCTTGACTATTATCAAAATCAATTAACTAACCCATTCTACAAATATTTGTCGAATTTTTCAAGTCGCTAGCTTCATTCTATCGAAAGTTTTTGCTTATTTGAAGTTTCACTTGTAGGGGAGGTAGAGGTTTCTTGGGCCGGATCTTGCTCATTATTGCCACCAACAAATAAGATCATGCTACAAACATTTAAACAAAATTTCAAGTCTCTAGCTTCACTCTATCGAAAGTTATCGCTTATTTGAAGTTTCATTTGTAGGGGAAGTAAGGGTTTCGCAGGTCGGATTTTACGTATTTTGAATATTAGCCAACTGGATCCTATTACAAACATTTGACCAAAATTTTAAACCGCTAGCATTATTTTGTCATAAGTTATCGCTTATTTTAAGTTTCATTTCTAGGGGAGGTAGGGGTTCCTTAGTTCGGATCTAACCCATCTTGAATACCAACTAACCCAATCTCACTTCAAACATTTGGCCAAAACTTCAAGTCGCTGGCTTGATTCTGTCAAAAGTTATCGCTTATTTGAAGTTGCATATGTAGGGGAGGTAGGGGTTCCTTGGATCGGATCTTGCCTATTTTCAATACCAGCCAAGTAGATCTTACTAACAACATTCCACAAAATTTCCAACTTGCTAGTGTCATTCTATCGAAAGTTATCGTAATTAAAATTTATTTAATTTTTTGAAATTTTGTAGGGGAGGTAGGCGTTCCTTTGATCTGATTATGCCCAACTAACTTGAACTCAAGCAGCTTCCCATCCCAGGGTTACATGCCAAAAATCAGGTGGCTACGTCAATTGGTTCAAGAGTTATAGACAAAAAACCCGAAAAGTGGTAGTACGGGGCTCTTTGTAAGAAAATTACCGTTAGTTTTCAACCGATCAATTTTATTTTTTCAGGAGAGTAAAAGATTATCCTCACAAGCAATCTGCCAAAGCTTTTCATGTTTGTTTAATCGGGAGTTATAAATACATTTAACTATTGTACATATGTAGGGGAGGTAGGCGTTCTCTCGGCCTGATCATGCCCATTTTCAATACCAACCAACTAGATCACACTTCCAACATCTGACCAAAATTTCAAGGCGCTAGCTTCATCCTATCGAAAGGTATCGTGTGAACGGACAGACAGACGGACAGACGGACAGACGGACAGACGGACAGACAGACAGACAGACATGGCTAAATCGAATCAGGAGGTGACGCTGATCATTTATATATATACATTGCTATACCTCCGGAGCCTCCTTTAAGGTGTTTCATATTTCCGTCGTGACAAAAACAATATACCCTATACTAAAAGTCTAGGGTATAAAAATAAATAAACCCGGACTAGTTTTTCTGAATTCGACGTCTATGTGTAAACATCCCACCGCGTTATGAAACGACGCCAAATTGAAAATGCTGAGTATCTGAATATGTGACACATGAAGAAAATCAAATACTCGTATATGCGGTGCCCACTTACAACACATCCATTATAGGTTTTATATATTTGCACAATTTTCACCAAAAGGGAATAATTGGCGTAGATCAATGGGTATAGAGCAGATCTTATCGATCGAGGTGTTGCCGGTTCGAAACCTACCTGGAACTGCCTTTTTTAGCGTGTTCATTTTATTCGGTGTACAACTTTGCTTCCGCAGTTTTTTTCCTGGAATTAAAAGCTTAATTGTCAAAAAGTACTTACAGATGTATTATTCAAAGTACTGTCCATCGGACCACTTTCGCCCATCTCTCCGGCAATTTTCTGATTCCATCTCGGAGGAAAGGAGGCGTCTTTCGACGCGATCCATGATTGGATCCATTTTTCGACTTCCTCGTACGAACGAAAATTCTGATCAGCCAGGCCGTGCGCCATGGAACGAAACAGATGGTAGTCGGAAGAAGTGATGTCTGAGGAGTACGGTGGGTGGGGCAAGATTTCCCATTTCAGGGTTTCCAAGTATGTCTTGACCACTTTGCGACGAGTGGCCGAGCATTGTCATGCTGGAGGATGACTTTGTCGTACCTCTCTTGGTATTGTGGTCGTTTTTCATTTAATGCTCAACTTAAACGCATCAACTGCGTTCGGTACCGATCTACTGTGATATTGTTTTTCGGTTTCAGTAGCTCGTGGTATATAACACTGAGCTGGTCCCACCAAATGCAAAGCATAACCATGGTACCGTGAACATTCGGTTTTGCTGTCGACGTTGAGGCATGTCCGGGCATTTCCCATGACTTTCTGCGCTTGGGCATATCGTAACTGACCCATTTTTCGTCATCGGTTACGATGTGATGTGGAAATCCCTTCCGATTCTGCCTTTGAAACAGTTGTTCGCATGCAAATAATCGCCGTTCAATATCTCTCGATTTTAACTCGTACGGAACCCAATTTCCTTGTTTCTGAATCATGCCCATGGCCTTGAGGCGTTTCGAGATGGCTTGCTGTGTCACTCCCAGTGATTCAGCTAATTCTTTTTGAGTTTGGCAGGAATCTTCATCGAGCAGTGCTTCCAATTCGTCGTCTTTGTAACTTTTTCTCTCCCACCACCATCCTTGTTCTCGACATTGAAATCGCCACTTTTAAAACGTTGAAACCACTCACGACATATTCTGTCACTCAGAGCAGCCTCACCGTAACAGACATTTTGAATCGCGAATCTTATTAAAATTGCGAACAACTTTTACTAATGCGGGGATGTCGATACGATTTGCAGACGTCCAAACTCACTTTGTGACACTTTTGAACTACGCATTTTCACCAGCCCTCATCGATGCAGCCGTCTGTCGGAAAACGACGGAAGCAAAGTTGTACACCTAATGTATCCCTGTTTAAATAGCCGGAGGTTTGGCACAGTTTAGCAAAAACTTCGATGGCATTTATTTCCGCTTGGAACACGGACGGCGTTTTACCCATTAGAATTGAGGTGCAGCGCTCAGGACCGGCAATGCTTGCGCCGGTACCCTGTTATGTTTTGGAACAATCTGTGAACCATTTAATTCTGCTGGGCCGGAGAGTGTTGTAGCCGTCGGCCCAATTTTCTTTGTATAAAATGACTGATTTCAAAGAATCGTCGAATCGAACAGTTTTGGCAAAGTAGTCAGTTATGGTCACTTTTCATTTCAACCAGCCTAGTTGGTTTGAATTCAGTTTGATCTCTAGGTTGCAGGCCGAAGGTTGTCATTCTTGCTTCCGCATCAATGTGTATATCGGCGGGAAATAGATTCAACCTCTAAAGCAGCAGCTGGGCAAGAGTGCATGGCCTCAGTGATGGCAATGCACGCAAATCTCTGGATTCTACTCAGAGTGGTTCTGCCGGCTAAGGTAGACAACCGCACCATATTCTACCATAGATCTGACAATCACTTTGTAAAGAATTATGTGGGGCTTAGCCCCCCCCCCGTGTCAAATCAACAAAGTTTTAAGTGCCTTATCAGAAGTCATTTTAAGGTATTCTGCCCAGAAAAACTTAAAATAAATATTTGATGTTTGACATCGATTTTGTAGGAAAGTTGTACATGAACGGGCACCTGAGTGTCGTGCGTTTCCTTTTCCTAGTGAATAGCACTATGGCAGCTTTCAAAGGAATTGTTGTCGCACCATGTTTGAACTACTTGTGGCGCGCCTTGTTCAGATACCCTAGTTAGTACCAAAAGCCCACTGCAACTATTCACCCAAAAAAAAACCTTAACTCACTTCAGTAGGAAGCATGTCAAGTGTTGCATGTCGCAACTGCATCTACAAGTATTGCATAAAACATTTTTAAATGTCCTTCTTGCAATCTGAAAATACTAAAGATTGCAATATTTTACTCAAATTTCGCCTGAGGCAATCCAATCCGAAATTAAAACGAAAACACAAGCAAAAAAGTCTCTCAGTTTCTGCCTTTGTTACCAATCGCGCTACATTAAATATGAAGTCTGATAGTATCTATCAATTCGGTGTGCAAAATAGATACATCAAATTTTCAGATACATATGTACGAGTTTATAAAAATAATGTAACCTTTTTGTGGGCTTATGTTACTACCCATGTCTGACATTGTGTGAAGCAATAATTCATGAATACTGGTGTATTTGTATGTTTGCATACACAGTCAGTCGACTGCAAGAAATATAATTTTGAGCGGTTAGTATGGTGGAAGCTCTTTTAACAACAATAGTAATAGCTGCAATAACAACAACAAATATGACAAGAGAATTGTGGTATGCGATAAAGAAATAAAAAAAAAATTCAAAATAAAGTACTATGAGTATATTTTGCATTATACACAACTGTTCAAACAACTCGTTTCGCATTTGTTGTTCGTTTTGTATCTTTGTTTTTTCATTTTGTTGCCTGAATTTAACCCAGATATATGATTGGAGTATATGTGTACACATTTTCGTATCCATTTGCATATTAATATAATGACAAATATTCATCCACCCGCAAGACATAACATTTTCCTGATACACTCCTATCTGACCCCTGAAATATTTGTCATTTATCTTCTTTTTATCGCCGTGAAGAGATGGATGAGGAGGAGTTTGGCGGAAATATCACAAATATCTACCGGCAATATTTGCAAACATCTAATTATTAGTCGTATGTTTGCATTGATGTGGTAGTGGTGTTCCTAATTAGAATATACTTGCGAAAATCGTTTTATACGTACGCGAGTACGTAGATATGTACACTCAGTAGCGAAATACTGAAACATATTTCGCAATATTTGCTTCTTTTTTTTATTTTTAGATTTTGGATAGCGCACTTGAAATACTTTAGTGATTGCAAAATAAATTACCGATGAGTATTCAATTATTGTACTCGTGAATTGTTTTCTTATGATATTTTCGAACTTTGGTTTGTTGCGACGAAATGTTCATTACACAAGTCAACATTGAAGAGCGGCGCGACACTTATGCTGAAATGAGCCCCCATGTTTCCAATGCATTTTGAAGTTGCTAACAAAAGTTGCGCCCATGTTGATTAATCAGATAGGTTTATATTGCAATTGTTGTTCAAATCAATCCGCCCGGATACACATGGAAAGATGCCGAACGAAAAGGTTTAAAGGAGTCAGGTATGTTGAATGATTTTATATTAATTTTTTTTTTAAGGAATGGGGGGGGGGGTCTGTCGGCTGCTTAGTTCCCTGAGGTTGTTTCTTCCTGCCGGTTCGTGGGTTCGAGTCCCTTCATGGCCATGATTGTTTGTGTTATCTACTCCATTACCCCGGGTGATGAGTAAAAATCAAGGGAAAAAATTACGGAGTCTTAAAACTTGGCGCGATTTGTTGGTTTGTATTAGAGGTTGTTGCGAACCAAGGCTCTGTCAAACTGCCGTCACTGCAACAAGAATATTGTTTTGACCAGAATTATTTTGGCTCGGTGGCACAGGTCCTGTCTAGACCTGCAGAGGTCGTGAATTTTTGAGCCAAAGCACCCTGGTCAAAACAATATTTGTGTTGCAGTGGCGGCGGCTCGATAGAGCCGTAGTTCGCAACAAAGTATATGTATTACACTGAAAGTCCCCCTCCTGTGAGGTGTTTTTTGGTATGTTGCCTTTATCTTCTTGACTAATCCTAGAAAAAAAAAAGAAAACACAAAAAAAAAGCAAGTCTTTCTGAACTCCTACGCGTTATAAAACCACACCAAATTTAAAATACTGAGTGAATATTACTATTTCGCCTAAGCGTGGGGCATGGGCTCAATGGTTTATTGAGTGGCGGTATCGCTTTTTTGTTTTCGGCCGTATTACGTTTCTCATCATGGCTTGAGATAGGTAATACGGCGAAAAACCTTGTGATCCATTGTCTAGGTGAATACGCATATTCTAGAAACCAATCTTTGCCATTAAACGACAACCATAGTTATAATAACCCAATAAAAATTATAATACTACTTGATGCATATTTAAAATAAAAACTAACAAATTGATTTTTACTAGGACATAAGTTAAATTACTTTTTTTTCATTTCATTTAGGTACGCTTCCGATTGAGCTTCTGACGGAAGATAATTCTTGTGCATGCAGTTTAGCGAAGCACGGAATGTACATGTACATCAAGTGGAAAATTCCCATGTACATGTACGCATTAGTGATGGGCAAAATTATTCTTTTTACTGTGCCGGCACATAAACTCTGACTCTTTCCTACGAGTCGTTCATAAGGAGTGTCGTCCGAAGGTTCGAGAGTATTCAAAATTTACTGGTCCACGGCACACAGCACACTGTGTTAAACACAGTGAATGAAATATTGTGGCAAAGTACAGACTGGAAAGAACTGAGCTTAAGTGGTTGGGTGGCTGTGACTATTAGTAATAGTATCGTGAAAGTATCGCCCATTTGCTTTCATTGACGGCATAAGATCAAACTGACCCTCTATTGGACGCCAGATGTTTCCGTGTCTTTTCGACCATTTTCCAACTGTTTTTGGGATAAGAAAAAAAAACGGAAAATATTTACTTTATTCTAGGGGTTCTTCTGATCGAGAATATATATATATAATATACATACATAGTAACGTTTTTATTATACCAGCTTTGCTCAAAATTAAGGCGGAGGCCCAGGCACGGTCGTTCAGACCAGCCGGGACACCTAAGTGCCAAAACCTCCTCAGGAATTACCAGGTATGACGCGTGCTTGATACAAGCTCGGCTATCGGTAGTGTGGGCGAAATGACCGACGATACCCTTTAACGTCCCTGCCACTAGTACGGGAGCTTCCTGATGGCAATGACGCCCACGTACTAACGGGAGGGACGTTTAGGGATTTGGTCGGTTATGTCTCCTTTTGTTTATTCTGTAAGCGACATTCCGCATTGATTCAGCATTTTGGCCAACGCGTGATATCTTTATTTTTGTAGCGATGATGAGTCAGTGTAATCTAAGAAAACCCCACCCATACTACCCATAGCTGAGATATTATCGAGCACGCGTCATTCCTTGTCATTTCTGAGGAGGTTTTGGCAATTATTTGTCACGGCTGGTCTGAATGACCATGACTCGGCCTCGGTCCTCATTTTGGGTAAAGCCCACGTAAGGTTGTTGTTGTTGATTGCCTTGACGCCTCCAGGGGCATGGGCGCGTCAATATCTCTAGCATTTTTATTGTTGACGTTGACGTTTCGATAGCATATCTACTTTTTCAGAAGTGCAGATGCTAGCACGCACCTCCTATCTGCCCCATCTTTATACTGACAAGCTCGGAGCACTGTGAGAGTTCTATTAGTACCCACAAGCAGTTTTTGATCACGCGGAGATTTGAGCTCCGAGCTCTAGATTAGTATCGTAGAGCGAACGGCCACCGAGCGGGACAAAAAAAAAACTCGTTACAACATGTGTTGAAAATTTTATATTTTCCTTAACAATTGCGAATCAACAGTCTCTCGTGCGAGAGAGCTCTGAGCCTAAGGGATCAAAACCTTCAGTATTGCGCTTACATGAAGGCTCGCTTCGCTCGCTCTGGGTATAAAAGCGGAAAACCGTAGCATTCGTTGCTATACCCAAACCCACAAATACACACATTTAGCAAGTATGCAATTTTCTATATTAAAAAATATATGAAAGAAGCGTATTCGAGCCCAATATGTAATGCAATTAGAAAAAAAAGAAGGAGGCAAAACCACGCCCAACATGAATAGATACTCTTGATCAAAATAACCCCATAAATGACATACCGTCAAAGTCAAGTCAATTGGAGCGGTTAAAGCAAATAACATTGAAAAAACCTTAAGGTAGCTGAAGAGATTTTAAAAAGGTGTTGGTGCCTTGTGACTCTCTCTCAACTGCCCTAACCCCTTGTGGGGCAAAGCGCGTCAACGGTTCTATGTGGCCCAGTTGCCGTTTCGACGGCATAAACTGGTTTCGGAGAATGCAGTTTCCAGCATTCACCTCCTGCACATCCATGTCCACGAACGTCGTCGTGGACGGGATTCGAACCCAAAACGCCGGTAGTCAAACTTGAAGCTGATGCCTCAACACCCTGCGCTACCGGTCGCTCTTGTGACTAACGGTACTGTATTATTTGGTTTTTATTCACAAGATCAAATTACACTGGGCGCCGAATATTTTCGGGTTTTTCACGACTAAAGTAAAGTTTTCGACTAAATTAAAGTTTAACAAGTTAGCCTTCGGCTTCGTTTGAAACTTGTTCCGATTTCACTGTTCCTATGAGAGGTATATGAAATAGTGGGCCGATTTCAATCAAATTTAGGGTGTGATTTAGCAGTAAATATGATTGAATAATATGAAATTCGGTAAAGATTTCTTCAGGAATAAAAAAGTTTTTCTAACAAAAACTTGATTTTGGAACGGTCGTTCCTATGGCAGCCATATGATAGAGTAATGCAATTCCAACCAGATTCGGCAAGGGATTTGGCAAAAGATATTATTGAATAATTTGAGATTTTAGAAAGATTCATTTAGAAATAAAAAAGTACTTCTAACAAAGACCAACTTTTGGACCAGTCGTTCCTATGACAGCTATATGACGTAGTAGTCCGATTCCAATGGTTCCGACATATTTACAGCGTGCAACAGAAAGAAGACTTTGTGCAAAATTGCGGCTTAATATCTTAAAAATTAAGGGACTAGTTTACATGGAACCAGACAAACAGACGTGTAGAAGGACAAAGCTTAATCGACTCGTCTCATCATATTGACCAAGAACATATATAGTTTATATGGCTGGAGATGCTTCCTTCTGTGCGTTGCAAACTTCATGACAAAGTTAATATATCCTATCACATCCGTGAAGGGCATGAAAAGGCTACACAGTTTACATAACATTGTGATTACCGCCATTGCCATTTCGATTTCATAGGCTAGATAAAATCACTCTGACTCAACTTTGTATGTCGAATATTTTGAGGCTGTTTTTAAGTGGAGGGTAAGGGCTAAAATTGTTTCGTTTTTTCTGTTTCTTGCGTCTAACGGTGCCGCCATTAAAATTCCACACTTCATTTAATATTTTCTTTCATTTTAGATAACTTTTTTAAGGTACTTTAAGGTGGCTACTATAAGGTTTTTTAGGGTAGTCCTACGGAAAGAAGACTTAAGCTATAGTCCAAAAAGCTTTCAGTTTTTGTGTCTTTTGACTAATGGCACCGGGCGCATATTCAATTGCCGTTTCAGATTGACTGACTAGATACACACAAACATAAACGGGGGGCGCCGAATATTTTGAAGATTTTTTGACCCTTTTTCTTAATATAAAGCTAAGGTTTTTTTTTTAAGTCAAGGAGATTTTAATTGTATGACTTGTAATTAATGGTACCCCGCTTATAATCAACTCCCCCTTAAGTAAGGGTAATAAAATCACTTTTTGCGCCTCGTGACTAACTGTAATGCTAGCCTCATCGATCACCCCTTTTCGCTTTTGTCGACGATATACATTCAAACTGACTCCGCATTGGGAATCGAATATTTTTGGTCCTTTATTTGGCCATTGAGCCTTAACGTAAAGTCCAGATATTTTTTTGCTTTATGTATCTTCTGACTAACGGTATCGTGCCTATTTAATTGGCTACTTTGGTTTCGTTTACTGCATAAAATTTAATGATATCATACTTTCGGTAGCCATAAAATAGCTCAAGGTATGATCTGAAAAAGATGTCGGTTTTTGTGTACCAGTGTGTGACTAGACTCGATAGAATCCTGCTGACCAAACATTGGGCGTTAAAAATTTTCGGGATTTGTCAAACATTATTCGACTATTTATCACTGATGTAGGATACATTTTAGTCCGGATGGCGCAACGGTTAGCACGTTCGCCTTCTACGCACTGGGCCCGGTTCGATTCCTACTGAATGCGGTAGTTTTCGATAAAAAAAAGGGATTTACGTGGCGGACTATGAGCCCATTCAGCTGTTAAATGAGTATACATTTGTGGGGTAAAAAACCCGGTTGAGCGTGTTGCTGATCGCACACCTCTGCACAAGACATACCGTCACGATCTAGAAAAAGAGATGATGCTAACTCAGCTCGAGGCCATGAATCAAATTGGACTGTTGCGCCAGTTATTTCTTTTAATTTATTTACATGAAATGGTCGATTTTATCTAATGACAGCCTGAACTGAGGGCAATCTCACACTTACCTCTAGTTTCTGGCGGCATGCAGTCCGTGATCTTAAGGCCAACTCTAGGTGTGTGGTCAAATACGATTATCCGCAGTTAAAGAATACTTTAACTGAAGGTAAATGGGAACTAGCAGGGGTGAAGGTTGATCAACTTCTCTGCTTCGGGAATAACTCCGGATGATTTTAATGTTATAGCAAAGCTAAAGTTTCTTTTGAACTCTCAGGATATCACAACGTACTGTGTTGGTGTGGAGGCAGCATTCTAACACAATCTAACGTTTTTCTTGCAACTCATTTGTTATTGGACGTTTATTATTATTATTATTATTTTTTCGCAGCATCGGACCTTATCGATAAACAAGTTTACACAACTTATTAATAACCTTCGAAACAAAAAGCCATATTCAATAAATTTTCAGGTTTGCAGTCAGCTAAAAGTTTGTGAACGGGATTCAAAAGTGTTTTTTTTTTTACTTTTTTATATATTTTTAATAATTTTTGTTCTCAAAATTTCCGAAGAAGTTCTGCTCATCAGATAAATTTTATCGATTGACAAACCTGTTATTTAAAGCACATTTGCGTTTTGTTTAATTATCTATATTCACTTCGCAAAGACATTCGCACATAATGTCCACTTAATTATGTAGGTATGTGCTGTCGCGTATTTGATTATCAATTTGATGAGGACCTTGCACTTTACACTCGAGAGATGTTCTAAAACCGGTAGTGTGTCGTTTCAAAGGTGCTTCAAAGTTTTATCCATGATATCACAAAGAGACTTGTTGTAATGTGCTAAACGGTTATAGTTTGAAATATATATAAATGTATATCTATTTGATATCTACTCGGTGTATTAGTAGACAATTATCATGACAGATGAACATTTCTAGACATATTGTCCAGAACACGAAAAATCCTGGTCAGGAAAGAACTTTATGCAGTCCATTAAAAATACGAATACATACGAGTGTAGACGAGAATTATTTTTTGGACCAAGATACCAAGATGTATAATATCTCAACACTGAGCCAGACCATCTTTATTGTGGTCACGCAAATCATCTATCCCCATTCGATTAGTATTTTTGTGAAAATCGCCCCAAGAATAATTGTCATAAAATAAAAATTAAAAATGGCTCCAATTTCAGATGGGTTTATCACATCGAATTTCCGACGTAAAACCAGACGAACAATTGTTCCCAAAATTATTAATAATAGTTCTTAAATAATTGCTTCAATTTTTTGGTCACCGTTCACAGAAAAGTGGCCCTCTCGAATGCTACACGGCCTCTAATCGAAATAAAGAAATAATGGTTATAATTTACTTTATTTTTCTTTCGAGGATTCAGTGAATTTCTACTTTAGGTTGCATGAACCTCCTTATGCCAATCTGGGATTGTGGATTTGCATGGATTCCTACTGCCTAAAGGGGAAAACCGCTCTGATATTTGTATGTCCGTACAGTCTGGAATAACTCAGGCAATCCACTTTCGGAAATCCTGAAAAGGATTTCCGCTTTAGGCAGTACGATCCGAAAGTGGATTTTGAAATAGGTATGAACATCATTATCAAATACATCATAGCCTTACAAATCCAACAGTGCATTTCCGCTTTAGGCAGTGCTTCAATGCTTAACTGTAACGATTGCTTTCGCATCCAATAATAACGCCAACCCCGTTTCTATCGTTCAATCGTGCCTAGAGGGGTAATGCTTCTAGCTAGCGTGTTCTACCATAAGGCCTTACATCCATTCTCTTACACCTATCTGGAGAAATGTGGAGTTGGTTGTACCTCTAAGGGATGAAAGTCTGATAATGGAATTTATTCAAAGTTCAGAGAGCTTTAGTCAGTCACGAAAAAAAATGTTAAGTCAAAGCGCAGGTGCCTTTAAGACCATTTTAGGGTTTTCCTTGAAATGGTTTGAGATCAAACCAGCCATCTTCAGAGGGCTACCTCAAGGTCTCGGATGAATATAGGACTGAAACTGGAAATCAGGTCAAGGAAAAGACCTCATAGAACCGCAGTAAGGTGAAGGTTCGATCAAATTCATTCACTGAGGTGTCTAGGCATAAAAACTTAATGCACGGTCTTTGAAGGAAATAGGACTGAAAATGGGAAAAAGATCGGCAGGTTATAAGGCTTGATCGAAATCAACGCCTGAAAATTGAGTTCAGGCAGGAACCTTACAGGTTAAGTTTACAAATGAATATAAAGTCTACACACACAGGCTTTATGAAGTTCACGTAAAGTGGCAAAACGGGATTAAGAAGCCGTTGAAACTAAAGACTAGAGTCTCTCCGGCTAATTCTTCGACAAAGTGTCTCCTTCCTGGTGCCTACTTCTCACTCAGGTGTGGTGTCGCTCAGGGTATTTGTTGTCGTAGCCATATTTGTTACGTGATTTACAGGTCAGGATAGTCAGGATCACCGATGCAGAAATTGTGATTCTACGGTAGAGACAGGAATCCATCTCATCTCTGGATGATAGTCTTGACGCGGTAAGCAATGTAAATGTAGATGATATGGTATTACGCTAAGCAAAAACACAACAGCTAAAACACAAGCCTAATTATTACGTCTGTCGGCAAGGTCCGGCTAATTGATTTCGTGGAATTATTTACAATGATTTATCAACCTAACAGTGCCCCCTATCTAGACCTGTTCGGTCCTAAGATTTCAAGACTAGT
This sequence comes from Chloromyia formosa, assembly GCA_964017055.1. NCBI lineage: Eukaryota > Metazoa > Arthropoda > Insecta > Diptera > Stratiomyidae > Chloromyia > Chloromyia formosa. The sequence goes on along the minus strand of OZ024818.1, from coordinate 46,850,199 downwards.
TTTAGGTTTTTATGAAAACCGGTCCCTAGCGGTCAACCGGATCATTCAAAAATTGGCTCATGGTTGAAAAAAATCGGGTTAAAAAACCACTCATTAAAAAACCGATTCACCAAAATAACCAACCGAGTACTCAAAACCGACCGGCTACGACGAGTTAAAAACCGACTCATTAAAAGCCCGATTTACCATAAAAACCGACCGAGTACTCGAAAGCCGACTTGTTAAAAACCGGCGCATGGTTACAAAAACCGGGTTAAAAATTGACTCATTAAAAGACCGATCCACCACTCGTCGGTGCCGGTCGGTTTTTAACAAGTCGGTTTTTGGTTGGTTTTTTGGTGAATCGGTCTTTTAAAGAGTCGGTTTTAACTCGGTTTTTTTTAATCATGAGCCGGTCGGTTTTTAACAAGTCGGTTTTCGAGTACTTTTTTCGAAACCGGTACTTGGGAGTCTCGCGACTGGTACTAACAGAAAGCCCTATCTGGCTCTCTCTGGGAACGCCCTTGTAATAGTACTTTTATTGTAAGAGCTTTCGCCGTACAAAACTATTGGCGGACAACTTCACTTCATTTACATCTTCGGTACAAACGAACATTTCCAACTCACAGCACCACAACTATTTACCTGTAAGAAGGTATAGCAGTAGCTTTTGATAACATGAGCTATGAGATTACATATGGCAGCAATCCTGGAATTAGATATAATACGTATATACCGACAAGTGATAAGTGTTAATACTGAGAAGGGCTGCCACCAAGGCGGGGTTCTTGCAACGATACTCTTATCGCTAATCATAAACATTGAAGTGATGGGGGTTGCCTTCCATAGAGTTAGTGCAATAATTGGCACATTCTTTTGCTTTTCTTAACCTGGATAAGTTAGTAAAATAACACACGATACAACAACAATGGTACCCTATATGGGTTAGCGCTTATTCTGCCCTGGGTAGCGCACAAGTAAAGCTTTTATTTAGGACGTATCTAGCGGTTGCTAGAAGAAGCTCGTTCATTCCACGATTTTCCATTCTGTTTTCACCTCATTCACCTCAAACAGATTCAATTCAATTCCACATTGTTTCCAATTGGAAAAATGATTTTGATCGAAATATTAGGAAACTACTCGGAATCAACTAGTTCCTTCTATCACAGTTACATTTGATAGGTTCAATGCTTGCTCTTGATGTAATTGAATGAAGTTTGCTTTTAATATTTTTCAAAGAGTGGGATGATGCCACCACTTAAAATCTGAACTTTATCTGAGACAAAATCCATTTCATGTCAAATATATGCTTTTACCCTATATGGGTCAGATACATCGTTTTTTTTCACAAAAGCTCGGGTTAACTACCCTTGACCTGGATAGCTGCAAAAGAACGCGCCTAATATAGACCTGAACAAAAACTCTCGGAACGCACATCATAAGTGCCACTCATATGAAATCGAAACGGTTTTCTTAGGCAGGACGCCTCTAACCAATAAATATGAAGTCAAATTTATCTTAAGAATTATACTAGGGTGTAGACTTAACATTCACCCAAACGATGATGGCGCATCATTGAAATAGATTCGAGTAGGTGTAGCTTTAGAACAATAAACTTCTTAACAACGAAAAAGTGTGTGTACTTTTGAACCCGGTCTTTTCGTCTTTGTGGCTCGACAGCCCGACCTTGGGCTCTGGTCGGTCATTTAAAATAATAATAGAAAAAAAAATTAAAAAAACACAAAAAATCCCTAAAAACCCATTTTAAGTGCGTCAGATTTTAATCGATGTTAGGGAAAATGAAAATTTCTACGAATTTATTATTATTAGCATTCCCGTGAAGTTTTAGACTGCCCACATATTGCATCACCTTTGCGTGTTTTCTGTCAACGGTTTGCGTCAGCAAAGACGCAGTTCTGTCAGCTTGATAAATACTCGGCTGTTATCGTATCAACAAGTTGCGTTAATTTATTGAGTGCGTTTTCAAAACAAAACAGTGTCGACACTGTTACATGTGTGACAGAGATGTGAAATGTTGTGTACCCGTGAGTGAGTGAGAGAGTGGCGCAACAGTGCCGACACTGTTTCGTTTTGAAAACGTACCCATTGTTGTAAGTTAAAACGAATAATTAGATATGAAATGTTCGCTGATATACGTGTTACTGTTTGGATCATATGCGCATCTTTGGCAAAATCTGGGGACACACCCCGAAAATGAAGGAGTTGTTGTATTTGATGCTGGTATCACCAATGGTAACTTAGGGTAACCACACAGTGAAAGCTGATGTCGAGCTGGATACTGGCGTTTTTATTGAGAACACTCAGCGAAGAGAAACGTGCACATGAAGCTTTCTCTCCCCATGCTATTGCTAATATTGTTTACCTATGGGTCTAAGACGGGACAAGGAATTGTGCTGGAGTCTCTGGGCGGAACACTAGGATTCCTATCGACATGGGCGTCTAGTCCAGCGTTTTCTAAGTTGAGATCTATGCCATTGAGGTCTGCGCAAGAGGAATTCTACACATTCTGAATCTCAGTGGCGCTAACATCGCTGTCTGCACTAATAGTCAGGCAGCCATTATGGCTCTTTCTTTACATTAATTCTCATCGAAACTCCTAAAGAAGTGTTTTGATACCCGATTAGTGTTCGTAAGACAACGAAAACTAATCGGGTTATTCTATGTTGGGTTCCAAGGCATCGGGGTATTGATTGCAATGAAGCTGCGGATCATCCACGAAATTCCACAGGCCCGATCCCTACTGCGGTCTGATCTGGACTGCAGCCAGTGTGCTGGTGAAGTAGTGGCCTATTGACGAGGGGCTGCCGTAGTTGAATAATTTTCCAGGGCTGCGACATGCCAAAGATTTCATTAGCACTTTCGGTCTCAAAGAAGCTAGCCACCTGGGCAGAGCGGATTTTAGGTTGATGATGGGTTACCTCTCGGGACAACACTGAGTGAGATAGCACCTCAAAAAAAAAAAACAATTATTCTGTCTGCTGAGACGGAATGCCGGCTCGCCTGGGGGACATTGAATCCATCAAACATCTTCTCTGCGAATGCCCGGCGGCCCAGAATTATGTTTCTTGGAGATTCCGTTGTTGTTGTTGTAGCAATGGTCGGAATTCGATGTGTTTGTCTGTTACATGTCTATAGTATCGTCTTCATCCCCGGTGTTGAGGGATAACACTGAGAGCAGTTGCGCCGAGATATTTTGCTCCCAGTGAACATAAAAAAAAAGACGATACGGGCATGTAACCCACAAACACATTTTCCTTCTTGCATTGAAGGGTTTTGGCAGCTCTTGGCCGTTTTGAAACGGGTCGCTCCGGTGCGTAGAACCGGCTGCCGCAGGAACGTGGAGATTCCGTTGTGACACTTCGCTGTCATTAGGAGTTCTCCCACAAAAGATCTACTAGCCTTTATCAGTCGGGGGGCTTTTGAATTAAGAAAAGGCTATGGCAGAATAGATCGCAAGGCCTACCATGTTTGTATTCTAGCCTGTCTTATTATTATTATTTACAACAATTAATATAATATTTTGATACGATAACAGCCGTATGTTAGTCAAACTGAGAGTGTTGCATCTTTGCTAAATAGAAGCAAATATGCATATCTTCGACAGAAAATACGCGAACCCAATGCTATATGCGAGTAGTCTAAAATAAAAAATTAGACTGGGATTCTCTATTTGTGTATTGCTTTACTGGAAACAATGATAATCAGAAGTGAAAATTTCCTCAAAAAAATTCTCTATATCATAATATCCATAATATACTGGTTGTGACTTTTATATTTTTATGCAACTCCCTGTCAGATACAGATACACGTGTATATGCGGTGATTTTCAAATTAATGGCTGTCTTAAAAATAAAAAATTATAAATAACCAAGTTTCGCTCGTCATTGAGAAAATGGGAATTTCTTTTTTAACGATAATTTAATTTTAATTTATTCAAAGTTTGCGTACGATAAAAAACTTGATTTGTTCAATTTTTCTTCATCAGCTTTATATATCAATTTTTGCAACACATTTATCATTATCAATTTTTTTTTCGCATTATTTCTCCTCCCCGTGTATCTGTCTCTAAAAAAAAATTCCAATCTTAAATTTATATTAATGCAATGTGGGCTTCCTCGCCCAACATTAAAAACAAACAAAACCATAAAAAAAAGTATCGTCGATCATTGTTCAGTTTGAAACATAATACATAATAATGTATGTGTGGAAGTGGCTCTGGCTATGCACTTTTCGAAAGACCAGAAACAAATCTTAAAAAATGTTAAACTTGCACTCGGTCAAAACCGGATATTTTCACTTTTACTAAAATCCAAATTGGATAGTCCACACTGGCTGAGAGATTGGCCAAACCTCCATGTCCACAAATGGCACACACAGTTCATAACACTCGTATGAAAACAAGATAGTTACCAAGATACGAGTACTATATTCATTATACGTAATTTTCGACTAAGTATGTAGTTTAATAACTACATGAGTGGCTGATACATGTAACTGGATCAAACCTCCAGGTCCGCTTTGACCAAAACGTTTCTTTCTTCTTTTTTTGCGGAAGTGCTTACACACGATACACACGTTCGTTGGTATTCAATTCACTGCAATCCAAGCTGGTCTTGATCAAGAGATACTCGTTCGTATATGCTTAGGTTTCAACTGTAGATAGGTGTATCTCGCGTTGCACATATTATGAGACACCGGTAACTTTCTTAAATCACTTGGACGGTGTCGAAGAAGACGGTCACTGTATATATATTTCCTTAATATTTTTTCTACAATTATTATTTCTTTTTATTTTTCAACGTTGTTGTCAATATGACAGAATACGGAAATATTCGTCTATTTTACTGCAGAACACTTCACTATCACCAGTCGATAATTCTGATTGATTGACACGTCCCAATAATAAATGAGGGGGTGGAGATTAGACTGCCAATAGTCAGCCCATCATTTAGTCGGATATCCTACAAACTGTACTATTGACCATTAAGTATCTATGTTATACCTAAAAACTCAATAGATTCGTTACACTTGAATAAACCTCTAATCACGCATGCATAGATATATTACACCACTCACACGATCGTGACTTCCGATCGAATAACTATTCAATTGAAACCGCCGATCTTTGAAACTCGACCGTTATTGGTACTATACCGAATACCGAGTACATGCACTCTTTTTGTCTAACCTCGATATTTTAAGGTCTAAAGCTACACAGATATTTCGACAAAAAAACAGTCTTAATTTAATCGACGTTATTATGCGCACACCTTGTTGTTAGCCTATACAGTGTATAGTTATAGATGAACAGGTGAAAACCGCGAAATTCAGAAAATTTCCAAAAAAACAAACAGCGTTTCGTACAATCGAAACAAACTCTCTCGACGGACTTGGCGTTACTGACAACACGTCGTCGAACAAATCGCACTGTTACCGTTTATCAATCTTGGTTTGCTGCCTTTTGCCGCACTATGTGTATAGTTATAGTATGTAGAAATGATGACGAGACGTTGATGGTAGAGTGGCGGCAGAGGTGAGAAAAAATGCCATAGGAACCACCATAGCCCAAGTGTAGATCGACTGTAGCCAGTTTTGAGCCAACCTGCATTTGAATCGAACCACTAACATTCATAATGGTAGAGTCGAAATGCCGACAAATATACATAGCTCTAAAAGCCACACGAATTTAATGAGCTGCTTCTATCAGATTGTTGTGATAGGGTTGAGTTACAAGATGGAAGATGCTAGATAGGTTTTTAAAGAAAGTATCATTGGATGATGCTGAGTTGTTGATTCATCGACTCTGATTGATGAGGTTCTATCTTGTCGGGGATGGACCCAATATCGTGCAGATTCCTTTTAACCAGGTGATCACAACTACCAAGAACGTATGATGGATGATACTCCAAAAGATAAGGTAGATCGGTGTATATTTTGAGGGAAGGCGATTGGTTGCGCAGTGTGTTGATCAATCAGTCTCACGTTTGACTACCTCGCTTCGGGTTCGAATCCCGTCCACGACGACGTTCGTGGCCATGGATGTGCAGGAGGTGCATGATGGCAACTGCATTCTCCGAAACCAGTTTATGCCGTCCAAACGTTAACTGGGCCACATGGAATAATTGACGTGCTATGCCTCACAAGGGGTTAGGGCAATCACCTAAAGAAATAAATAAATACAATAATTTTAATAGTTTTTTTAAGCTCATCTAAATCAAGGATTAACCAGACCAAAGCTTGGCTTCGGCCTGGAGTCCGAAGCGTATATACCCTAGACTTGTACAGACCTTGTGGTGATCCCAAAAGTACCAATTGGCAACGATCATTTGCATTAAAAGTAAGTTTCCTATATGACCAGTTTATAGGGGAGGTTGGCACTCATTCAGGAGGACGTTGACCATTCTCAAAATCAATTAACTAACTCAATCTACAAATATTTGTCGAATTTTTCAAGTCGCTAGCTTCATTCTATTTAAAGTTATTGCTTATTTTGTGTCTCACTAGTAGGGGAGGTGGACGTTTCTTTTGTCGAATGTTGGGCAGTTTCAATAACAGCCAACTAGATTCCAGTACAAACATTTGAACAAAATTTCAAGTTACTAGATTCATTTTATCGAAAGTTATTGCTTATTTGAAGTTTCATTTGTAGGGGAGGTGGGGGGGGTGTGTCGAAGTATTTCCAAGTTTTCGCGGGTAACGGTATGTCCTTATTCGGTGATGTGCGCGGCGAATGACGATCGAATTGTTCGGTTCGGATTTCGTTTGGAAAACTTGGAAATACTTCGACACATCAACAAGCCGTACACCCTGGATCAATGGGAAAGCCTCGAAATCATGCGCGAAAATCCGGAGGAATTATTAAACACGGACCAAGGAAATTGCACTTGGAAACTAATTAAACTCGCCGCGAATAGATGTAGAAAAGCAGGTAGTAAAGGACCCTAAACTGGTGACATATGGCCCCTCACTTTTTAGGACACAGGTATAAATTTTTATGGCTCTCGACTACCTGCAACGTTAATGTTAAGATTCTTAAATTGTTCTGTAATTTTGCCATTAGGTTTAGTAGCTTGTATACTGAGGAAGGGAGTAAGTTGCTCCCGAAATACATGTATATATAATACACAAAATAAATCTTGTAGTTTGGGGAAAAGCTACGTTTTCTCACTTATTCTCGCTTATTTGAAGTTTCATTTGTAGGGGAGGTGGCGGTTCCTTGGGTCGGATCTTACCCAAGCACCAAGCAAGTATATCTTACTAAAAACATTCTACCAAATTTTCAACTTGCTAGTGTCATTCTATCGAAAGTTATCGTAATTAAAGTAATATTTAAGTTTTTGAAATTTGCAGAAGAGGTAGGCGTTGGTTTGATCTGATTATGCCCAAATTACTAAAACTAGAGCAGCTTCTCACCTCAGGGTTACATGCCAAAAATCAGGTGTCTACGTCAAATGGTTCAAGAATTATAGACAAATCCCGAAAAGTAGAGTAGTACGGGGCTCTTTCTAAGAAAATTACCGTTAGTTTTCAACTGATCGATTTAATTTTTCCAGGAGAGTATAAGATTACCCTCACGAGCAATATAACAAAGCAAGAGCTTTTCGGGTTTATTTAATCGGGAGTTATACACAAGTAGATACATTTAACTATTTTATATATGTAAGGGAGGTAGGCGTTCTCTTGGCTTGATCGTGCCCATTTTTAATACCAACTAACTAGATCATACTGCCAACATTTGACCAAAATTTCAAGGCGCTAGCTTTATTCTTTCGGAAGTTATCGTGAGAACGGACAGACAGGCAGACGGACGGACAGACAGACGGACGGGCAGACGGACAGACAGACATGGCTAAATCAAATCAGGAGGTGACCCTGATCATTTATGTATATATGTATGTATAGGTACATTGCTATGCCTCCGGAGCCTCCTTTAAGGTGTTACGTATTTTCGTCGTGACAAAAACAATATACCCTATACTACAAGTCACCGATAGAATGCACGGTCAAGAGGAAACTTGGCTCTGTGTATGGAGGCTCTACCTATATACTATAATATATACTTTGCCTTAACCACTAGTGGGGCATAGCGCGTCAACTACTCCGGCGCGCCATCGTACTCTGCTCTGGACAATAGGACGCAACTCCCCAAAAGACTTACCCAGTGCCTTACACTTCTTTGCCACAGATCAACGCCATGCGATTTTAAGACCCCCCTTTGGTCGGCCTTGGTTGGAAATGGGGTTCCATTTCATGGCATGCAAAGCAATGCAGTTATCGCTTTTTCGCCATACGTGATCTATCCACTGCCATTTTCTACTGCGTATCAATTCATCGATTGGCATCTGCCCCGTACGGCGACTTATCTCTTTATTTGATATTGTTTCTTTCGTTGACGATAACTTGCAGCTTTCTGGTAACTCTTACGGAAACTTTCCATGTGGTGCTCCCATGAAAAAGAGCAGACAGTACCAGGGAGCGAAATAGACCAAGGTTGGTCTTTTGGACAGCATGCCGTATGTGTATTTAGCCTGGTTGATACAACTAGCGATGTCCTGCTCCGTACCACCATTTTCGGCAACAGTGCCACCCAGGAAGACGAAGATCGGGGCAAAAAATCCGGGCGAATAAATATCCACTCCAGCGAGGTTGAGGCGCGAAACAGTTAAGCATTAAGTAAGCCCTAATATTTGCACACCATGCTGCCGTTTATCCGTCACCAAACTGTGTTGAGGTTCGATACGAAATCCCCAGTCACAAAAGCCCCAAACAAAAATCCCCTAAAACAAATTCCCAAAAAGAAAATCTCTAAACAATACAAATTATTAGTTATTTTCAGTACTTTTATTTAGTGTAGGCAAAAAAAAATATTTTTGAATACAACCAAAATTATTTCATTTAATATATTCCAATAAAAATCATAAAGTTCTCTCCGACGCGTGCGCGTTCTAAGATCGCATCTCAAATGGAAATTTGGGGATTATGTGTTCGAAGACGATGTTTTTGGAGACTATGTGTTTGGGGATTACGTCTTTGGGGATTTTGTGTTTGGGGATTATTTGTTTGGGGATAATGTAAAATATTTGGGGATTTTGCATTTGGGGATTTCGTATTGGGGAATTTCGTATTTGGGGATTTTGTAATTAGAGATTTTTCTTCATTTGGGAATTTTGTGATTGAGGATTTCGTAAAGTTCCCACTGTGTTGCTTTCGACCACCCAATGGTCTCACATGACCATATCTACAATTTTTTCGTCGAAGTAAAGCTGCTGGAGTATGTTGATGACAATGACATTATTCGTCTGTTACAGGTACATGTTTAAAGAATGTCATATGCGAGGTTCAGCCCACTACAACCCGCACACCGTTTGAATAGCCCCCCCTGGTTGGAACCTAAGGCGGATTCCAAAACACTGCGACTAAAGATATGCGATCGAGAAGATGTCTAAGATTCGACTAGCTCGATTCTACGGATAAAATAGACCTAATGGAGGCGATAGTTTCAACTTCTGGGAATGAACTGCAAAGTAGTATGAGCAACTGTGCGGCGGCATAAAAATAGTTATCGCCTTGTGTGTAGGAAACACAAGTTCAGTAGGTTCAAGAACATGTTGCGCGGGTAGCTGGAGATAAACACTTACATATGTCTATCTCAAGCCACAGCACGGCAGAGGTTTAGATAGGCCTTGCATCCGGCAGTATGAATATCGCTCCCTGCTAACTGGTATAAACTGCTACCTTCGTGATTGCATGGAGGGGCGCTGATTGTCGTCACCAAATCAACCCGTTGTCCTATCGAGAACCGTCTGGTAAACACCAAGGTAGGTACAGACGGATAAACTTCCTGTCTTAAGCCTAGAATGAATGCCCTTCCATGGTGCTGTTTCTTCTGTTTGCTTCAATCCTTAAGATGGTTCTTTTGATACTACATTGAGAAATGTCAGTAAACGGCTCCAGACCAACGAAGAAGGATGCTTTTCTGGCAATATGGACTTAATAGCTTGGGAAACCGTCAATAACTTTCCCATGGCGACGGATAATCTTTTATTCATACTCCAATTTGGAGTTTTTTTCTTAATGATTTTGTTTTGAATCGGACTCGTAAATTATATGATTTTGATTAGGAAAGGCTATCCTTCCTTATTTATGATATTTGTCTGAAAAATAGTATATAACCAATTGACTATTTTTGAGTTATGTTAAATTATGGGATTAAGTATTCTAAAAGAGCTTCAGTTTTGATTTCTAATTTTCATTAGATGTGACCCATCAACAGCAATGATTTAGTACATGTGATCAACCAATCCAACCCTAAATCTTCATCATAGTATCATTTGTTGCTTTATCCGCTACGAGTATGGCATATCTTCTTCTTCGACTATCTAACATTTCACCGTGATCGGTCAGCTAACTCTGATACGTGCTTGGCTCAGATTCCTCGATTCCACTCGCTTTGCCAGTGAACAATTTTCATAGTGCGCCCAACAAACACATTATGGATACTCCTATATGATTGCTATGGCAGTCTTTTCTCTGGTCTAACTACTATTTTAGCACGCGATAGTATACTAAAGAAAAATAGATACATACGAGTATTGTGTTTTCTAAACGCACGGACTTTGAATAAATTCTTGAAGGTTTACCTGTATGGTACGAATACGAATATCCATACCTATAGAGTCTCTGAATGCCAACGCTTTTTCGTTTCTTCTTTTTTACTATTATTGATCGGCAGTGATTTGTAGTAATTTTTGGATTTATCAAATCTGTTGATCTACTCAGTAATTCTGTATCTACATTCTACAGTCAATAAGTCATGAGACCTGAAGATTGAGTATTGGACCGAGAAAAGGTGGTGGTTATAGTGACGGAATTGGGTCGTCAACATAAGAGGTGAGATTGGTAATGGTGGAAGAGTGGACATGTTATTGCTCGTTTATTACGAAAGGGATGATTGCAGATTGTAATGAACCACCAGTAATGAACCATATTATGGTCTGGTAGTGCTGCTCCCACCTGCAGATCGAAGCAGCATCTGATGAGTAGTGTTCTGTTGGTGGTACGAAACCAGAGGCCGAGGGTCCCATTACACCCGGACCTAGGTGCGATAGCGTGGACGTCTGATCCGTCCGCCAACCATTCCATCCTTATCGACTATTTTTTTTTATTCCCCATTTTTACCTCCCCTGTTTGTGTTGTCTTCCCCAGGCCTATGAGTTTTTATAAATACGTAAAGGACAGGGGCAACGAGCGGCAAAAACCCCGCCCACATCTCCCGAACTGAGCTACAGCAAGCATAGGCCGCTGCTTGGCTCGTTGGGGGCCTTTTTCTTCGCCAGATGGCACAGCCCAACCTTCACGGTCACCAAGCGTCCTTAGGCTCCGTCCCCACGGGCTTCTTCGGATGCCCACCAAACCGTCCGTTACAAGATTTTCAAAATAAACAAATAAAATTGACTGATTTAGAGGTGAACCGCTTACTACTGCTGAACCGGAATCAGGGCTACAAAATTTCAATCGTGACACCTGGCTATCGCCGCAGACAATTTTCTCGCAAGTATTGACCGCTTTTACTCTATTTAAGCCAACCGTCCCTCGTACAATTTATTCAACTTGTCCAGGATGCATCGCGCCCTATTGTCACAAAGTTCAACCGGAATGGCACCGAAAAAAACGAAAAGTCGTCTGCATCGGTATTGGACTCCAGTTCTGGTAATTTCAGATTCACATCAGGGTTAATATCATTCATTTTATACAAACCGACGTCATATCTTCGTATCTTCGATCCAGCGCAACATTTTCTAGAGCTAATAAATTTGACGTTTGCACTTCAACCAACTACTGGGACGAAATGGGTTGACTCGACTAAATCACTTACTAAACTGCTCCACCCAATTTTTGCTATTCACACATATTTAGTTACTAAATTACTCGCCACTCGACTAAATTACTAGCCTAGTCAGAACAAGGCTTTAAAGCTCTATCGTTTAAGCTCTTTCGCTAGAGTTCTATTGCTTAGGATCCAATATACGCGAATTTATTCGCGCGATGTTCCTTTCATAGGAACCTGCTGAAAAATAAGGGAATTTCCCCGCACGTTCAAAGGAGAGATCGCGCGAATAATTTGCATATATTGGATCCTAAGAAAATTGATAAAATTCTCTAAGCGACTTTTGGCTTGAAACACATCGCTAACTTTGATATATTTGACTCTAAATTATAGCGATCAATATAGTACATTACACTGGATAAAATTTCATTTATCCGGTGTAATTAACAATGTGTTTCAAGCCAATAAGTATTTAGCGATTTTCCTTCTTCTCATGAGTACGTATATCATCCTCATCCACGGGGGTCACAGTTACTGGCTGCTTTTAAATCCTTTTTCAAGATTCACAATTTGATGCTGATAAAGCCGCACTTTACAACCCCATTTCATTTTTTTTAAACTTGAATATTCGCGTTGATCACCATAACGACGCATCTACAATTTCGTACTGGCTCCTCCAGCCTTACAATCTTTCAATATTGAGTCGGCAACGGAATGCTGTCTCTCTCTAGTCACGACTACCGCAGCTTTACGTCTGGCCACATCTCTCCCACGATTTGAATACCAAAACTGCACAGGTCTGCAGACCGCTGATTTACGATAAGTTCATTAGCTTGATGCTGTCCATAAACCAGCCTCCATCCCTAAACTCCGGTGGTCGCACCAATTCGCCTCCGGCACGCTGCGGAAGTTGACAGACAGTTTACCGGCAAACAATCTACAGTTTTCCTAACAGATTAGCATTAGCAGCCATTAGCATCATACGGTTGACACCGACAGACCAATCCACCCCCTAAACCGACGGATGAAGGGAATGAATCATACCTGGTGGTGAGCTTCGGCCACTTGAGAATCTTTGGCCGATCCTCAAACGACCCATATCTTTTAGCGAAACTATCTCAGTCTGGGAGCGGGGGTCCTCCTCGTGGGCGCCCCTCGAACAGCATAGGTTGCTGACCATTGCTAACCAACTCAAGCCGCCTGTGTAATTGCAGTGCAATGATTTCGTTGAGGTAACAAAAATCCCCCTGTGGAGTGGGGCTTAAGAATAATACCACGGAATTTCCCTATGCAGGCCTTTCGTAGGAACCGACAAACAAAGAGCAGAATGTGTATGCCAGCAACTTGCACTATCCGAAATATTCTATGCTAACGAAACTTCAACTTTGTTGTGGTTGACGCGCTATGCCCCACTAGGCGTTAAGGCAAAATAGCAAACCGGCAATCATTCAAATGAAGTTTTCTGCTCCTCCGTTACTTTACTGGGATATTGTTAATATAGTTCCTGACAAAATAAGCGTTGCGCTTTCCTCGACAGCGAAGGTATCAGGTTTTCCCGATTACCGCCAGTCCGGCGGGGGCCACGTTCGTTGTCCAAAGCCGCAGTATATAGTGGAGCCCCACTCACGGAAGCTTTTTCCGAATTATAGAGTTTGCGGCTAGTACTCGGAATATAATTGGTAAACACGTGGACGGCTATTCTGTCGGGGGCCAAAGTTGCAACGTCGAGTGGAGCCCTCCCATATGCGGATCCTGCCGAATCCATCTGTTGACAGCTAGTATTCGGGGCTTTAATAGATGTCAAAGTGCGCCCAGACGGTCCGGGTACTTCTCGAACCCGAGTCCGACGACAGAAAGGCTTGAGTGGTAGACTTAAGTATGTGCATAAAGATTGACTAGAAGATTTTCGCTACTTCTAAGTCGACTGTGGTGGCCTTACACAATCTCGTGAGTACGATTGAAAAAACCCTTAACGACAGGGAAATCGCTCTATGTGCCTTCATTGATATTGAGGGTGCTTTCGACAATACTGGCTACAGTAGTATATCCAGAGCACTTGAGCTCAGGGATATACCTACAGCCACCATCATGTGGATCGACGCCATGCTTCGCGGGCGCGAAATCTACTCATCGTTGGGTGGTACCTCAATTTGTGTTAACGCTGTTAAGGGATGCCCTCAGGGTGGCGTCCTTTCCCCACTTCTCTGGTCACTTGTCGTGGATGAGCTGCTCGCTAGGCTCTGTGATTGTGGTTATCATGCTATCGGATACGCCGATGACATAACCATAATTATAAGAGGAAAGTGTGATACAACTGTCACGGAGGTGATGGGTGCAGCACTCGACCTAGTTCTTCGCTGGTGCATTGAAGTTGGCCTGAGCGTTAACCCACAGAAAACCGTCTTGGTTCCATTCACCCGGAAGGAAAATCTTAGTTTAAGCCCGGTTAGCCTAGGCAACACGGCACCCGTGTTCTCCACCGAAGTGAAGTGTCTAGGCATCACGTTGGACTTGAGGCTCAACTGGAGCAAACACGTCGAGACTGTTATTAGTAAGGCCACTGGGATCATGTGGGCTTGCAGGTCTCTCTTTGGAAAAACCATTGGTCTCACCCCTAAAATAACTGAGTGGTTATATTCCATGCTGGTGCGACCAGCTGTGACATATGCTGCGCTCGTATGGTGGCCCAAAACGTAGCAGCGTTGCACCATTCAGTTGTGTAACAAATTACAACGTCTTGCATGCCTTGGTATGACAGGATCCATTCGTACATGTCCCACCTCGGCCATTGAGGCGATTGTTGGACTGACACCACTACACATTTTCATTCAGGAATCTGCGGCTCTAAGTGCACTCCGAGTGCATCTAACATATGATACTCATATGGTCAACCAGGGCCACATTAGTATTTTGGAGCAGATTCCTGGCTTGCCGATCTGCTCGAGATCAGATTACATGACTACGGAACTCTGCTTCGGTAGGAAATTCTCGGTCTCCATCCCTAGTCAATCGGAATGGGATATTGGCAATATCTGTACTGACCCCGGGTGTATCATGTGGTATACTGATGGGTCGAACACGGGACAAGGAGTTGGTGCTGGGGTCTTTGGTCCGGACACCAGGATCTCAATCGCTATGGGCACTTGGCCAAGCGTTTTCCAAGCTGAGATCCATGCAATTGAGGTTTGCGCCAAGGAAATTGTGTTCAAGAAGCTCACTGGCGCTAACATCATTATCTGCACTGACAGTCAGGCAGCTATTAAGGCTCTTTCTTCACATAAGTTCTCATCGAAACTAGTGAAAGAGTGTTTTGACACCCTTCAATGTCTGGCAAACTCTAACCGGGTCACTCTTTGTTGGGTACCTGGGCAGGGGGGCATCCATGGCAACGAAGCTGCGGATGAACTTGCTAGGTAGGATTCATCGGACAAATTTTTCGGACCTGATCCCTACTGCGGTCTAAGCTGGGCCACAGCCAGGGCGCTGGTGAGGGACTGGTCTGCGACACTGGAATAATCTCCCGGGATTACGACAGTCCAAAGATCTTATCAACCCCTACGGTCTCACAGAAGCTAGCCGATTGGGCAGAGCTGACCTGAGACTGGTCGTTGGTTTCCTCACGGGACACCACTGGGTGAGATATCACTTAAACAAAATGGGCCTGTCCACTGAGACGGAATGCCGACTTTGCCTGGAGGATATTTAGTCAACCAAACACCTTCTCTGTGAATGCCCCGCCGTTGCTCGCGCCAGGTTCATGCTTCTTGGAGATTCCATCGTGAGCTCCAGTGTCATTAAGAGTACTGCTATAAAGGACCTACTGGCCTTTATCAGGTTGGTTGAGGGTCTTTTGGATTAGTTAAGGCTATGTCACAATAGATCTTATGGTCGCAGTGCCTACCAACTGGGTACCTTAGCCTGCCTTTATTTAATAATAAATAATAATTCGCTACCTCTAAGTTTTTCTTGGTGACCTCACTTGCGGACGCGATCCGCAGTTTAAGGAACTATGGAGTGATTATAAAGACCTACATAGTATAACTAGTGACATTAAATTCAGATTTTAAATAGGTCATCTACCCAACTACATACGACAAAAATATTATGCTCTCATCTCACAAGAATATGATCTTGACCGCGTTAGTACAATTTATATCTTTTGTTACACGATTTCACTTAGTATATGTATATCATCTCAGTTCATAGACGAATTGAATCTAATGTTGACTGTTCGTGCCCACAACAATGGTTTTCGAGCATTGACCAATATGCACTCTTTCATAGTTTGTTTCTTCTATAGATACTCGTAATATGGTCACTTGAATGCCGGCCATTGTGATGCTTCTCTGCACTTATTCTCAGATGAATAACCTTAGTGTGCAGGTGCATTTAACAACAACAATCGACCCACTATATTGTAAACATTGTAAATGAGTCAGTTCAGTTGACAGTATCTCGATGTCTTTTTCTCGGACTTTTCCCGATTGTTTTTCATGTTATTGGAAGACCATATCGTTGGGTCTGATTAGTTGGTGCGCTATGTCCCGCTAGGGGTTGAGGCAATTACAATAGTATAGTAGACCACGCAAACACTTGTATTGTGCAATTAGTCTTAAATGTTATTGATTTTGTTTTAAGTTTGCACATAATAAAATCGCGCAGGAGGTTTTACTGCTGTTACTATTAGGAAATAAATGGTTGTAAAAAGTGACTTTGGGGTCTTACCGTACATGACATTGGATTTTATGGGTCTATTTGTATCGCTATGCTGGCTTGATATACCGTGCGTACCGATATGAACGTACTAGTACAATTTATAATTGACATTGCAATTTCAGCATAATTAAAATAAATCATCGGATAAAAGTTTGTGGCAGTAAATGCATAAATATTACGTGGTGTTTTGGAAACAGGTTAAAAAGCGTTTGGTGAAAAAAATTATTGATTATACTTCTATCTTAAATTAGTTATCAACATCCGGAGAGAAAGAAAACTCAATTTTCAAAAATTAACGGACAAACCTGAATGTTTCTAAAATAAACTTGAATTGAATTGATAAATTTATTAACTTGACTTTAAAAAACTTAGTGGTGGGATAAGTATCGAAATCAAACATAGTGTATAATTAAGTGTTAATTAGTTGCTCTATTCCCGAATTTCTTTCTCCTGCCGATTCGCCAAAATTGACGACTTTTGTTACGCTAGCACCCCCACTTTTTAATACGGCATTTATCGTCTCCAAATTCAATGTCAAATGAAAGTCATAATTAATTGCTAATTTGTTGCTTTATTCCCGACTTTATTGCTCATGTGAACTAAAATATACCACACTGAGCAGTTCGATTGCCCATTATAGATTATCGTTTGCCCAGGAGAAAGTTTCGTTTGCCCACCCTTGCCAAAAAAGTTATTTGCAGAGAATTTTTTTAAGGTTGGTAATACTTATACTGTTAATTTGGCTCCTTAAAGGATCATTTTGTAGTGCAAGCTGGGCAGTTCATTTGCACATCGCGGACTATCGTTTGCCCAGGAAAAAGTTTCCTTTGCTCACCCTCGCAAGAAACGTTATTAGAGAATTAAATTTTCTGGTAGTAAATGCTTATATCCTTAATTTGGCTCTTTAAAAGATAACTTTGCTTATGGGCGCAATCAAACTGCTCAGTTTGCACTACAAAATTATCCTTTTAGGAGCCAAATTAACAGTACAAGTCTTACCAACCTTAAAAAAAATTTCTGCAAGGGTGGACATCCGAAAATGTTTACTGGGCAAACGAGGGCTTATAATGGGCTTGGCAATTTAAATTAAATATTAGCGTTTTGAGGGTGTATAATGTGGCGCCCAACGTGGGATAGAAAAAATAATTTTTGGAATAAAAAAAAATGTAAGGGAATTTTGGGTGGGCAATCTTGGGCTAACGTTTGGCAAACGAAATAGCGAAAAAAAATTCAAAATTTTGGAAAAAAAAATTTCGTGGTTTTTTGCAATTTGAAAAAAAGTATTTTGCTTATCACTTTTTTTATAAAGGTGGGCAAACGAAAATTTTTCTTGGGCAAACGTGGGCCTACGATTGGCAAACGAGCTGCACAATTTAGATTTGAAAAATCGAAAGTGACGGTGCCAACTTTACAGAGCTAGTGTTACGCGTGCAATTTTTCTTCTGCTCTGATCTGGACTGTTGTAAAAAAACGCGGCCAATGCGAGCCATAGACGCACGTACAAATCCGCCGGATTCGGCGGACATCAACCAATAATACGCGAACCGTATTCATACAATTTTTACTCGAGAAAAGTAGTCAAACAAGTCATTCACTACCGCCGCGACCCGCTCCGCATAAGTGTACAGAGACAACTCGCGCGACTACGTTTTATGACCCTAAGTTGTAGTTGTTGTTTGAGTTGGCGTCGAGCTCGTTGTTCAAAACAACGAACCCGACTCCGACTCATACCCAATCCAACAACAACTTCAATATAGAATCCAACCGGTATTTGGATGGGCGAATTATTATAAGTGAGCGATTACGGTGCGTGTCAAAATACAACATAGTCTGTTTATTAACGAGTTTTCAATGCAGAATTTATTTGCACAATATAATATGCGTATACATGCATGTATTATGGAAGTCTCGTTATTGTTGAGATTAGGTAGATCTTCACCGTCTCCTTAATCAAAGTTGCACAGGTGCAAGAACAATTACAACCAGCAGGTAAATGGGAATTACGGGAATATAATTTGGGATATGATTGAAATAATGTGGATTGGAAACTTGTACATATTTTAAATTGTGCTATAAATGGTAAGTGTGGGGTTTGTAGTGGATACTATATGGTGTATTATTTATATAGATTATATATTACTTATAAAGTAGCTTCCTTTTATTCCGAAGTCGGAAAATGAGATGCAAAATCTAGTAGAGGACCTCATTTTTGAGACCGTTGGATGCGATGATAGTAATGGGGAGGTGAATGGTCTCCACCCATGAAGCTACCACAATTACATAGTAATTGTCAAGAGGTTAAAATAAGATACCTGTTACAGTGATTCGATTTGCACTCGAAATTCGTTGGGGGTTTTAACGTTATCCGTGCCACAGCTGTCTCATAAAATTAATATGTAACCATAATAGCTCCATAGCTAGAGCGTTATTCTATCAAGCAAGAGCTCCTCACCCTGCTGTCAGCAAATTCGAATTGTCGCTTTTCACGCCAACTACCGACTACCAGTCCACTCAGTTGAAAATGCGTTCCTTGATTTCATAAGAATTATTAGAGTAACTGCGGGCCGTCCGTGATACTGACCATTCACTTCCCCACTACCATCATCTCGTGCAACTGTCTAGAACATTGTTTCTCAAGCTTTTTAGTGTCGCGACCCCCCTAAACAACAAAATCAATCAAATGAAACCGTCGCGACCCCCCTCCCCCATTTAATATATTAACTACTCTCAAACTCTTGCATTACTAATTACTAACATTGCAAAGACTGTATTTTTGTGCAAGTTCTGATATACTTGCACAAAAATACAGTTCCGCATATTTAACGTATATATTCAAACAAAATTTTTACACGAGACTGAACTCGAATTATGAAATCGCCACTAGTATTTCATTTCCAGGAAGAGACGGGATATGTTTTTTCTGTAGTAAGTCCGAAGTTGTAGCGAATTGGCACAATCGAGCACATTCGATTTGAAAAAAGTGTGTTTAGGAAAAGAAAGCGTTTTTGTGCAAGTTCTTTTGCCCTTTATTTTATAAAAACAGACCGAGAAGAAGTGTTTCATGGATAATAACGTTAATAAATTAGTGAAAATAGTGGTAAATAAATCAATAAACAGTGTTTATGGGTAGTGACATACACTCCCCGACAACAGGATAGTCGCACTTAAAAATGCAACACAATTTTTCGTATGTTGGGTGTATTTTGATAAAATTTGATACTTAATAATATTTTGTGATGCTGCATGTTAGCTAGCAACAATGAACCGAAAATGTGGCAAATAAAAACGGTAAATTCAAGTTTAGCATTTTGCAACTGTTAAATGTGCGACAAAAGAATAGACAAAATTATGTCGGATTTTTAAGTGTGATATCCTATTGTCGGGGAGTGTATATGTGGCAAAATTAAAAAAATAATAACATGAAAATTTAGAGAAAGTCGAATTGCAGGCAAATGCAAGGCAGCTGCGTACATTGTAGCAATGTGGTTGTCGTTAGAAAATTGTTATGGTGTCACTTCCGCTACCTTGCGTCTGTTTCGCCTACATATGCTTCGATTGATTTTCGTCGCATGATGCCAAATACATTTTGTCTTTTACTTTAAATTACGAAAACAAACGGAACGTTTTTTTTTTCAATTAATCAGTAGCGATATACAAAACTATTAAAAAAAAGGCAACAGAATGGATAAATTCGTAACAAAACGAGATAGACCGTCTACATCCGGTGAATCTATGAAAAAGAAGACCAGGTTATACAACGATACTTACTTAAAATATGGATTTATAGCACTCGATAACAAGCCGCAATGTGTTGTGTGTTATCAAGTACTATCCGCAGAAAGCATGAAACCATCCAAATTAGCCCGCCATCTTGAAACCAAACATCCGTCCTTACAAAGAAAGCCGTTAGAATACTTCGAGCGTCAAGCACAGGTTTTAAAAAATCAGCAAATTGACATTAATAAATCAGGTCATAGGGAGAAAGCAGCACTTCATGCCTCTTACTTGGTATCATTAATTGTGGCCAGGGAGTCTAAGCCTCACACGATTGCGGAAAATCTAATTTTACCAGCTGCCATTGATATGGTAAATTTTATGATAGGCCCCGAAGAAGCAAACAAATTAAAAATGGTTCCTCTGTCAAATGATACAATATCCAGACGCATAAATGAGATGGCCATTGATGTCTACCGTCAAATAATTGATAAGGTCAAATCAAGTGAATTTTTTGCCATTCAGTTTGACGAATCAACAGATGTATCGAACTTGGCTCAATTTTTATGTTTCGTCCGATACGAATGCAAGGGAACAATTGAAGAAAATATGCTATTTTGCAAACCGATCCCTGGTCAGGCCACCAGCGAAGGACTTTTTAAAGTTTTTATGGATGCAATACAACAAGAAAACCTGGACTGGACTAAATGCATTGCGACATGTACTGACGGTGTCAAAGCGATAACTGGCAAAAACAGTGGTTTGATAGTTAAGTTAAAAGGCATTATGCCGCAAATGGAATGGACGCATTGCTTCCTTCACAGACATTCGCTCGCTACCAAAAAAATGCCAGATAGTTTCAAAAATGTCCTATCTGAAGCTGTGAAAATGGTTAATTTTATAAAAAGCCGGCCGTTGCAAACTAGGTTGCTTTCTACATTGTGCGAAGAAATGGGTTCCAAAAACGATTCTCTCCTTTTCCATACAGAAGTTAGATGGTTGTCGCGAGGAAAAGTTCTATCGAGGCTTTTCGAATTGCGCGAGGAGTTGAAAATCTTTTTTACAGACAAAAATAGCTCTTTTTCAGAGTTTTTGCAAAATAAAGAAATTTTATTGCAATTGGCTTATTTAAGTGATATATTCTCCCACTTGAATATTTTGAATACTACTTTACAAGGTCGCAACAAAAATATCTTACTAATGACGGATAAAGTCAATGCTTTCATCAAAAAGCTCGATATTTGGATAGCTCGCCTGGAAAAACGTAATTTTGACGCATTCCTTGCAACGTCTGAATTTATTGACAAAAATAAGGATTTGGAAAATGTAATTATTGATCGCGTATTATATAACATGAAAACGCATTTACACGAACTGAAAATTCAATTAAGGCAATATTTTCCAAATGACGGGAATGATTTTTCAAAACGATGGGTCCTCAACCCATTTGACGAAAATGTTGTTGTAGCTGCCCAATTACCTGTTGAGATCCACAATCAACTTATTGAATTATCAGCTGACAAAACTCTACAACTAGAATTTGTATCTCAAGATATGCACAAGTTTTGGCTGTCACAACGCGGTGAATATGGAAGCCTAGTAACAGAAGCTTTAAAAACAACAATAATTCCTTTTGCCACATCTTACTTATGCGAAAAAGGCTTTGCATCTATGGTGGCTTTGAAAACTAAATACAGAAATCGGCTATTATCGCTTGAAAATAATTTACGCTTGTCTGTTTGCAATGACGAACCACGGATCGATATACTTCTAAATGAAAAGCAAAACCAACCGTCGCATTAATCTTTTATTTTATTATTATAACTTGAAATGTATTTATTTTTGTAACCCAATACTTGAATTTGTGATTTAATTTGTGCTTTAATAAAAGGAATTGTTTATTATTATTTTACTTTAGTTATTTTTCAGACAGAGCGCGGCCCCCCTTACACCTAACCGCGACCCCCCTGGGGGTCGCGACCCCCAGGTTGAGAAACAATGGTCAAGAAAATGAGACCCTCTACTTAATTTCGCATATTCCGACTCCGAAATTAAAAGGACCTACTTTATAAGTAATAAAATCTGTAATAGATAATATACCATATAGGATCCGCTATAAACCCAACACTTACATAGTACAATTCAAAATATATACAAGTTCCTAACCCATGTGATCTCAATCATTTCCCGACTCAAAACTGTGTTTTTGGCCGTTTTTGAAATTTTCGTCAAACCTGAAGGACCCTAGCGCCTTAACCATCTATCTGATGTAAAAATTAAGTAGAAGTTTTTGGTAGGGGATTTTATGTAATAGATTATTCTTGTTCAATCGGGATTTTTTTTTTTTGAGAAAATATTATGTTGTTTAGTTCTGCCATCTAATTAAAGTAAATTCAGAAAAAAAATTGAAGCATTACATATTGATAAATTGTAAATATTTATAATTACATTTTTATCGATGACATTCGAGTGACTTACCTGAAAGCAGAAAGAAGAAAAAAATCGATTATCTAACAAAAAAAAACATTTGGTTTTAGTTTATTAAAAAAAAAGCTATCAGAAAAGAAGAAAAATTGTAAGCGAGCGCATGTTAGGCATGGCGTGTCAACTGTTCCATGTGGCCCAATTGACGTTTCGACGGTATAAACTGGTTTTGAGAGAAAGCAGCTGTAGTTCCGAAACGCCATACCAACATATTATTAAGAGTTTTGGGTGAACTTTTTTTTTAATTGATAAATTTGATGGTATTAATTAATTTGTTGAATGAAGAGAAGTGCATTGTGGTAGCACGTTTCATCATCATCGTGGCGCGACAGCCCGACGTCGGGCCTTGGCCGCCTGGATCATTGTCCTCCAATTATCTCGGTCACGTGACCGCGTCCTCCAATTTCGGGAGCTCAGCAGCTGCGCGGCGTCCACACCTACTGAGCTCTCCCAACGAGATCTCGGTCGTCCTCGCAGTCTCGCTCCGTCGACTCGTTCTGCATTCATTACTCTCTTAGGCATGCGATCATCGTCCATTCTTTGTACATGCCCTGCCCATTGAAGTCGTTGTAGTTTGACGATTTTCGAGACTTGCAGCTCATCGTACATTTCATACAACTCATGGTTGTACCGGATGCGCCATCCATCTCGATCGCAAACAGCCCCGAAAATTCGCCGTAGAACCTTACGTTCGAAAGTGTCTAGCATGTTTTCGGAGGCTTGAGCTAGGGTCCATGCTTCGCAGCCATAGCATAGCACTGGTCGTATAATGGTTTTGTACACGCGGAGCTTCGTGTTTCTGTGCACATGTTTCGATTTCATTATGGGGAGAACCGAGAAAAAAGTCTTATTAGCTAACTGTATCCGTCGCTTGATTTCGTCAGTTTCGTTGGCGTCCCTTGACAGGTTGCAACCCAGGTAAATGAAGTTGTTCACGAACTCGATGTTGAGGTCCCCCACATTGATGCTTGGTTGTGCAGGTGTCCTTGTCACCGATTGCACCATTATTTTAGTTTTACCCTCGTTAATACGTAATCCAACTTCCTTTGCAGCGGTATCAAGCGTATGCAGAAGTTCTTCTGCGTCAGCCAATCTTCGGGACATGATGTTGATGTCGTCGGCGTACGCTGCTAACTGTGTCGACTTGATGAGTAGCGTCTTGCTGTTGTCCAAATTCATGGCCCGAATAACGTATTCCAGTGCTAGGTTGAAGAGCGTCGGTGCCAGTCCATCGCCCTGTTTCAAACCAGTGCGTGTTTCAAATAGATCAGTAAGTCTATTCTGGATCCTGACTTGTGAGACGGAGTTGGTCATCGTCATCTTTGTCAGTCGCACTAATTTTGCTGGTATACCAAATCGCAGCATGATGTTGTACAGTACTCCACGATCGATACTGTCGTATGCCTGCTTGAAGTCGACAAAGATTTGGTATACGTTTACGTTGTATTCCCAGCACCTCTGGAGTATCAGTTTGACTGAGAAGAGCTGATCGGTTGTGGAGCAACCAGGTCTGAAACCGCTTTGATATTCGCCAATGACTCGTTCTGCGTACGGTTTTATTCTATTTTCCAGAACTTTCGTCAAAATTTTATAGGACGTACAAACTAGTGAGATGCCCCTGTAATTCTCACACCGCAGTTTATCTCCCTTTTTATGAATTGGACAGATGATGCTTCTGCGCCAATCGTCTGGGATCTCCTCGTTCTCCCATACTCGCAGGAGTAATTGATGTATGGCATCAACTAGACTCGTTCCACCGAATCTTAGCAGTTCAGCTGGAATCTCGTCAGCGCCCGGCGCTTTATTTCGTTTTAGTGACCGCAACGCGAGATCAACTTCCTTCTCTGTCGGGGGTTGAATGGGTGGGCCTAGATCAACAATATCGTCGAGAGCTTCCTGTGTGGGGATGTTAGATGGTCGGTTTAGAAGCTCTTCAAAATAAGAGGCCCATCGTTTGTTAATACCATCGGTGTCGCTGATGATGTTTCCATCCTTGTCCTTACAAAGGCTAGTCCTGGGTTGGTAGCCGTTCTTAATTGTATTTACTAGTTTGTACGCTTGTCTGGTGTTTTAGCTAAGTTTTCGTTTATGTTCAGCAACTGCTCGTCAAGGTATTTACGTTTCTTACGTCTAATTATTCTATTCGATATTCGCCGTAGCTCGTCATATTTTTCTCTTCTGGCTCTGGTTCCTCGTTGAATCCATTGTCTGTAGGCCTCGTTTTTCGCGTCAAGTGAATTTTTGCATTCTTCGTCGAACCAGTCATTTCGCGCTCGCCAGGCTTTATATCCCACGACCTTCTCTGCGACATCCTTGATGGTACCCTTGAGTTCTTCCCAGAACCCATGGACGCCTGTGTTGCTGATGTTGTGTAGCATAGGTGGTAGTTTTTCCTCAAGGGCGGTAGTATACGCCACCGCTGTAGCATCACTCAAGAGCTTATCAACCGCAAAGATTTTGGGAGGGCTGATTCTTGACTGGTGCACTGAGGAAATTCTACATCTGTAGGTCGTCTTCACCAAGTGATGATCTGAGTCGCAGTTTGCTCCTCGATAGGAGCGGACATCCATGACACTAGACGCCCATCTCCTGCAAATGAGGACGTGGTCAATTTGGTTGACGGTATGTGCGTCTGGAGACTTCCAGGTCTGCTTGTGAATGCGTCGATGCGGGAAACACGTAGAGCTTACGACTAGATTCCTGCTGCAGGCGAAGTCTATAAGTCGCTGGCCGTTATCGTTACATTCTTCATGGAGGCTGTGGCCTCCAGTGGTCCCCGGATGCCAGCTTTCATTCCCGACTTTCGCGTTAAAGTCTCCCAGCAGCAATTTGACGTCGTTTGTTGGAAGTGAGTAGCACGTTTCGGTAATAGAGAAATTTGTTGAATTTCGGTGGGGGTAATCTTGATCTTGGAATTGGCCTACTCTAAGTACATTTCATTTCTAATGTTTTTTTTTTGTGATGTAAAGTCCTTCGATCTCACATTAATTTCCAATTGGAATGTATCATGTTTGACATTTGAAATTCATGGTGCTTGATGGGAGCGGTACGAGACGGTGCGGTGGGAGCGGTACGAAACATCCACTTTTAAAATCTCGATTACCAAATTCGATATTTTCTTTCATGGGAAAATTTTTCAAAGCATCGACTTGAGGAAATGTCGACTACAAAATATCTCGACTGATGAAAATTTAGACAGAAAAAAATCTCCATAATCTCGACTAATTTAAATGAATTCAACGGTGATTTGTACTGATTCATCTCAAACACAACAATAGGCGCGTTCTTTTGCAGCTATCCAGGTCATGTTACTCAGTGCTTTTGTACAAAAAAAACGATGTATCTGACCCACACAGGATAAAAGCATGTATTTGACATGAAATGGATTTTGTCTCAGATAAAGTTTGGGTTTTAAGTGGTGTGAAAATACCACTATTTGAAAAATATTAAAAAAAAACTTCATTCCATTACATCAAGAGCAAGCATTGAACCTATCAAATGCAACTGTGATAGAAGAAACTAATTGAAACCGAGTAGTTTCCTAATATTTCGACAACAATCACTTTTCCAGTTGGAAAAATGTGGAATCGCATTGAATTTAATTGATGTGAATGAGGTGAAAACAAAGTGGAACATAGTCGAACGAAAGAACTTTTTCTAGCAACCGGTAGATGCACTCTAAATAAAAGCTTTACTTGTACGCTATCCAGGCCAGGATCGGCCCTCGATAAATTATCAGGTTAAACGTTAACCTATATAGAGTAGCATTGTCGTTGTATTGCCTGTTATTTCACTAACTTATACAGGCTAAGAAAAGCAAAAGGACGCGCCTAATGTCAGTTGACTTTTTTCCCTTTGAAAAGTAAAATAAGGTCAATTGATATTATGTCGGTTTTCTTTGCTTTGGTAGTGCGGTCCCATTGAGGAAAATTTCCGCTTTAGTAACGTGGACTATCTCGAAATTTTTACTGGCGAACGATCTTTCTGAGTCTATTTCCTGAGGGTTAGGGAGGATCCCAAAAGAGATTGTTGCATCCAGAGCGCGCAAAGCGAGCGTTCGTGTATGTGCGATACTGAGGGCTGCGATCCTATAAGCGTCGAGCGAGAGGAGCCCACGCAAGTGACTGTTGATTCATAATAGTCTTTTGTGTGCGCTCGGAAGGTTTGACGGGAAAGTATGAACAACGCCAAATCAAGATGTAACTGTATGTACAATCAATCAAAAAATTACTTTTTCAAAGCCGACTTTAAAAATATAATGTTTTGATTTATTATTGATATTTTAAGAATCGAGATTTTGATAAGTCGAGATTTTCACCAGTGGAGATTATGATACAAACGAGATATTTGCAGTCGATATTCTGAAATCGCGATTTTGTTAATCGAAATTTTAAAAGTCAACGTTTTTCGTACCCAACCCTGGTTCGATTTGCTCAATTTCTCATTATCTAAGACCAGGTGAAACAAACAAGCCCACCCCCCCAAAGTGCTTTCGTCAAACTGAATTTTGCGTTACGTCACACTTTCAAAAGGGGGAGGGGGGAGTCAAACTAAATTTTGCGTCACGTCACGCTTCGAGACTTAACCCCTTGTCATGCGTAGCGCGTCAATTACTCCTCAGTGACCTAGTTGACGTCTGATTATCATAAGAAAAATTCCGTGTGATGCATGCTACTGGCATACACAGCCTGTTCATTTAGTCGCCTTC